>CM031573.1:16969933-17569933 GCA_018467065.1 Ephestia elutella
ACTGTAATTTTATTTATTGGCTTTAGTAGTTATTTATGAATTATTATGTTTAAATCAATTAAATTACTCACATGATATTTTTTGAGAGTACAAATCAGAGTCCAAGGGAGCTGTACCTAATAAATATAATATTCTACTTGATACAACAACAGCATGTAAAATTACTCCAAAAGGTAATTAGTTGCTAATTGTTGTGTTTACATAAAACATAGTGATTATATACTCTTTGTTTACATCAGTCAAGATTGAGGTCAAAATCATTCAAATCGCTAATAAAAAAAAACATTGTCATACTTATAAATTATGTAATATTTTCTACATAGGTGTATTGTTTTTTTTATATAATGTTGTGTCATCAAAAGAAATATAGTTTTGTTGTCAAAGAAATATACTTGTCTGTATACTTATCAATGTTTTATGGGTATATTCAGTTCAGTACATTACTATTTTTATTGTACAATGAAATTTATGTAACTTATTTAACTTATTTTCTGCGTGTCAGTATTATACAATCTGTTTTTCCATGTGTCAATAAAGTAATTTATAATTTGGATTTCATCTAAGACCTTCGAGCAACAAGGACTTCCGCGCGCGTTCCGCGCGCGGCCCGGAAGGGAGGCGCCATAGATGTCTTTCCCCTCTGGCAAAGCTAAGGTCCAGGTGGACTTGAGCGTTTATAAAAACTGTTTGCATTCGGACTTTTCGCTAGACAGAATCCATCAGTCAGTGTGAATGACACATAGGCCGCAATACAAAAAATTCCGAATTGTTCAATTATGTGCTGCAAAAAGACGTCTGGGACATCTATTTTACAGAAAGATGGTGTTACATTTCTCTAGTAAGTAAATTCTTATCATATGATTATAAATTAAACAAAAATTCATACATTTTATTATAATGTCATTGTTGGATTTGTTTACCAACATCAGTCCTGTCGCCCATAGAAACACGGATTTGTCCTCGACAAATTGTCGAGTGATAAATCCGTCCAACATCTAGATTTAGTGATGTTACTTTGCTTACATTGTGTGTTGTAGTCCTGTATCGATAAACTGCGATAGGTATAGTTTTAAATTGTTGTATGTTGTAACGTGTATTTTCATATTTTTTTACAGCTTTCCTAAAAATACCTACTAAGAGATGTGTGTATGGAAAAACTTGTGCAACAACTAGCAAACCTGGGATGCCAAAAAGACAAGTCCCGTTTGTTTAGCTCATTATAAGGCATCTGATTTTCACGAATGGTGTATGTCAGCTCGGATGAACAAGACAGTGACCCACAGTGATGTGTCAGAGAAAATTACTAGAAATAGTTAAGTTATATTTAGATAATTTAAATTTTATAAGTATTCCTTTCTTGTCCTTATGGTACTTAACTAATAAACGTGATAACTTTGCAACTGTGATTTTATTTATTACTAGCTTTCACCCGCGGCTTCGCCCGCGTGGATTTCCCACGGGAACAGTGCTCTTTCCCGGGATGAAAGGTACTCTATGTCCTTCTTCGTATTTCCAGTTATTCAAGAAGATTGTTTCAGTAGATAAAGTGTCAAACGGAACAAACAAACTCACTTTCGCATTTATAATATATAGTTACGATTATGCTAATTCTGCGAAGTGCACACTCTGCGAAGTGCACCAATTGCGAAATCCACCTTTTGTTCGAGTGTACGTTTTGCGAAGTGCACATTCTTCGTCAGACCCACAGATAGAACCACTAGTATATAAAAAATGCAAATCACTGCTAGAGCCCCGGGTATGTCATTCATAAGAACGTATCCACTATTTCCATACCTCCTTAGCAATAAATATTATAAATGCGAAGTAATACTGTTATACTGACTTGGCTAAACCACTCCACAGATTTTATTAAAGCTATTGATTTTAACAAATAAATATTTCTATTTCTATTGATTATATAGTTAAAGGCCCGAGAAATTCGATAATTTATAATTCATCGATAATGCAGAATTACATTTTTGCCATTCACTATTGAAAACAAAGTCAAAAATATGTTAATGTGTGTTCTGTCTTATATTCGTACACAAATATCTGACGGGTGGTGACAGATTTGTCAATGTATTGTTTTATTTTTCATATGTGGTGTCGTAATTACAGATTTTCATTATGTATGTGTGTACCAAACAGCGCTTGCGTGAATTTCCCTCCCCGCAAAAAATGCCAGAAAGATTTGAATGAAAACATGTCGCTATGGCTTCTCCCTCCGTAAGGAGTCCGTGTTGCTCTATGTCTAAGACCAAACATTACTTAATCTTGTTTTATTTTCTACTTTGTAGAGTAAATAAATTTATTTCTATCTGCCCTATGAATGAAATAAATACTTTTGAAATTAATTGTTCAAGATTCATGGGTACCTAATTGGTCTTCAATAAGTAATTACTTCTTTTTTGGCATTTATTTATTAAAATTTAAAGTTATGTAATAATTATATACATTGCGAAACGGATTTTTACACTAAATATTACATATTTATTATTTACAAATATACATTACCCACTCGGAGCACGCACATCAACCAGTACCCTCACTATTATGGGAAGGTATTCAAAATCAATAATAACAAGCATTGATGAAGTCACTCACCTAAAAAGATAAATATGTACTACATTGTACTCTTACGTACTTAAAACTATATCTAAATCCCTAGAAATATTTGTTTTCATTTATGTGTTAGAATAATCTCGATCTGAAATTTGTGTCGTGATAATATGAATTTATTAAGTAGGTAAATAGTTGTCATAAAACTTCCAAACTTCTAGAAAGTATCTGCAAAAATAATATATGTATCGGGAAATTATCAAAAATATATCATATCTTAATCCTCAGTAACAAACAACTGATACTTGCCTACTTATCAAACTAGTTAAAGCCTGACCAGAAATATAAAAACCCTGAATTAGTGCCTCCCCTCCCCCACATCCCCGACTGTTATTTTGTGTACATAAGTACTGTGGAGGCAGGTTCCATAATAGTACATATCAAAATAAGATTCGAGTTACAATAACAGGATTTAGTAGTAATACTTAGTTTCTTACAAGTTTATTTCCAAAAATTAATCTGCCACCATTAGTGATGTTCCGTTCTCGAATTTTTCAAAAAACAAGCTGAAATTTCCTTAAAAAATTCTCGGAAGGGATGAAATGATGAATGATGATCTCATGCATGTCCTGACTAGACTAGACTCCCATCAATATAACCTACATGTCTACAGTTTTACATCACAGGGTAATTCATTCCATACTTTATACTGTCCTATCTGCTTATTTACAAAGTTGGTACCTTTATGAATACCAGTTCTTAATATAGGAATATTCGGAATATTCTCGAGAACGGAAAACTGTGCCCTTCCCATAGAAATAAAAATACTGGATCCGCCCTTGACCGCAAGTCAAACTTTGACAGAAGAAATGATAGATAGGTTTATAAATTAGTTACCAGTGTAAGAAATTAGTTTTATTGCTTTTCCGCAACATGACGAGGGTTTTTATATTCCTGGTCTGGCTATACTAAAGTAATCGCTCTAGGCCACGCTAGATTCGGGGCGGTCGATGTAAAGGGTATCGTGGTCTCTGCCATGATCATCTGCTCCTTTAGCTTCCAAGCTAGAAGAGCTCGCTCACTCTTCAACCGTCTGATGCAACGAGCCAGCAATAAGGCGAAAACTATGCCCAGTAACTGAAAACAATATCGCTATATTAGTGATAGAATAAAGAAAAACTGTAGTTCTATTCTTTAGTTTCGTCACAGATTTGAAACAAGTACAGTCAACAACATAATTTAAGTATGCAGGGCCGCTACTTTAATGAAAAGGTTTATTCAGAAAATAATATTAGTGTTGCAATGAAACTTAACAATATATCATTTGGAAATCTATTTGAATGCGAGGAACCCACAATCTCTTTCAAGAGGTACACCTTGGTAGGTACATATATGACCTCCTGAACTACATAACGGTCTTCGACATGGTACTCAACTTGTCTCTCATATATGAAGCGGGCTGTATATAGGGTTTATATAGGCGAATTAAAAATCTATATTTAATGTGATCACCGCAGTCCATGCATGGACACCAGCAACCCTAAAGGTCACATATGCGTTGCCGACTTTTTGAGAAAGCGATAATTATGAAAATTCTGCCAAGTAAGACCTCACCATAATAAACATGACGGACACGCCCAAAACACCAAGCACGCTGGAATTCTGCATCAGCATAGTGACCAACGCCTCCTTGCAGCCAGTGGTTCTCAACCTCGTGCAGACGTTGTCAACTGTGACGCAGCAGGAGTTTGGGACTACCATGACGACGGCGTTCCCTTCGACCTCGGTGCTGATATAGGTGGTAGACTGGTTGGCGGCAAACTCCATGCCAACGTAGTCCAAGTAAGAGTCGCCTCCGCAGCAGTTCAACTGGAAGTAAAGTATTTAAGGATATTTCGTTCTTTCCCCAATATTCTTGTGTTATGTTATGATATAGGTATAGACGCCGCCGGGAGCATGTCCTGTATGTATAGAAAGACTAGACTCCCATCAATATAACCTACATGTCTACAGTTTTACATCACAGGGTAATTCATTCCATACTTTATACTGTCCTATCTGCTCATTTACAAAGTTGGTACCTTCATGAATACCAGTTCTTAATATAGGTTTTTACCTGTGTACCAAACATAGAAATAGTATCAAGCAGTTTGTCGCATCTGTATTGTAAGATAAGTAGATTAACTCCGTCAAAAATAAACATGATAAGAATAAAATTTACTGTTGCGAGATAATGTAAATAAGTACATCGGTACCTTCTACATTGAAGGCTAAGTAGGATGGAGGTAACGAGGAACTCACCGTAGTTTGTAAACTGTCGATTTCGTTTTGGATCTCTGGGTCAGTGGGGTAGCCGGCCACCGGGAAGTAGACGTACTTCATCATAGTCTCATGGTCGACGGTGAAAGCCAGGATGACCACAATCAGCTTGATCAGCAGGATTTTCGTGAGGATCAGAGCGTACTGAAAGAAGAAAATTGCAATAAGAAGGAATTTGGTAATAAAAAAGTAAATTATTAAAGTCATGCTTAATTGGAAGGAAGCTGATTCATTTGATGCATTAATGATTCACCTAGACTTTCCTTCATTTTTGTAGTAGGTAAATACCACAGCTATAATCTGAAATAGGTAAGGTAAGTATATCGGACTTTAAAAAATAATCCCTATTGGTAGCAATTAATATTATTTTCTAATTATTATCGAGTAGGTAACACTAGTGTCAGGTTTTTTCCAAGTCGCCTAAAGGCATCAGACATGGTGCCATCTAGCGGCAGTTGTCATATACACACTTGAAAACAGTCAGCCAGTGTGCAGGTTTCCTCGATGTTTTTTATCACCGGAAGCAAGTGGTAGTCTATGAAAATTCCATAACATGAGTCAGATTGATATGCAAATAAATATAAGGTAAGTTTGAGACTTGTGTTGTGGGATATTAACTCGACGATACTACCTTAGATATAGATAAACATCCAAGACCCAGGCTAATCTGAACCTGGGTGATAGTCTGGCATGATGACCGTTAAGCCACGGAGGTCGTCGAAAACTCATGTGGCACGAGTAAAATTCGAACCTGGCACCTTTTGACCACAGCAGGATTTAACCACTCGACCACCACCGCTACAGCAATTAATGTTGAATATTTGGACTTCCTTACCAGGTTGACCATGCAGGTGCTCTGTTTCAGACTGCCAAAGAATCCGATGGACGTCACCACCAGCAGCATGAACCCTAGAAACACGCTGAGGACGGACGGCGTGAGGAACCTTCCACTCTTGGCGCTCTCGTAGAAGAAGTCGAAGCTGTGGTAGTGGGAGTACACCGAGATGCCGAGGACTATCATCAGGCCACCGATTATCTGGAATATGTGAGAAATGTCTGAAATATATTGGTATATTATCCTCAACTAGTAATTCCCGTACCCCACCCCACCCTCTCCCTAAAAAGTTAAAAGTAAGTTAAGGGCTATATTTATCTTCAGTTACTAGCTGCGCCCGGGGCTCCGCTCCCGTGAGAATTGTGGGATAAAAAGTACCCATGTCCTTCTCTGGTAGATAGTAGATACTCCTATGTGTAAGATAGCTTCAGTAGATGAAGCATGAAGGAGTGACAAAGAAACTCACTTTTGCATTTCTTTAATTGGAATTTCTTGTATCTAGCATGTTTTGTAAAACATAGGTATAAAAATATATGTACCTATGTATATGATTATTTTATGCATTATAATATAATATGCGCGCGATAAAGAAAGTTTATGCCTGTTTATTGATTGATTGGATATGGTATGACTTCGAATAGGTACCTTACCTATTTAGATATTTTTAAGCCTTATTTTATTATTTTCGAAACATTTTTTTGCATTCGATCTCGACCTTTGAGCAAAAGGTCTTTAGTCTGAACTCTATCTTCCTTTCCTGCGAAGACGGGAAAAGGGACATGTAGATAGTGATTCAGTGACTCTACCACTAAACACATTAATCCAATACTATCGGACGGTTTCCTACGTATGATTCGATGCATTGCGAAGGTAGTGTTCTCGTACTAATACAATGGATTTCCAATAGTAGTAATTTTTTACTACTACTACTACTATACCAAGAACTTACTGTACAAATAAGACTACTATTGAAAAACCATTGACACACGATTAAGTGACTTTACCTAATAATAATATCATTTATTTCAGACCATGGATCCATTCATAAAATTGCTGACACAAAAAAATAGACTCTTAACATTAAAATACAGCACATCACTTTCATTTTACATAAAATTAATATTGCCGTGCTCGTTCCCGAGGCACTGGCGAATGTAGTTCAGACCAATGTCTCGAGAACGGGCCGTCCGTCCTCACTGCTATAACATTCAGGAGACTGTTGGGACCAGTTGGGACCATGTTGGGACCGCCCGCATCCTGCTGCTTTAAGGATGTCGCACGCTACAATGCGCAATTGTAGCGAAGAAGCAGTCAACCCTGGCTTCTGCAAACATCCCGGACGCGCGCTACCAGAAACGGGGCAGTCGCAGCTCCCAAACAGTATCCTAAATGCATTATTATATTGAACGCGGAGAGCGCTGCGCTGTACGCCTTTGGCGAATAGATAGAGAACCCATACAGGCTGCTTTAAAGCGGTAAATTGATGATACATCCCCTGTCACTATGCTCTTCTTATGAGATTAGCGTGATTGATCGTCGAATTAATGCGGTTGTTTACAATCAAGACTTTCTCGATACACCAAGGCCACTGTTTTTTAATCATATATTTTATAAAATGTTGTTTGCAGAACAATAGATGATTGGTATGCGAAACATTTGCGTGTGTGTGTATTTGTGTAAGTACCTACCTATTGTATGATTGTCCCGAGAGATACAATATTACAATACCTATTAGAATCTTCAAAAAAGGCGTAAATAAAAACTGTCTCTTCAATCCCCAGGTCTACCCAACAGAAACCAATCATTATCACCTTGTGTACTATCCCGGAAGTCCCCAATTTAGGTTCCTCGATCCCTAGCCTTTGTCTTGGCTGGGGATCGAACCCTAAATTAAAATAAGTAAGTAAGTTAGTTAAGTTTAAATATTTATTTACACACGTTTCCACAGATATTTTTCTTTAGTTCTAGATGTGCGGGTTCAGTATGTGTGACCTTTGAATCCACGGTACAAGGTTTTAAGTACCTATTTATTTTGTCAAAAGGAAAATATTTTTTATAGAATTTACTAGCTTTTCCATAAACGTTGCTTTCGGGGAAAACTCGGAAAATTAAATTATTATTATACGGTCAAATCACACAGATTTACGTAGCCCCAAACTAAGTTTCCTTGTACAGTGGGAAAGTTTGTTTTTACGACTTGAAATAAATCTTTAATAGGATAATTCTATAGTACAAAAGACTTTACAACTTGAGCAATCTATATATATTTATCATAGCATAAAATTTTGATAAGTACCTACTTCAACAAAGCAATACTTACGATAAACATGGTGGTGATAGTCAGCAGCAGGAACCTTATAGACTTCATGTCATACTCCGTTTCTGTCTTCGAAAACTTCATCTTCTGCGTATTGGGCACAGCACTTGCCATTTTCAAAAACACACGACAAGCAGGGATTCAAAACCGACTCTTACTGTTCACTTATAGCAGCTATCAGCACTGATAATACCTGATAACGATGTTTTTCGCGCGATATACTCTTTTTCATAGGTAGATAATGTAAAATTGTTAACAATAGTTCTTGATACTAATTGTAGAATGCAAGTGCCGACTTGAGATGATGCCGGTTATGTCAGAGCTATGCACTGTAATAGTGGTAGTTAGTCAGTGACGCCGCAGCTGAATTACCAACGTCATCTCACTAATACTTATTGTAACTGCGATAGTTTCACGATAGTTTGTGTTTGTTACATAATCACACATCACCAACTGTGTCTGGTTTTGAAGACTATGTAGATAGTCTTCACTACCTACGCTTTCTACGTCTGAATTATCAACTCCTTTAAACATAGGTAGTAGTTTTGGCTATAAGTTAGATAATTTCTACCTAATGGCTTAATGGTTAATAGGTACTAGGTACCTACATCAATAATAATCCCTTGAAAAGATTATTACTAATGTATTTATCTTATCTAGATGGTTCATAACAATGGGAAATACTATGAAATTGAAGTTATAAATAGATTTTCACGTTATAAATAATGATAACCAGGTAATTTTATGCACATGAGCTCACGAGACTAAAGAATAATACTGGGGCATCTTCCTGAGGCGTGACGGTTTTGTGTTCTACATAGCGTCTAGTTTACTTACGCTGTAATTTAAAATTCTTTTTTTTTTCTTTTGTCAGTTTTAAAATCATTTTACAACCCAACAATTTGCATAGTTCTTCGAATAAACGGTCATGGAACTACAATCATTCCCGCGGTGATATTGGCCCAAATTTGCCGCCCCTAGATCTTGCCGCCCTTGTCTCCAGCCTACTCAGCTGGTAAATACGCCACTAGCCGCGACTCTTGCTTGTGCTACATGCGAGTTCACTTACTTACTTTAATCCACTGCTACACATCCACCTCAAGGATTTCCAGAATGACCAGTTGGAAGCGGCCTGCATTCAGCGTCTGCCCTGCGACCTTTTCAGGTCGTCTGACCACCTGGTCGGTGGGTGTCGAAGCGCGGCATTTTCAGGTAAATGAAGGGTTTCTCTTGCTTATCAAAATAAAGAATAAAGATTTACCTGTGCAATTTGAGATTGAGCCCACGCAATTGCACCTTGTAAAAAGACTAATGAAATTATTAATTCTGTGACATTAGACTTATTTCACTTCCACTTCTTTTAAAAATATTTTGAAACTAGCTTTTGCCCGCGGTTTCGCCCGCGTTGAATATACCACGGGAACAGTGTTTTTTTCTCCCAGGATGAAAAGGTGTCCTTGTCAGTAAGACTTCTAACTATGTGTTTATGCAAAATTTTAGGAAGATTGATTCAGTAGATAAAGCGTGAAGAGGTAAAAAACAAACAAAACTTACTTTCGCAAATAATATTAGTAGGGTTAGGATTAGAATGAAATGATTTTTCCTCTTTACAGGTATTAAACAAACACCTAAAACTATCATCGATTCGTTTTACTGAGGCTTATTTCGCCATTATGACGTCAACAGGTGTACATTATCTCGAAACTTATAATGATATCTTATCAACTTATCAGGAGAGAATGTTTCATGCTATATGGAAATTTAGAGCGATGGATGTGCTGAATCAATAAAAGTAGGTAGACGAAGACAGCAGAAAGTGGAAATTGGAAATTCCGTACGCTGCTGATTTAAAAAAAGTTAGATAATTCGGCACAGCTGACGCGTGCATCTTATAGTCATTTTGACCTAGCTAACCGCTGCGCAGGTATTACGCAAATCACAAGGCAACAGCATTTTGGTTGCTCAAAAGCTACTTGGTTTTTTGATAGAGCCTATATGCTCTGGAATATAGGTCCAATTATGAATATTCTCCCATCAGCTCAGATTTCTGAAAAAATTGTATCAAAATTTCAAAATTCTGTGTTTCGCTACTAGTTTGGGATAGTATTGTAATTAGTAGTTCTATAATTTTTGACATAATTTTTGGTTTGTAGCTGTAAATATTATAATATTGTTCAATGTTACACAGCAATTTAATTTTAAATATTACAAATTATTCTTTCCCCCCAAAAACTTTTTTGAAAGTAATGATAATTTCTCCATATACAAGGACTATAACTTGTAAAATGTATAAAGAAATTATCATAACTTTCAAAAAAGTTTTTGGGGGGAAAGAATAATTGTAATATTTAAAATTAAATTGCTGTGTAACATTGAACAATATGTTAATATTTACAGCTACAAACCATGTCAAAAATTATAGAACTACTAATTACAATACTTATCCCCAAACTAGTAGCGAAACAAAAGACTGAAACCGGTTAATAAAAAACCTAAAAAATAAGTGTTTTGACCTGGTTACGCAGTAACGCTCGAGCCATTTACGATCGGAGTGAAAACCCTTTTGAATCGGTCTCGCGAGCGGAAATTACCTGGTTAATCCCGCGCGGGCGAGTGACAAGGATGGGTATATCGCTCAACGTTTTATCTCACTTACGCATTTGCAAGTCTCAACGTGTAGATTGGTTGGGTTTATATCGAGCGAGAGTGAGAAATAATCATAGTTAAGGCGAGATAGAACACGATCGTCGAAAAGAGCGAAATGTTTTGGGTCTTTCCGGTATTTTGAACAGGAACTGAAATGATATCGCGCTTTGAACATAACCAGAAATAATATATGGTTATGCTCAACCGTAACTGATTTAAAACGCTCTTTTTTTAAATGTATGGCGCATCGAGTGAGCTGGTTTAGAATTTTTAACCAGGTTAGCAAGCCCTAGGCGAAATACAGAATTTTAAATTTTTGACACAATTTTTTTCTGAAATCTGAGCTGATGGGGGAAATTCATAATTAGACCTATATTCTACACATTTAGGTCTATCAAAAAAAACCTAGTAACTCTAAGGCAACAAAAAAAGTCGAAAAATTGTTTCCTTGTGAATTTATTATTTATCAAGAATAGTGTATGCTCTCTACACTTTACATCAGTATACCTAACCAAGTAGGTATAGGGTGGACCACATGGAAAAGTATACCACTTTTTATAGTGGACCGTATTTCGGGTGGTAAGTATACTTTTCTATGTGGCCCACTGTACATCTAAATAAAAACATGTTTTGGATATAAAGTGTATAATTTGTTTATTAAAAAAATACTTTACATCGTTCATAATACTATGCGTTTTCAACATTTGTGTCTAAAGATTTTCAACACATTATTTCATATAAATTGTATTTTAAAACTAATGAAATCTAATTTAAAAGGTAGGTAGATAAACTTTATCTACCTACATTTTAAATTAGATTTCAAATAAATTTATATCCGTCGCGTCGTGAAATTGGTCTCGTTATGAGCTCTCTACTTTAGCTAGCAGTCACCGTTTCAAAGTCTTTTTGTTTTAATTCAAAAAATATAAATATAAGTACATACATTAATACATCTGTCTTTCTTCAATATTACAGATGCTGTCCAGATACATCTAATCTGTAATCTTAAGTTTCGATCCCTTGTTGAAAATATTTTTTTAAAAAATCTCAGAATACGTACCCAGAGGAAAATTAATCGATCAACCATCTACAAGGACCATAAATTTTGGAGAACTTGTCAAGATTTATAAAGTTAAAATTTTTAAGGCTATAAAAGTAAATTGAGCTCGATTTAAATTTTTCATGAGAGAACTATTTTCTCTGTAGGTTGCCAAAGATAGATCTTTGAGGATGATGTAGAGATCGTAGTTACATCCCTAGCAGATCATGATTGGGCCATAAACTAATTTGTATCTGGACATTACAACCTTTCCACATCAAGCTTTAGATTGTCCATGGAACGGGACATAGACAATGGGCGCAACCTTCTCCTTGTCGGGGTTAAGGGATGTGTACGCGTTGATGACTCGCTCCTGGATCTCCCAGCGTCTGCGCTCGCGTTCACTCTTCGCTCTGCGGATGGACTTGGCCAGAGAGAACGAGAACACGATGCCGATTATCTGAAAAGAAGATTTTGAAAGCAATGTTTCACAAAGTGAGGCTGATAGCGGCAAACTAGCTTAATTTAAAATTAAGTGCTCCAACTATGATCACATTTGAAGCACGAGATCTTTTTAGGTCCTCGTGCTTCACCCAGATGGAAAACCTAGGTGAAGCACGGGTCCGACCTCATAAATTGGATTTTTTTAAATAAATCACCCAAAAATATTTCGACTTCCGTTGCAAATTCCGTTGTAAATATCTGCCATGAATGGCTGTGATTGATCAATTAACCCTGGAGATACATATATTACTTTCAATAGAAGTTTTTTCATTTAATATGATATGACTTTACGAGTTTCCTTCACCCGTATTCTGTCGTTTTGCTACAACCAGGTCCTAGTCCTAGATGCTTTCCCAAGTAGATGACTAAAATTAATCTTACTTGGATGAAAGCGACAGTCATGGCCCCGGCTCCCAATAAACCAGCGCTCTGGTAGATCAGGTAGTAGACTCGTGGCAGACAGCCATTGGCGTACAACTTGGTGCACTCCTCGGTGTTGTAGAGCTCGTCTATGTTGACAGCAGCACAGCAGGAGACTGGGACGGTCATGTTGCCGACGACGATCTCGCTGGTGAAGCCCTCTGGCGGCGGCACGTTCTCCCAGTCCATGTAGCTGTCCACTCCGCAGCAGTTCATCTAAAAGATACGTCGGAAATTAGAAAGAGAAATTGAATTATTAATAACTGCAAAACGAAGTAGTGCTCTCTGATGAAACAAATATCGTCTAAGGTTCAAGGATCGTCCATTCTTTTGTAGAGAACCAGGAATGCCAGCACAGCTTTTGGGAAGATTATTTAACAAACTACCCGGATGACTGGCTGGACTGTTTCTAAGTAGTCCAAAGTAAATTTAAGCTGGTCTTGACTTGACCAGCTTGAATCCAGGTACTAGCACAGTATTATATAACCTGTGATACAGGTCAGTCAGGCTAGATTCAGATGTAACAAATCTTCTTGAAAGGCCGGCAACACTCTTGTGATACCCCTGGTTTTGCAGTAGTCCATGGGCAGCGGTGATCGCTTACCAACCAGGTGACCCGCTTGCTTGTTTGCCGCCATATGTTATAAAAAAAAAACAAGAACTCACTCTGTCCTGGATGAAGTCGAAGGCGTCCTGGACTTCATTGCTATCGTAGTAGTAGGGCAAGTACAGCCGCAGTTTGTCGTTCAGCGTATCAGCCACTTGGTTGCGCAGGCTGTAAGCTGCGATGGCCGCTGATAACTCCAGGGCAAGAACGATCGTGAGAATCACTGCGAACTGGAAGAAATTCATACTTTGATAAAAACAAACTAGAGTTAAATTCACGTTTTAAAAACGAACTTTAATTAAAAATAATATAAATTACACAATTTTCATATTCCTCGTGAAATAGGATAAGTAATTCCTTTTTTGTACACATTTTAAATAACATAATGACCAAGCATGTGCTATGCAGCCGAAAAGAGGGAAAATTGATAACACGGATTATATAGTGATGAAAGACGGCCGGTGATAAGTAGAAATAGACACTTTGACTTAGGTACAATGTTGACAAACAACATGATAACGCCAATGACGATGATGAAGACGTTTAGTAGGAAACAAAAGAAATAGATACTTTAACTTACAATGTTGACCAAGCAGGTGTTTTCTTTCAACGCGCCGATGAAGCCGAAACGAGAGACAAACATCATGATAACGCCGATGACGATGATGAAAACGTTTAGTAAGAAACAGAACAAATAGATACATTAACTTACAATGTTGACCAAGCAGGTGCTTTCCTTCAGCGCGCCGATGCAGCCGAAGAGAGAGACGAACAGCATGATAACGCCAATGACGATGATGAAAACGGCCGGTGAGAAGAAGTTGTCGTCGAGGAAGAAGGACATGTCATGGTAGATCGCGTAGATGGTCGTACCAACGGATATGATGAGCGCAGAGGACAACTGAAACGTAAATTAAATGTAGTTTCTGCCAAAAGTGTTTCGTTACTCAATCTCGACTGATGGAATTTTAATGAAATTTGGTTTAGAAATAGGGTATTACCTAGATTTTCAGGTTTCTTTTTACACGACTGACCAAAAAAGGAGTGTTATGTTTTCAGGGTTCATGTATGTATGTAAGTTTCTTTATTCCACTATAAGTCCTGAACGGCTTAACAGATTTTGATGTGAGAAGTATTTTAAGATTCCTTGCATTCCTCCGAGTGACATAGACTATGTGAGTTGTCAGTAGTGTTTTTTTATTTTTTTAATAATTAGCTTGTTAATACGTAATTTCTAAGGCTTTTGTTTTGCGAGTTCCGTAATAAACAGGAAACCTTCATATTTTTGCGAATCTGATTTTGGTCCAGGATGGCGTGAATTTTCATAGAAATTATGCCGACCAAGTACTCATAACAAAACCAATAGATACTGAAGAGGAATTGTGGTATTTATCTCCCCTACTGTTAATCTTAACGAGGGTGATATTTTCTTATCTACCCCACCCCATGTCACATTATTAAGAGAACTATTAAGAGGGGTTGTGTAACTGTACGCTGACTGACTGATTGGTATCCACGACATGGAAAGAAAATATGAGTTTCGAGTGAAGTCATTCGAACTTTTGCAGAGGTTCTTTCTTTATATTGCGTAAGCGAGCTCTAATAAAGGAATTTTGGAAATTCCACCAAATAGACGAAAACGAAATTCACGCAGGCGAAGCTGAGGGCAAATGCTAGTTAAAAATGTCGTGTGTTAGTGAAGAACATGCATTGTTTGAAGTCGGTAGACGGAAAACATCACGTGTTTCGAACCAAAACAGTAGTTAAACATGAAGAACACATGAATACACCTATTTCGCAGGTGAGAGATAATTATAATGGTGACGTCAGCCGCCATACACGGCCAAAGTACATACAATAAGTACAGTCAAAACCACATCGACTTAGAAAATTTATAACAAAAGCGCCTTTAATAGTGCCGCATGCAGGTATTACTGTTAGTTGATATTATGCAATTGATATTACTTAGATACAAACTACGTATACGTAACTATATGCTAAACAAATATAATGAGCGAACATGTAATTTTTGTTGTTTGAGGAGTTAACGCTTTTGGATAATTTGATTTAAATTGTTTATTACATGCTTATTATACATACATGCTTTGCTTACTCCTCTTTCCAATTTCTATTTGTAATTTTGTAAATTTCAATTTTTCAATTTTTTTTTATTTCTTTTTATTTTCGTTTTTAATAAGTGGGTATAAATGTATTTTTGTCATTGCATGTAATGACATGTACATGCAAAAAGCCTCATCTTATCTATTTATCTATTATTAGGTAGGTTTATAGTAACAGCGATAAAAACACGGACACAACAATTACTTGTACATGAGCTATTATTGTAATGCGAAAGTGTCTGTTTGTCCTTCACTCAACCGAAGCAATGGATTCGTCGAATAGTAGATAACTTCACGAATCGTACAACGAACCTTGCTCGGCTTTCACGATTTTTTACAGACTTCAGACTTATCTAGACAAACCCAAATCCAAAATCTTTTACCTAGTATTTTTACTTTAGTAAGAAGATATTGCATGTTAGTTACAAGTGTACTTATAAGGTACTAGTTGGGCCCCGGAGCTTCGCTCGCGTTGGAATTTCGGGATATAAGTATCCTTATGTCCTAGTCCCGGTATTTTTCTACCCGTGTATCATTTCATCAAACTCCATCTAGTAGATTTTGCGTGATTGAGAACAAACACATCACAACTTGTGTCACAACTCTCATCCAAACTTTCGCGTTTATTAGTTTGTTTCCTATTAGTTGGAGGAAGATTTGTCATGATGGCTTGTGAATCCGTTAAAGTCCATAGATTGCCTCTATACATAAATCCGTAGATCTACGGATTTCTGAGCAAAGCTTAACGGATTTAAAAAAATGGATCTGGCAACACTGCTCCCTAAATCGACGACATAGTCGCTTTTACAACTCATGAAACTTCAACTTGACTTCAGATTTGTAAATATCGCAACTGTACTTGACCCTGAATAGTAACATGCATTATGTTTCTACTATCGATATAAGTTTTATTTCTTTAGGTACAGTAACAAAACAAAGTATTGCGCAATGGACTGTACTAAGTACCTACATGGAAGTTTCAGTTTCAGGGTACCGAGAAAAAGAAAATTAAGACCATGATATTGAACTTATTATACAAGGCCTATTCCAATACGGAAAATCTCCGACTTTTCAGAATACGGCATTAAAACTGTGACACATTATCGACCGAATCGATTTATTGTAATCTTTCCCACGTACCTATACTATATGACAAAGAACTGATAAGATCTTGCGCAAATCACACAATAAAGGCACTGCGATAGGTACCACCTCCACATAATATACACAACAGAAACTTACCACAAATATGGCAGTGATGCAAAGCAGCATATATTTGATGCACCTCATTCCGACATCCAAATTCTCCGCCATTTTTGTTTATTTATTCAAACCTTTTCTTTTTTTTGGTGCACAGACAACGTATCACTTCGCAGTCGATTTTTCACTGAATTGGCACACAATTTAGTTGGTGAAGCGAGCCTTATCTGCCTGATAAGGTTTTATCAAGGTTTTTAGAACAGTATCGACTCGCCCGCTGTGTCACCGCGATCGAACTGACTGTAATTTTCATTGTGATATTTTCCTTGCCACGTAACAGACAATTAGCAATATGGCGTTAACTGATCAGATTTGTTGAGACCAGAAATAAGTACATAATTAATATATGTATGTATATGTAGATATAATCTTTTCGGGGTAATTTAAACCAGACTGCAAGGGAATCTGAGAGTTAGGGAATTTAAGCATTGGTCTAAAAATAGAAGATGCGGAATTCATTGATAATTATTTGACGTTTGCTTAACTTTAACATGTTAAATATGACCTCATCATTAGAAAAACTTATTTAAGTATTTTGATTTTGGTCTGAACACACCATATATTAAATCGATTGAGTGCGTAGTGTGAGGGAGCCGTAGTAATCTTCAGAGTCATATGTGGCTTATGTCAGGCTGCGGTAAAACTATCTTTGCGGAAAAGCGAAGCTTAGCGCAGATTTTTCAAATCTGAGCTTATTTTTAAGTAGAAAAAAAATACTATGTGAAAATAAATTCTTTTAATTTGATCTTAAATTGGATAAAAATAGCAGATTTTTGATTCTGTAAAGAGTCAGTAAGTTTGGTGAAGCTCTGAGGCGGATGAATAAAACAAAATTGAAACAACAACATTATATATTTCAATACAATACAACGATAATATATTATTCAAACTATATTATTTTTTATTTACACCTATATTATGTATTCATATTTTAAAGTACAATTTTTATACGTAAGAAGTCCGCATGCTTGAATAAATACTAGAAAATGCATATTTGTTTAAATATTGTTTAAAATCTAGTAAAATTATCTATACATATAATAAAACAGTAAAAATATTTTGTCTGTACATTTAGTATTTTTGACTGAAATGGATAGAGGGACACTTAAAATGAATAATAGAAAGCAAAAATTTTTTTTTTTAATTTCTTGTCTGTCTGTCTGTATGTATGATCACGCTAATCTCCGAAAGTACTGAACCGATTTGAATGAAACTTTTTTTGTTGTATAGCTATTAAGCCTGGGCAACATTTAGGCTATAATTTATTTTGAAAACTGGTACACCTGATGAAGAACCTTAACAGAACAGCTAAACTATAAGAATTATGGAAATGGTTCCTTAACAAAAGTCGTTCAACCTGATGAGCATTTTCTGATGACGTATAAAAATTGAAGATCTGGAACATCTGATGAAGAACTGCAAGAGACCAGCTACACCATAACATATATGGAAATGGCGCCTTATTAAAAGTCGTTCAACCTGATGAGCATTTTCTGCTGACGTATAAAAATTTAAGATACATCTGATGAAAAGCTCCAAGAGAGATTTTTCATCTAAGCGAAACTCACGCGGGCAAAGCCGCGGGCGACAGCTAGTATAAGAATATTTTTATATCATACCTATTCATATTTTTGAAAGTATTCTTTCTGTTACAATACAACTAGTAGCGCCCCCGGGCTCCTCTCTCAAGGTAATTAGAGCATGAATATTAGTGAATCGGACATAGGTTTGGTACCCCACATGTCCTAATACAAGAAATCGATTCTGCATCGTGTTTGAATGCTTTTTAAGTTTTTATTATAGTTAGTGCTTATCTAAATACCTACTATTAACAAGAACTGTATAAAAAACGCTATATTGAAACGCCATTGAGACACGATTCACGTGATTTGTCGAATAAAGACGTTTTCTTTATTTCAGTTAACATTAGCAGAATTGGAACCCAGGTCATACCATACCCATGTTAGCAAGAGTTAAAAGTGCTATTTTTTAGCCTATTTAAATAAAATCATTTTCAGTGGGATTTCAAATGGCCAATGCGCAATGGCTGCTCACCAAGCCACAAGGTAGTTATGAGACACCCATGGATACCTTTAATTCAACAAATTAATAGCTTGTAAATGAAGGATGCTAAAATATATACAGATACATTATCACGTCTTTATCCCTTACGGGGTAGACAGAGCCAAGAGTCGTAAGATACGAAGGCTATTGCAAATAATAAAAGATTTCGTACGGCATGCGATCGTAGCATCAAAAATTCCTTACAATAATTAGGTACCTACTGATCGATAAATATCCAAACTAAGTGAACAAACTGAATTAATATAAGTTATAGCCTGACGATAAATAAATTATTAGGTGTATTGTTTCAAACACAAAAATGTGTCATAAAGATTTAACCACGTCATCTTACAATAAAAACAAATCGTGCAACTTTACATAAAAACACATTTTTTTCGTACGCCTCTCAAAGGTCACATAGAATAGAACTGAAATCACAATACACAGTGCTCATTGCATACACTTCAAAAAAAGTTTTTGTTTTTCTCTTAATATGCTGCCTGTTCTTCTCTAGAGACCTTCGCCATCCACACTGCGCCTGCGACGGCCAGAGCCTGTAAATTAAATATAAATAAATATATATGGACAAATCACACAGATTGAATTAGCTCCAAAGTAAGTTCGAGATTTGTGTTATGGGATACTAACTCAACTATACTATATTTTATAACAAATACCTACGTATATAAATAAACATCCAAGACCCAGGCCAATCTGAAAAAGATCATTTTCCATCTTGACCCGACCGGGGATCGAACCCGGACCTCGGTGTATATCCATGGCGCGATGACTGTTAAGCCACACGGAGGTTACGCCAAAAATTAAAAAGATACATCAATAAATTTTTAATACTGGGAGCTAAGTAGACAAATACGTAAAGCTAGTATGTAACTTGTAACTGAGGGCCTGACATAATACATTGTACTAAAATTATGATAGGTAACAATTTCAATAAAATTCATGGTAGCAACATTTAACATTCCATTGGAAAAAATCGGAAAAAATCGCTTTGTGCTACTGCAGGGTTTCCTCTACCTGCAAATCACTGAATTGTAATTTACTGAATTCTAAAGTTGTAACCAATTGTTCAAAAAGCTCAACATATTAAGCTTACCAAATATGTACATTTATGAATTACCTATGTCAAATTGTACCCACAACTGTTTACACGCTATAGTGAAGTAGGTACCGAGTAAATATAGCAGGAGATTCCCGGAAAGGCTGTTCAATTCTACTAGGGAGAGAAACAGTTTTGTACGGCAAAAATTGCTATAATATGGCTATAAACAACAAACCTGCATAAGAACCAAGAATCTTATTCAGTTTGATTTTACTTATAAATTAATATAAACAAACCTGCATAAGAACCAAGAATATCCCAGCGGCCCCGATAGATCCCGCGTGGTTCCGCACCCACTCCCCGAACGCGTCTGAACACCCCGTGGTGTACACGTTCCTGCTTTGCACGGTGCATTCAAAGGTGGCCACCACACCATACTCGTGTCTGCAACAGCTGACTGGCAGCCCGCCTGTGATGGTCGTGTCCAACGCTGATAGCCAGTCGGTGGCGTTGACTACGCCACAGCACTCGAACTGAAAATTGAAGTAAATGTTCGTATTAAAAACTACAAAATTTTCATTTTTGACACAAGCTTTTATCGTTACCAGGGAGAGATCTTGGGTCATTATAATGACCCAAGATCTCTCCCACGCATCTATAGATGCGTGACACAAATTTCATGTCCTACAGTTAACCGTTGAGGAGTTCCCTCGTTGAATTGGGAGCAGATCCTGGGTGCACCTTCAGGTTATAGATACATATTGGCATTATCGTCGTCCAAACTAAAACTCAGCTAAATCGGTTGATGATGTTAGGTTTAATACTTATGAGTAAAACAGTCAGAATTCAGGCATATTTACTTACCTACATATTTTACTACGAACGAATTCACCTCTAACATTCAAAGAGAAACATGACGTCACTTTCCAAATATTTAAATGCGTAGAGACGTAGGGATAAAATCTTATGCAAACTACAAAAACATGGAAGTGAGTAAAAGTACAATTCTTGGAAGTTTCTTCATTATGATTTGCGAAATAACTTGGTTTTAGTATTTTCACAAACCTATAATAACATACCTTTTGTTGCATTAACATTATTTATAAACAAGCCAAGTTTTTCCTTTCAATCCTCGTCCTATGAAAGTAAAAGTAATAAGTAAGTAATAACCTCCTCTTGCGTCTCGTCCCACAATTTCTGCACAACGAACTCCTTCTGGTGATACAGCGGCATGGTGTTGTATAGCTGCTGTTGTATCAAGGCGATGGTGTTGCTCTTCAGATGATGTCAATACTGACCTCCTCTTGCGTCTCGTCCCACAGCTTCTGCACGACGAATTCCTTCTGGTGATACAGCGGCATGGTGTTGTATAGCTGCTGTTTCACCAAGGCGATGGTATTGCTCTTCAGTTGATGCCAATACTGACCTCCTCTTGCGTCTCGTCCCACAGTTTCTTCACGACGTACTCCTTCTGGTGATACAGCGGCATGGTGTTGTATAGCTGCTGCTGTACTAGGGCAATGGTGCCGATGGTGTTGCTCTTCAGATGATGTCAATACTGACCTCCTCTTGCGTCTCGTCCCACAGTTTCTGCACGACGAACTCCTTCTGGTGATACAGCGGCATGGTGTTGTATAGCTGTTGTTGTACAAGGGCGATAGTGTTGCTCTTCAGCGCGTACCCCGCGATGCACGCAGATAGTTGGAAGATGAACATTACCAGCATGGCGCCTGCAAACTAAGAGGGAATTACGTTAAATTTTTTGTATATTCGTCCACATAGATAGTTATTTAATTGTAAGATATATGTTGTAAAGTGACGTCTTTGGAGAAAATGCAGCAGTGAAGTTTATTGCGCCGCCGCCTCTTCTCCACTTGCGCTTTGGAGGCGGTGGTAACCTTAGCTTTAAGAATTTTATGACGTCAACTAACTAAAAACAAGAGTATGAAGATTTAAAAGTGCTATAGTTTAGCCTATTTAAATAAAATCATTTTCATTCCTAGACTACATTTAGATTTTCTTTTTAGTGAAGAGAGGAAGCCACCAGCCCGCTGGTCAGATGACATTGTCTGCGTTACGGGAAAGCGTTGGATGAAACTGACACAGGACCGTAGTAAGTGGCGTCAAAAAGGGAGGCCTATGTCCAGCAGTGGGCTAATATAGGCAGAAAATAGAAGAGAGGAAGAAGAGAGGGAGGTATTTGCCAAGCAGTTGGACACAATACCTACAGGTTTGATAAAAAACAAGTTTATGTGCATGCCAAATAAATTAAACCGCGTTGTTTGTTCTCAGAAATAGTTATTAGTTACTAAAGGTTTTTGAAGGTTTTCATTTACCTACCTATTATATTTTGCGTGAAAAAGTAACTGGAATCCATGTGCAGAAATCCTACTAATATTATAAATGCGTTTGGATGTTTGATCTTCCACTCAATCACGCAAAATCTGCTGGACCACTTTCGTTGAAAGGTACCTTGGTAGAAAAATACCGGGAATTGCACATAGAGTACTTTATATCCCAAAATTCCCACGGAAGGAAAGCCCCGGTTATGGATATACATGCCCATACATCCCAAATTGTGTTACGATTACAACCTAAGTACCTACTTTCTCTACGCGTTTTGTTACGCTTGTAAATCATACGATACCAACCTGGGTAAATTCTTTGCATGCACATAAAATTTTACAGCGGTAACTACTCGTACTAGCAGCCCTGAAAATATGTTAGCATATTGTAAACAATTAGCTAGCACGAAATAATCAGATTGCAAAACTATACTGTACGCCTACGGAATAAAGACAGAAATCCGTAACATGTGTAGGACATATTGTCACGAAAACAGAGCCATCTTACACAATCGCGTTAAAATCCCGTAATTTTATTTATAACCAGTAATAAAATTACAGGGACGGACTCGGAGCCGGATTATTAAATGTTCTCCGTATTCAGATAAGATACATAAATCATCTGAGTCATCAAATGTGATCATCAATACACCTCAACTCAAACAAATAAAGTTTGATTTAGATGTTTATTAATGAGTACCTACTTAAATCTCATTATTTTCAGAATAAAAGAATGTTTTACGTATTGGGTCTATTAAAATTACCGACAAATACAAATTATTTTAACAAATGAGGTAGTAGTGCAAATATTGTCGGTTAAAATGCGAACAAGCTAATTATTTAAAAATAAAAACCACGACTGACGACTTACATAGCCTATGTCACTCGGAGGAATACAAGGAATCTAACAATACCTCTCACATCAAAATCTGTTAAGCCGTTCAGGACTTATGGTGGAATAAAGAAACTTACATACATACATACATACTTACATACATACATGATCGCTGAAAACATAACACTCCTTTTTTGGTCAGTCGTGTAAAAAAGACTTATAAACTGCGTGCTGCAAATCCTGCTATGGTAAACAAAATGTACCTATCTTCTGTACCTACTCGTATTCTTCGATATCTAAGGCTTTTGTTATTTCTTTACTATAATACATATAACAATAAAAACACTTCATTCTGCATCTTTGTATATTATTATTGTATACTAGCTGTTACCCGCGGCTTCGCCCGCGTGAATTACGCTTAGATGAAAAATCTTTTTGTGTTCCAAACTGTAGTAACTCCAGTACTCAAAATTTCAGCCATTTGGTTATCCCGTGTCCCGCGGGAATATATGTTGATGAACGGGAACAGATGTTCCAGATCTTCAATATTTATACGTCGTCAGTAGAAAATGCTCATCAGGCTGAACGACTTTTGCTAAGGCGCCATTTCCATATATGTAATAGTGTAGCTGGTCTCTTGGAGTTCTTCATCAGATGATCCTGATCTTCGATTTCTATACATCAGCAGAAAATGAAGAAATGAAGAAAATCAGATTGATAAACTTTTGTTAAGATACCATTTCCGTATCTCTTATAGTTTAGCTGTTCTCTTATGGTTCTTCATCAGGTGTTCCAGTTTTCAAAATCAATTATAGCCTATATGTTGCCCATACTTAATAGCTATACAACAAAAAAAGTTTCATTCAAATCCGTCCAGTAGTTTTTGCGTGAAACGCGTACATACATACAGACAGACAGACAGACAGACAAGAAATTTCAAAAAAATATTTTTGCTTTCTATTATTCTTTTTAGGTGTCCCTCTATCCATTTCAGTCAAAAATACTGTACAGACAAAATATTTTTACTTTTTTATTATATGTGTAGATTATTTGGGTAGCATTGGCAGTATCCTAATCCTAACTATCCTAACTAATATTATAAATGCGAAAGTGAGTTTGTTTGTTGGTTTTTTTATTTGTTTGTTTGTTTGTTACCTCTTCACGCTATATCTACTGAACCAATCTTCCTGAAATTTCGCATACACATAGCTGGAAGTACGGAGAAGGACAAAGGGTACCTTTCATCCCGGGAAAAGGCACGGTTCCCGTGGGAAATTCACGCGGGCGAAGCCGCGGGCGAAAGCTAGTTTCCAATAAAATGACTGGCCGGTTCGGCTGTCATGTCGGCTTCACAAACCAAACATATGTGGCGCCTGACATTTGAGGAATTAGGTCGCTCCCGGCACCACAGCCCAGAATTAAACTAATCCCATTATGATTCCAGGCGCTCTTGTCGCGATCATACTATATTTAAACAAGTCTGGTAAACAAATAGTCCACGTGGCATTCACCTAGTTGCCATTGAATTGTTGTCAATTAAGATTTACATGCAGGCTTGGGAATCATTATTGACAACAACGTGATATAATAATAATTTACCATAGAATGATGACCTGGATACGGCATCACTTTTATGGTAAATTACAAGAAAAGATACCCTATTTATCAGGCTTTAGGCGGTTCAGTAGTTTTAGTGTAAAATAGCAATTTACAAAGGACCTATGGGAAAACATTCGCTTTTGTAAAATGTATGTACTTATCTATTTGTTAGGTGTGTATTTTGTGATCTGTTTTCTTTCTAGGCGAACTAGTGGCGGAGCCCGATATTATGGGCGAAACGAAAGCAGCAAGGCTTCGATGGATCGGCCACGTGGAGAGGATGGGAGAGAATCGCGCAGCTAAAAGAGCGTATAAGGGACGACCAAGCGGGAAACGACCTGTCGGCCGGCCCAGATACAGCTGGAGGGATGAGATCCTAAAAGATCTAGAGGCCCTCCAAAGAGCCGACTGGCAGGAAGTGGCGCAGAACAGGAAGGAATGGAAGCTTCTAGTATCGGAGGCCAAGATCCTCTTTGGGTCGTCGAGCCATCGAAGTAAGTAAGTCAGTAAGTTTTCTTTCTAGGAATACGAGAAATAATATTTTCTTTCACATAGGTATTCTTATGTGTGCTTTTGAGTTTTTATTTCAGAGAAAATTAATGTTGCGGTTACAATGCTGCCCTAGTTACTTGAAGATTAGGACACAATTTTAATGCTTCAATTAAATATAGCGCCTTGTAAGGTAGGTAATGATCAAATTTATACTATAGTACCTATCGAAAACAAGGTTTAATTGAACCAAAAAGAAATATATTATGCCTATTTTCGTCCCAAACGTTTTATTATTGACTAGCCGCGCCCCGGGGCTTCGCTTCCGTGGGAATTTCGGGATAAAAAGTAGCCTATGTGCTATTCCTGGTATTTTTCTACCCGTATACCAAATTTCACCAAAATCCGTCCAGTAGATTTTGCGTTATTGAGTAACAAACATCCTTACAAATTCACAATCTCACATCCAAACATTCGCATTTATAATATTAGTATAGTAGGTTTAACCGTAAGAATTTTCTATACGTTTACCTAATTAATTAACCTCTAACTTTATGTCTAATGTCAAACCATGTGTCAAAGAAACACGTTTGTTCTAATGTCTATCAAAAAACAAATATCTGTGTTGACTTACCGCCATGATCATCACGTAATTTTCCGTGTACGCTCCATAGAAGCCGAAAAAGGCTATCAGAAAGATGATCACTCCCGTAGCGATACAGAAGGCAGGCAAAGAAAGAAACCTGTCCGTCAGAAACTCATGGTATCCATTGTATGCTGACTGTACCGAACTGCCCACAGACAAAATTACTATGCCTGTTATCTGAAAATACAGTCACATGAAAACTTAAACTCACTCTTTAAAGAAAAACATCGCACTTAAACCAGAGCTAACTTACCAGAAATAGAAAATTCACTATCACTAGTGTGTATTTTACTGTCGTAAATAGTTTGGCCCACATTTTCGCCGTTTCGATCACTGAATTTTGAGAAGACATACGATCAGCGCGCCGTGTACCTGACGTATAAACTGTAGCTAGATATTTTTATCACTAACATTCATCTTGATAAGGAAAACAAGCTGGTTTTATCTCGCGAGACTGCCATAGAGGCTGTTTATTACGTTTAAGTACAATAGATTGTGTATTGTTTTATTTTTGACACTGCTTTTGACACAGATGCTCCCAAACCTGACCAATTAACGTCATTGGCTGTGTTAATTTGTTTAACCTGGCTACGCACGTCGCCCGTCCAAACGGCTTCTGACTGAACTGCAGTACAATACGTGATAAGCACACACGAAATGGTTATTACGAAGTAAATTTGCATTGTTATCCAGTTATCCGTAACCAAGCCACTTGCTAATTGTAAATGTAATTGACTTTGGAAAAGTAGATTTTCAGGTTGAAAAGAAGAAATACTTGTTTGATCATTTGTCAATACTTACGTTACAATACATTTATCAGATACAATAGGTAACACTTGTTTTGTATTATGTGGTAGAACATTATACCTAGTACCTACCTAAATACGTAATTTACACGTTTCTAAAATTAAAATATACCTCACTAACTGAAATAGTTTTGAAAAGTTTTAAACAAATTAGAAATTTAATATTTTTTGCATACGATACTTATTCAGAGATTATTGTTTCATTCCACATAGTGACTGACAAGGGCATAGCTCTTATAAGAAGAAGAAATTAATAAGTGATAATCTGGCTACCCTGAAGCAAGTATGCAGCTTTTCCCTCACAGCTATCACTATCAACTGTGATAAGAAAACTCTGCTGGAGACGACTGCAGTGAAATTCGTGGCGCCGCCGCTTCTTCTCCGTTTACGCTTTGGAAAAGTGTTTATACTAAATTGAGAAAATTTTATAGGATCTAGGGTTACTCTGTTTCTGAGTCATATTAAGATATCCATACTTATAGAACATCCTATAGTATGACCCAGAACTACACATAAATTTGTGCTATAGGTACACATATGAGCTCATTTTTTGATTCGGCTTGATCGAAGGACAATGGCTACAGCCAGCTCGTCTGTTAGCGACACCAAGCTAAACACAATGACCTTTGAGTCACTCATTCATCTGACGGGCCTTGCAGTTCGTAGTTCAAGGCTTCATTTGAATACGTGTGTAAGAAAAAAAATCGGAAACCATATTGAAAGTGTCATATTGTTCTGTCTGTAGGTACGGTTTAACCATACATATTCTGTTATTTATAACTGTACTTTACCTAAGTTTATGCTTGCAAGTTCTTGGCTTCTTACCCAGACCCACACGCTGACACGCCACGACGACGCGAAACGGAAGGCTTTCTTTAGGACCTCCCATATCTTCATAGATATTAGCCCTAGCCCACAAGTCCAACTTACAAACAAACAACAAATTAGTAATGAGTACTAAGGTATGTAAGGTATGTCGAATAAAGAAAATCCCATACACATCTAAATTAATCCTGAAAATAACCTTGCTCATTTATATTCCCATATATCCAAGACGTTTGATACTTTAAATGTCTCTGACATACCTATTCCTTTTATCACATTTTAAGATATACACTGAAGAAATTTTCTGTCTTTTCTTAGCTTACAAATTTATTAATTTACTTATATTATAAGACACTGACTGATTGGTATATCAACGCAGAGATGAAACCCCCTTGAAAGAAAATTAACTTGATATATTGCAGAGCTTGGTGAAATCGAAATGCGCCCGTTCGAATCGAAGTAGAGGCAAAAGCTATTAAAACATTTTTTTAAATCGGACTAATGAACGAATACAAGAGAATCCATTGTGGAGATTTGTCACCATATGCCTTCTCCTCAGCCTCTTCTGACAAATTAGTATGCAGTCTTTACAAGGTCATTAACAATATTCGGTTATGAAATCATTATGTAATAAAATAACAAGCGAACCACTTGACTATACAAGTATTACTGAATTAATCCACGGCGTATGAATGGCATTAGATTCAGACAAGTAAATTTTTATTTATAGCCTCTTATCATGTAAGTAATCCCTCTTGCTACTGGCATAACCGTATGAAAATCCAGACAGACATTTTTGAGATTAGCCAGAGAAAACAGATGCGTAGTAGGTACAGTCAACAACGTAATTAAGTATGCAGGCCGCTACTTTTTTGTTGTTGACTGTACATTTTGTAGTTTCGCTAACTTTGCTAAGTTTTTTATAACAGTTCTGCGCACTCGTACTGACTGATCTTAAGGATCTTAATTTCAGTCTAAATCTGAATAATAAACGTAAAAGAGACAAAAGAAATAATACTAGATTTGATAAAAAAATTTAGGATATTTATTTAAGACTCCAATTCAACTTCTTCGAACTTCGATCTCCACGCCAACCACCCAGCTGCTCCTGATATCAGCACCTGAAATTTTTTGGAGGGAGTAACTCGATACAATCATCATATATAGGTGGAAACGACGTATTTAGTGCTGATAGTCATTAACATATCATCCCAGTAAAAGTGACACTATCAGAAATAGTATACCTCTAAACAGAATACCTCACTCTTTATAAAATAAATATTATCTAGAGTGCTTAGTTTCTGGACCCCCAGGAAATGATCGTAATCATAGGTCAAGTAAATATAAACACTCCACTAAAGTACCCACGTGTCTGGTATTCAGAATTAAAGGAATAAACGAGTTATTGAGGTCACTAATGGTCACAATTGACGAGTGAGAGGATTGCGGAAAATTAAGAGTAATTTTCACAGCTGTTTTTGTATCGTAGAAGAAAAGAAACTGAGAAGGACATAGAGTACATTTTATCAGGAAATCACCACGGGAGCCAAGCCCCGTAGTATTATACTTACAGTCAAAGTTATAGCGATGAGTGACGTCACACCAATGACGCTGGCGTTGTAACTCAGCCACTGCCCCAAGGCCTCGGCACAACCCGTCGTGAAGGCGTTGGTCAAGTTGCAGTGGAAAGGAGAAATAGTCCCGTAGTCTATGTGGCAGCAACTGATTGGAATCTGGTTGGAGACCCAGTCGTTACGACCCACAACTCCGCAACATTCGAACTGGAAATAGTATATGAATTAGGTAGTATCGGGTTTCATCAGAATAAAAATAGCTGACAATAGACACATCAACTGTAATCAGCTAATGTGTCTCGACCCACTATAGATTTCTGGGGGTCTAAAATAGCCACATTGATGAATAGGAATATGATCCATTTCCTAAGTACTTAAAAATAAACCTTATATGTGGTGTTATAAAATATTGATCTTCGAGGTTTGTTTTTCAACTTGAAGCCCACCTCCGCCGATATCTCTTCAGTATCATTACGACTACTTACAGTAAAGGTAAATCTATCAATTTTCTTACGTCCATCTGCATGTCGTCCCACAGAATGGTGATTTCCCTCCGTGAGTCGTACTGCTGTTGCGCCTGCTGCATGCTGGACCTGATCTCCGAAGATGCGCTGTTCTTCAGCTTAAAGCTCACCACCACCGATATCTCTAACGTTCTTATCAGTATCATTACGACTACTTACAGTAAAGGTAAATCTATCAATTTTCTTACGTCCATCTTCATGTCGTCCCACAGAATGGTAATTTCCCTCCGTGAGTCGTACTGCTGCTGTACCTGTTGCATGCTAGACCTGATCTCCGAAGATGCGCTATTCTTCAGTTGGAAGCTCACAACCGCTGATTTCTCCAACATTTGGATCAGTATCATTACGACTACTTACAGTAAAGGTAACATTATGAATTCTCTTACGTCCATCTGCATGTCGTCCCACTGAATGGTGATTTCCCTTCGTAAGTCGTACTGCTGCTGTGCCTGTTACATGCTGGACCTGATCTCCGAAGACGCGCTATTCTTCAGTTTGAAGCTCACCACCGCTGATATCTCCAACATTCGGATCAGTAACATTCGAACCATTACGACTACTTACAGTAAAGGTAACATTATGAATTCTCTTACGTCCATCTGCATGTCGTCCCACAAAATCATGATTTCCCTCCGTGAGTCGTACTGCTGTTGCGCCTGCTGCATGCTGGATCTGATCTCCGAAGATGCGCTATTCTTCAGTTTGAAGCTCACCACCGCCGCCGATATCTCGAACACGAGGATCGCTAGCAGTAAGACTACGTACTGAAAATATAATCACACTAATATTATAAAAAGGAATTGTTCGAGTTTGTTTGTAGGGGGTAATCTTGGGAACTACTGAACCGATTTCAAAAATTCTTTCACCAATAGGAAGCTACATTATACCTGAGTCACAGAAGGAAACTCCCTGCCCCTCCCGCAATATGGCACCCCCCGCTCTTTCCGCACTTCTCCCCCGTTCTTGTGTAACTGTGGGACGTTCGACTATGAAAACGCACACATTGACATGTTACTTACGTGTTCATGGATATACAGTTTCATTTGTAGTAGTAGTAGGCATATTTGACGCGCCGTTTCTATAAAGCGCCCGCCCTGTGCCTGAGTGACACAGGCTACAATTTTATGTACCTTTCGAGCAAAGCCGAAGTAGAGTGCTAATAGTATTATCATCGATAAAATATTACTTAGTAATATTTTATCGATGGTATTATATATTAGTTGGCAAATAAAGGAATATAATATTAACACTATCGCGGACAGTGAACGAGACACAAAAGAAGTTAAATTGTTGTAACTGCTATATCAATTCACTGTCCAGTACTGTGTCAAAATATTCTGTAGAATCTCAGATAAATAATGATGGTACGATTCAATCCTTTTCCTCCTCGCGTCGTATTATTGAAGGCCATGACTCCCCCGTAGAATCACCACTTAAATATTACCCCGAAAATCCAATTTCTGGTCGACCCAGTTGTAAAGTCAATCAACTCCTGATGTTCCTAAACCACCCAATTTATCTTTGACATATATATGACGTCGCAATAACATCAGAGATCAACGGTTCAACCAACACTTCCAAAACATGATCAAGCTAATCGAAGCTACAATTAAAACGTTGTTACCTAATAATTTTATTTTTACATAATGCTACAATACAATACACCACTCTTTTAAAACCTGAGAGTATCTAACCATTCGTTTAAAGTTTATTAAATGCTCTAAGTTTCAAACTCATGATTATTTCATTCCAACTGATTCCCACGGACAACATAGTAGGTTAGGTATATATTACTTGCATGAATAATATACAAAAATCCAAAGCGAGTGAGTAATTCATCTAAATTTGTCCTTTAGAGATAATACAAAATACGTGCAAAATTCATGATATATTTTGTTATCGGTACAAGAGGACGGAAAATTTATTAGAATAATGCATAGTAGTCTTGTTTTCATAAACTGGGTAAGTATTACGTTTTATGAATGATTCATTTGAATTCGTTTTAATTATTTGGATGCTAATACCTCAGAAATACCTTATTATTACAAGAAAACACTTTTCATTTGCTCTTCATTCATTATTCCAACAAATGCCGCCTGATGAACCCAAATGGCAAAGTTTTAAATACTACTGAAATCTAAATGGTTGCTTCATATAAACTTCGAGGTAAAAATTTAAGACCTAAAGCTATTACCAGTTCAAAATACTACAACATCGTATTGTCTGTATCATAAACTTACTCCAAGAATGACATAGAACTGTTCAGAAATAGCGCCATAGAATCCGAGGATAACAGCGAGTATGATAATGACCCCAGTGGCTATGACCAGTCCTGATAGGCTGAAGAACTTCTGAGTGATCACCAGCTCGTATTCCAGGTATGTTATGAGAACCACGGAGCCGACAATCAGTAAGAGGAAGCCTGTGAGCTGAAAAGACACCAATTTAGTTAGAAAAATGTTAGAAGTAAATAAATAACATACAGACAGGTTCTAAACGCGCACACGTAGGTAAAGTCAATTTTTTCATAATTGTCCTATTATGTAAACAAAATTCCAAACATAAAAGTGTAAGATCAAATATTTTCCTAATTTCTTCTTCTTAGTCGTGTATCCTCATGAACTGAGGGTCATGACCTCCAGTATTTATAGCTCTCGTGGCTATGGCCTTCCAAGCAATGCGGTCCTGTGCCTGTTTTAGGGCCAGATGGAGTTTCATTGGATTTTCCTAATTTAGTGATAGTGAATTGATCAATGGTACTAAGAAGCTATGATAAATCCTATCACATACATACCTAATGTATATGTTCATTTAACACAACATTTTGCTTTATTTTATAGGTACTTTCATATTTCGAATTTTAAAGAACATCGTGTATAAAATAAAATTTATGCAGAAGGGTCATTTTGCGACATAACAAGACAAAAAATGTATACTTAATTGATCTTAAGCGGTATGTCTACTATTAAGGAAACATCGCAATCCGTCCAGTAGATTTTGCGTGATTAAGAACAAACATCCTCACAAACTCACATCCAAACTTTCGCATTTATAATATTATCATTAGGATATTAGGACTATTAGGATTAATTATTGAAAATTATATATTAAAATATTATTTTTTAAAAGTACTCACAGAGCAGTACTTGTGTACCGTAAACTGCTGCAACTTTGCACGGAATTTGACGTTTTTAACGATTTTCTCGGAACCTATTCATAATTTTGACTCTCAATTGTTTTTAAATGGAAGACAGGCATAATGGCTTGCTATTGAGACCCCAAATCTTATTAATTGCCACCAATTTTCTGAATTACAAGGGCTCAAAGTCATAGGCAAAGTTGTATGTAAAAGACACAAGTTTGCCTAGAAGGATAATTCGATACTTATTGTACTTATCGTTTCCGTCAATTTTTTTTCATGTGCATGAGACAACCTATTTATCCCTTCCAATTTAATCAGTGCAATATACTGTATCATTTTTTTATTACAGCTACTAGGCCAAGTTGTAGCAGGTTCTACAGACTTTTCATACAAAAATGTCGTTGACAATAGGGTTGTCCAAAAGAATACAGATTATTATTAATACTTTTTTATAAAAGAAAAAAACCAGATGGCTACTTTCATTAAAAATCACAATTTTAATGCTTCTTGGTAATAATGTCTCATCATTTTAATCAGCAATTATTAATAATCTTAATTTTTGATTGTAGTATAAAAGAAAAGTATACAAAATGTTGAATTTCTTTAACAATTATTTCTACAAAAAAAATTTGATTATTGTTTTACAAATTTATAACGAGCACTTCTAATATAACTAGAGGAAACAAATTCTAAAATAAATTTGTAAACACAATGTAAGCGAGATTTACGCGAGTGAAGCTGCGAGTAAAAGCTAGTTAACAAAATTTGACAACCCTAGACCCAGGCATAGTTATGTCACTCAAGTTTTCAAAACACTACACATGATTGCCTTCTAAGTTTTTTTTGATAAAAAACAATCTTTTGCGTAAAAAAACAAGTAATACTAGAAGAAGACAATATTATCCTACCTTAGGCAGTAAATCCTGTGCGAAAACACAGCTTTTTAATAGTTAAAATTCAAAAGTTTTGGAGCGCAAAAAAAATGCTGCCTCACCCACCGATCTTTGTCGTACAACTGACAGAGTATTAATGGAGTTACAATTATAAAAAATGAAAAATATGTTGCCCAAATAATGAACAGTTACTACAGAATGGTAGAAAACGAGAATAAAGCAAGCGAATGCGATATATCGTAATTCAAATGAAATAGGCAAATTTGTGTATAGTTGGATAAGTTGCAGCAGTTTACGGTACTTTATTTTGATTAAAAGATATATTTTCATTTATTTTAAGTTTGTGTTTCCTAATAGTGTCTAGCATTAGTGCCGTCATAATAGGAAGGAAGCTTTTTATTATCTGTTTCTACCTTCGAGCAACAAGGACTTCCGCGCGCGGCCCGGAAGGAGTCCGTGTTGCTCTATGGTTTCTACGAACTTGCCATGCAAGGTAGAAAATTCAAAAATTCTGAACTGAACCTATATTATAGGTCAGATTAGTTTAATTGCCATCTTTCGCCACTTAAAAGCGCGTTCTCGCGTTTACGCAGCGACGGCTACACGTCACGTAGGACACAAAATTATATGAAAACCGTTGAGAATGGTCTCTTGTAACGTCGATATCAGCGTAACGTTGAGGGGAAAGAGCGGCGAGTGCGGAGTGGCTTTGCGGCGTCTCGGATTCTCGACAGATTTTAAGTCAAACTGTTAACAAATTGGTTGCACTCTTTCGTCTTAAAAGAGCTAAAAAGAGATAGACATATTGTCACAACAACTCCACAAAAACGCAAAAAAGTTATTACGAGAAGCGGCTTTCTACAAAGGAACGCAGACTGTCGCCGACTGTCGCAGACTTAAGGGGTCGCGTCTTGGAATTTTTCTGATTTATTTTGAAGCCTTTTTTTAAATCACTCTGGCAGACTTTTTTGTCGACCTATTAAAGATACACAAACCCCCCATACATTATTTTGTTATATCTCAAAGGGTCTCAATCTCAAAGGTTACACAGCGATTTCGATAAAATCTGCCAATAAATCATCTGGAATGCGTGCAAAGTTAAAAATATTGAAAAAGTATTAATAAATAAGACCTTCTTAGCAAATGCACCCATATTTATTGAGGAAATTAGATGATATCTTATCTAAAAAATAATTACTGATGGTAATGGCATCAGGCTAATGGTATTATTTTTTGAATATGGTAATGGCTTAGAATCCATAGTAATGACGATTAGTGTGTTGCAAAAGGCAATACCAGTTTTAAAAACAAATTAATGTGTTATTTTGTAATCAGTGATATAAACTTTGGTTATTATCAATATAACTCAACAAGTCGCAGTAAAAATCTAAGTAACAAATAAAATCTCGATCTTATATTTTTTCCTAATTCTAATTAATCTTATCTTTGAAAATCATCTTTGGAAATGAACAGTAATTTTGCCTATTATAAATATGTAATCGTTTCCATAATACTACTATGTTTTCTCTCTATAAATTAGATAGATAGATAGATAATACATGTATTTGTATCAGCTGAGATACATAACACAACAAACATAACATGAATTACATGCAAAAATTCCTAAATATAGTAAGAAAAACAATTTTACGTTACTATGTGCCGCAGTGATACAAATTGGTAATAACTCAGTGGTTGAATTGCCCCTACAGGAGCAAACACTGATTTTCAGTCATCACCATAATTAGTAAATTGTCAACATGACCACCAAAACACGATATGATATAGCGGTTTATCCACGCCAACTGTCAAAATATGATAAATACCGCCGCCATGTTGAATTTTTATCTAAACAGCGAGCATCACCGTGCCAGTGACGTCACCGTGTTATGATACGATATGATAAATAGAAGAGCGAGCACGACAGTTGGCTAGTTATCGAAAATTCGAGCATAATATAATATAAGCGATAAAAATATCGATATTAGTCGTGTTATTTTATCGACGACGTTTAGAGTGCGTGATACGCTCGATATAATAAAAAATAACAAGTTTATTAGCATTTATTCATTCTCCGATTAAAAGGTAAGATTTATCTTTATGATTGTTGTGTAAATGTTTTTGAAATAAATGCAGAAAATAATCCTTGATATTTTCTTTTTTCAGTTATAACTTCACAAGAATATGGCTAGGTCATATCAAAGAATAAATATATGAATTAATTTTTTAAACATTTTATGAATGAAAGAAAACGATAATTAATTAAATGTCAAAGTCACCTACCGACGTCAAAAACGTGAAAAAATTTAAAAAAAAAGAACGAGTGCAAATGAATGATGATTGAAAAATTTTATTATTACATAGGCAGCATTGTTATTCCATATCGCGAAGCTAATAATTTGGTATCATGTGGTAAATTGTATCATATCATGTTGCTACTTTGGTCATGCTAGCGAAATCGATAAATATGTTTGTGATATATGATACGATATATTTTATCGTATATCTACGACGCGTGGTCATGCTAGGGGAGATGGATCATTCGCCTTAAGCTGGCGGCAGACGCAAGCCGCTGCGACCGGCGGCGGCACTCACCAGCCTTTTTATAGCGCCGGCTTAGGGATGTATGCAAACATCGATGTATATTTATTAGTGATATCGATGATTTTTTTTTTTGTTTTAATTTGTTTTTGTGGTATTTCCAAAGAGTGTATTTCCATAAATCTAGAAACCTTAGGACTTCCATGAAATGTAGTCTAAATACTTTACCATCTATAGATATACTTACTTATAAAAAAACCAAAAACATTATTTAAAAAATTCTACTTATAACCCACTTCAAAAAAGGAGGCTCTCAGTATTACCTGAAAGTTTGTATGTATGTTTATCCGCCATTATCTGACGTTTGGCTGTACCGAAATTGATGCGGTTTTTAGAAAAGCATTTTAATTCAATGCTATAGAATGATTTATTTATATGTCGACTAGGTTTTACCCGCGGCTTTGCCCGCAAAATTTGTACACCAAAACTTTCCTTGACATGAATGACCCACCCAGACCTTTAGTATAAACCGCATAAAATCTGTTCAGTAGTTTTTTAATTTTATCGCGAGCAGATAGACGGGTTGTCCCTATTTTGTAAGTACCTACCAAGAAAGACAAAATATCGATATATCGATGTTTTGTTTTTGTGTTTGCATACATCCCTAAGCCGGCGTCTATCAAGGTGCTGCAAGGTGTCTGTCGCAGACTGTCGCAGACTTAAGGGAGCGCGTTTTGGAATTTTTCTGATTTATTTTGAAGCCTTTTTTTAAATCACTCTGGCAGACTTTTTTGTCGACCTATTAAAGATACACAAACCCCCCATACATTATTTTGTTATATCTCAAAGGGTCTCAATCTCAAAGGTTACACAGCGATTTCGATAAAATCTGCCAGGCGGCTAAATTTTTTTCGACTTACTCAACAATGATCGTTATATTTCAACTGATATGTATAAAACCTAAACAACATTATACACTTAATTCGTTTAAAAGGCTAAACCTTCCACATGAATTGCTCTTTCCATTAGTGAAAACCACATGAAAATCCGTTCAGTATTATTAGACAGACAGACAGCTAGACGCCGCATATGACATGTGTTATACTTATGATACTTTTAATAAATTTTAAAATTTTTGACTCCTTTTTATTTACATAAAAAAAAACTATTTAGAACATAAAGTTTCGAACGGTGTTAAATTGTGTGAAATTGTGTTCAAAACCTCACCTAAATAAAATAATAAACCAAACAATACGATGAAATAAAATATTAGGTAACCATGGATTACATCCCCTTAAGCTAGCAGCAGACGGCGTTAGCCGCTGCGACCTGCGGCCTCGGTTAACTATACCGAGACTTAGGGGTGTAGTAAAACATCGATGTTTATTATTAGTTATATCGAAGCTTTTATTTTATTTTTACACGACTGACCAAAAAAGGAGTGTTATGTTTTCAGGGTTCATGTATGTATGTATGTAAGTATGTATGTATGTAAGTTTCTTTATTCCACCATAAGTCCTGAACGGCTTAACAGATTTTGATGTGAGATGTATTTTTAGATTCCTTGCATTCTTCCGAGTGACATAGGCTATATGACGTCAACATAAAAACAAAATGGCGGGTTATATATGCGATAAATAGCAGACCAAAAAAATAAAATTTGATCAATCTTATCGAGTGGGGTATCAAATTGAAGGGCTTTAAAAGGCGATTTCAAAAATGTATATAACTTATATGTTTGTATGTACTTATTGAGCAAAAACTCGTCAGTCGTGTTTTTTATTTTTAATAATTGGCTTGTTTGGTAGGTAAAATTTGTTTTTGTGGTAGTTTCAAGGAGTGTATTTCCATCAATCTAGAAACCTTAGAAAATCTATAAAATATACTTTAAATACTTTACTATACAAAAATAAACGTATACACAACCTCTTATAAAAAACCAAAAACTTTATTAAAAATGCTACTTTTAACCGACTTCAAAAAAAGGAGGTTCTCAGTTTGACCTGGATATTTGTATGTATGTTTGTCCGCGATTATCTGGCGTTTGGCTGTACCGATTTTGATGCGGTTTTTAGAAAATCATATTAATGCAACGCAATCCATACTATATATACTATATACTATACTATACTATAATATTATAAATGCGAAAGTTTGGATGTGAGTTTGTGAATTTGTGAGTTTGTGAGTTTGTGAGGATGTTTGTTACTCAATCACGCAAAATCTACTGGACGGATTTCGATGAAATTTGGTACAGAGGTAGATAATGACCTGGAATAGCACATAGGCTACTTTTTATCCCGGGAAAAAGCAGTGTTCCCGTGGGAAATTCACGCGGGCGAAGCCGCGGGCAAAAGCTAGTAGAATTATATATTTATATATCGACTAGCTTATACCCACGGCTTTGCCCGAGAAAATTGTACATCAAAGCTTTCCTTTATTATGACATGACCCACCCAGTCCATTAGTATAAACCGCATAAACATCTGTTCAGTAGTTTTTGAGTTTATCGCGAGCAGACAGACGGGTTGTCCCTAGTTTGTAAGTACCTGCCAAGAAAGACAAAATATCGATATAACGATGTTTTGTTTTCGTGTTTGCATACATCCCTAAGCCGGCGTCTATCAAGGTGCTGCAAGGTGCTGCAAGGTGCCGCCGGTCGCAGCGACCAGCTACACTCGACAGCACCCTGCAGCACTTTGATTAACGCCGCTATAAGTTGAACTGTTGACATATTGGATGTACTCTTTCTTCATATGCACTAAATGCTGTGCTAAAAAGAGACAGATATATCACACACATTATCACTACAACTCAGTGTAGTCGCGTGCTGCAGACTCTTGCGGCTTAAAGGCGGTCTCGTGATAATCGGTGTGCTGTAAACTCTAGCTACAGTCGACGTATTCGCCAGACCCCACTTTAACATTGAAAAAGTCCTCTGAATCGATGCCTTGTCTAGGACAAACCATATCGAGTTTTAAAATGCTTCAGCGACATCTAGTGGTGATTCGTGTAATAATAAATTATTACCTCAGGTTCATGTCTATCATGAGAAGGAAGAAAACCATCACAAAAAGGGCATTGAATATTAAAGCGGGGTTGAGGAATAAGGGGAGATCAAGAAAGAGATGGATGGATTGCGTCAGGGACTGCATGAGTAGAAAAGTTTCGAGTAATATAGCAAGCGACAAAACGAAATGGAAGGAGTTGACATACTGTGACGTCCCCAAATAGAATGATGAATGAAACCAGTACAACCTATGGGTACCTACGATAAATAATGCATTTTTAAATGGCATTGGTCACACACAAACCAAGATGCATTGGTGATTTTCCCTAAGTAGATTATGGCGTAGTCTGCAATAGGTAATATTGATTATAAAACTTTACTTTTTATAAAATAGTGCATATTATTGTGTAAACTTTATTTAAAAATCATATGCTAGGGAAGAAAAGCGGGAAAGTGTTCGCGATATAAAAAGGAGAATGTATTATCATATTCAATAAGAAATGTAAAAAAAAAAAAATTACCAAAAGTAATCCATTCAGCGCTGCTAACGAATATCTCACTGATTTCAGCAACTTTAACACTTTCATTTTGTATATAAATCCCTGTTTTCAATTTAGTCTCACATACACCAAATGTGTCACGTTACTGGAGAATCGAGATAATTTTATCTCGAGACCATCCAATATCTCGGTTATCTTGACAGGTTCATCTAATCTGGTCCGAAAGTGTAATCGAAAATTTAAATCAACATAAACATATCGTTTTAAGCATATATATTTTCATAGACAGGTACCTACCTATCCTAATATGTAGTTGTTTCGAATATGCATAAATACATATACCATACATACACTCTTAATGATTATTTGTGAGGAGTTAGGTACGATTCTATGCATGTTTGTTATTGCGAAAACTGAACTAATATACGCTCATAAGTTTTAGCAGCAAATAAAGTAAAAAACTTCAAATACAATGCAGGCAAAGAAAAAATACACTACGCGCTGCAGAAAACTTAACCAAAGAAGATAACTTAAAAATGCTACAAATGAAAACAAAGTTTCTTCTCAAAAATTCAGTGAACACACAACGCGCATTTTTAAAACTTTTAGGAAACGGAAACCGAATGACTTCCATTTCGAGTTGCGCAGAAATAGTCCGATCAACGAGGAGTTTCGTTGTATGGAGACTTCCGAATAATTCATCTGTCTATGAAACTTGGCACATGGTGAAAATAGGTAAAACTGATTATAGATATACAATAATCTAATAACTTTTATTACGAGAAGTTAGGTATTTTTACCTAAACATGAAAATCGTTTATTCTCTGTGCAAAATTCCTCCGGCTGAAATGCATGCATAAAATGCGTAGATGATGACGATGAGACATAGAGCAACATGGACTGCCGCGCGCGGAAGTCCTTGTTGCTCGAAATGATGAGATGACGATATGATATGATTAATGGCTCCAGTACACTTGCGCCGATTACATCCGATTGCGGATCCAATCTAATCACGCAAACTTGCGAGATCGTACACTTTGTCCACAGACATATAATTAGAAGCAGACCCAATATAACAGATATCAAGTGACGCCGATTTTCATACATACACAAATGTCACTTGGACAGGGCCGAACTAGGGCGTAATATAATTTTTATTTTTATTAAATGTAATTATGTATGTACGTAGGTAAGTATAAAGATATTGGGACACTTGGGAAAATTGGTTAATTTCAAAAATACCGTATAGCCATTGAAAACACTGATATTGGTACCTATACCTAACATATAAATTAAAAATTAATGTTCACACTGAGTTCGGCCTACTAAATTCTACTAGTACATGCCCTGTCAAATAAAGATACCTTCTGACAAAAACTAAAAGATTAGACGATATAGTCGATGCTACGACGTTGATAGGTATTAGAACCTGTTCACTATAGTTGTAAATCAGTATTCTACCCACAACAGCATTTGCAAATAAAACAAGACGCGACAAACAATCCATTGTAAACAAAGAGAATCCATATTTACCTGTGAATTAAGTTTTCACAGGTAAATATGGATTCTCTTTGTTTACAGTTTTATTATATACCAGGAGTTTTATTATAACTTGCACTGTTACATTAGTACGCACTGCACTTCACCATTTTCAGTTTGTGTTTTAACAACTATAGAAGCAAAACCCACGATTATTTTACTGTATTTCGGCACAAATTTGTTAGAGTAACATTGACAGCGTCACTCATCAATATGGCGACCGATCGTAATCGTGCTTCGTCGCGTCGTCATTTGTTTATGTTTGCGTTAATGTTGCTATATAGGAAAAAACAGGATGGCGCATATGACGACGTCATGGGTAAAAAAGAGACAGCATATCAAAGATAAAAGTATAACTAACTATAACTACGATTTAATGTTAGGTCTGCTTCTATTATATGTCTGTGACTTTGTCTATACACAGGTAGGTACATAAGCGGCAAACGGCGCGTAATCGGCCTCGTGTTTTACACAGTCAAGCAGACAAGTGTGCAATCCGGCGCAAGTGTACTATAGCCATAAAGCTTTGATTAGATTAAAGACTCCGATTTGTAAATATACATATGTATTATATTTTAAATGTTCATACTTAATAAATAAAAATTCATTGGAAAATAACATTTTATTTTGTAAATGTTTTTAGGCGAAATCTCATTTTTACATCTGTCAATACATTATCAAACGTCAATGTAGCTCGCGCGTCGTCAAAAAGTGGCATGCATGGCAACCCAGTCAGTATCAGTATATTTTTCGTGAGCGGAGCGCTTTGGGTTTGTGTTTGAGATCCTGTAAATTTTAACTTCAATTAAGCGGTAAGTACCCGTTCTTTCAAAATTATACATACCCATCTCGGTAATAATTCACAATAAAATGTTTTTACTTACACTCATAGTCTTCGAGAACGCATACAAACAACCATTGTTTGTTGAACAAGCAAGTGTACCTACGACGCAAAATAAATCGATGGCTGCTTCTGCTACATGACGTATCGAAAATAAATAAGATACTTAAACAATTATTTTGTTCTAGGTCGACTTTATAAATACAAAACAGTCAAGAATCAAAATGGCTTTAGGCGGTGGAATGTCGTGTGTGAAATACCTGCTGTTTCTATTCAATCTTTTGTTTGCGGTAAGTGTTTTCCTGTCTACCTTCTATTCGAAAGCTATATCTTTGTTTTTAACTGGAGTTATGTGGCTAAAATCAGGTTTAATTACTTAATGCTAGTAAATATCTTTTATTTATACTTCATTCCTTCAAATTACTACCTACTTTATATTTTAGGAATGTGAAATTATCTGTACATTCATGCTATTTGTTACTTAGGAGCCTACCTTCTAAAATCTATTCTATCCTTTTTTCTCTTTATACCCTCAACAATAGTAATTTGTAAAGCACTAGAAAGTGACTACATACAGAGTGACTCACACATGGTTAGCAAATTATTGTGCAACCAGTGATTGCAATCACCAGTTAAAAATTCTCAAATAAATGATCCTTGGCAATGGACATCATTAAGTAGTTACATTGATTGAAAAATTGTTGACTAAATGCACTTATTATATTGTTTACTAGCTTTTGCCCGCGGCTTCGCCCGCGTGAATTTCCCACGGGAACAGTGCTTTTTCCCGGGATAAAAAGTAGCCTATGTGCTATTCCAGGTCATTATCTACCTCTGTACCAAGTTTCATCGAAATCCGTCCAGTAGATTTTGCGTGATTGAGTAACAAACATCCTCACAAATTCACAAACTCACATCCAAACTTTCGCATTTATAATATTAGTATGGATATATATGCCTATCACTATAGGTACCTACTATTTCAGTAATATGATTCCATTGTTTAAAGATTTTTATAATGAAATATAGAAAGGTTATTACAATTTCTTTGTCACAAATGGTATAGATGGAGATACAACTATACATATTCATGCATCATACATTTTACTGCTTACGCAAAGAACTGAAACTATAAATTGTTGTTAATTTATCAATCATGTGTATCTGTATGATATGAACTTCATTTTGGGAACCAATCTTAAGTCAGTCAAAATTTTTTATTGAAACATGGCCTTCAAAGAAGGCTCTTCATCACGTCGATATCTAATTATATAATCATAATATATTATGTCTCGAAAGCTACAAACTACTAGCATTTCGGAACGACCACTGCTGAGAAGAAATGCCGAAAGAAACTCATGAAACAGTCTTGGTCGCCTAATATGCCAGAGGGGCTATTTATTAACTTTATACATACACTAGATTGTGTACAGTCAAAAATAAAATAAAATATAAGAAAAATAAAATAAAACATGTTATGTTTGTGATCAAGTAACCACAATGAATTGGTTAAGAACAAAAAATAAAAATAAAATTCGAATCAGGATCGAAGCAGGATCCCCCTGGCAACACCCGTTCACGAGTTGACTTAACTTAAAAGGTAACGAAACGCAAAGTGTGGAAGTGAGACAGAAAAGTAGATGAACCTTATAGTGTGAAAGAACAAATAAAATTATTGACGTTGACAGAGTGTGGTGCAAGGCAGTTAAATGTAAAAATATATCTTGTATGAAAGAAAGTGAATAAATGATATGGACGTTCGCTCATTTTACTTTACACTAATAGGCTTTATCCTTTCAGATAACAGGACTAATCATCCTGATCGTAGGCATAAGAGCTGAGATCAAGTCTGCTCCATATGTGGACTTGGCAGACGAGAACTTCTATACATCGGGTCCGATTGTCCTGATCATCGTCGGAGTCATCGTGTTCATTGTTGCCTTCTTCGGATGCTGCGGTGCTGTCAAGGAGAATCACTGCATGATTGTCACTGTAAGTTTTTTTACTTATTTATAGCAACAAACTTCCAGGTCATGTACCCATTAATGAAAAGGTGTATCACCTTTAATGCTTAGTTGTTGAGAAAATTTTTCACATTAAAAATATAACAAAATTACAATTGATCACAGGATTAACAATTAATTCATTTACGTATTTGTGATTCATAATCGTAAAGTTTGGGTAAAATATGTTGCTAAGTCTGGCAGCATTGCCGGATTATATGGCAACACTGATCCTTAGAGCAAGGCAATTTCTGTAAACTTGCAACCTTATTGTTGTAAACATAAAGGGAAAACACTTTAAAAAAATGGCCTTCCCCAAATTAACATCAAGAGAGCACTCAAGACGACCCATCTCTGCAGGTCAAGTCCTCAACCCACTTATCGAGCGGCGTGACCCTGATGCATTATGTTATTGGAAATTATTTTAATTTTTCCATTTACTGTAAATAACATCGGTGCTTTTACTATTTGGTAATTTTATTTGTAGGTGCTTTTACTGTTTGAAACGAAAGACTCAATCAATAACCCAATTTGTGGCTACAGTAGGTATTTTGCATATTTTGTTAGTTACAGGTAGGAAAGGGGGACTTTATTTTACATTATTTAGTGATGTTATAGGTTATTAGCACAAATTTTACATAAACATTTTCTGATAAAATTTGTTTCTATGAAAATACACAAACAAGGCTTTTCGTTGTATGAACTTTAGCGAGCGAATTTAAAATTTATATTTTCAATAACTTCTCGAAAACGTGGATTTATCAAAAATATTTAAACTATCGCATTCCATCACTACATGAAAAAACAAAAACAAATATTTATATTCGCGAAATGCCCCATAAAATTTCAATGCTATAAAATTGCCGTTGATGCAAGAACGTGTTTGGAATACCTCAAGCATATCAAATCATGATGCATTTACTGATCGATGTTGCCATGTTGCGCTGTCGCACCTGTCTGTTACAATTCAACCTTTTATCAGAATAAATTGCGACAACTATATAATAGACATTAGGTAGAAACGAAACTTAATTTTTTACCCTTTACAGGTCGATATGTTGATTTGTTGTTACACAGGACTGTTACATCAAAAGATCAATATTCGATGGGAATATTACCGCCATTGTCTTAAAGAGACTTAATTATTTTCATGAAAAAACGCTGCCGCTAGATGGCGGTAGTTGTCAAGTCATGTCGGATGCCTAGGCGACTTGAGAAAAATCTGACACCAGTGTACAACACACTTGATAAGAAAGTAAAGATGAAATTAAACATAACGAAGCTAAGAGCGTATAACAGCCGGCAGAATTACTTTTATTGACTGCCAAAAATAAAAGTCAGTGAACTGTTATCTCCTTTGATGACCCAGCGCAAGTGTTACTGCCTACGAACCCAAATTAGTGTCTAAATTTAGGCCAGGAATTCAGCGACACAAAGAACAAAAATTGTGGGAAGAGGATAAAACATAATACAGTGGGAAATCTTCTCTCTCAGCCTTAAGACGTCCACTGCTGGACAAAGGCCTCCCCCAAGGATTTTATCCGTGGGGGGTTTTGCCGTGATCGCCACGCTTGGCAGGCGGGTTGGCGATCGCAGTGTGATGGCATAGTACGCGGAAAGATGCTGCTGCCCATCCTCCGGTGTTTTAAATCCCTTAGTCGCCTCTTACGACACCCACGGGAAGAGATGGGTTGGTGCTATTCTAGGGCCACACCACAGGCCAATCTTACTTCCTATTAAAATTATAAACGTCAAAGTTCATGAGAATGGATGGTTGTTTGTTACTCTTACACGGATTTCATGTAATTTGGTACTTAGATAAAGTAAAGTGTAGGCTCATAAAGTACCTACTACTTCTGCCCAAATTCATAGGGGAGCGGAGCTCTTTTGTTTGTTTGAACGCGCTAATCTCGAACTACCGGTCCGATTTGAAAAATTCTTCCTGTTTTAGATAGCTACGTTTACGATGAAGGCTATAGGCCATCCAGAATCCCCAAAATTCTCTCTGAAGCGACGCCCCGTGGCACAAATATTTGGTTCAATTGCACTAGGTGGAAGGGCGTAACCCCTTACCTCCTACCATGGTGGATAACAGAGGATAATGACGCTAAATAATAGGAGAACCGAGAACTGGCTACTATTATGATAATTAATAATGATTAATTAAATTTCTCAGAAATTCTTTAGTGAAACTTGGCCATAGTGTATAATGTCTCAAAGCTACAAACTACTAGCATTTCGGAACGACCACTGCTCAGAAGAAATGCCGAAAGAAACTCATGAAACAGTCTTGGTCGCCTAACATGCCAGAGGGGCTATTTTTTATCTCGTCGTCTCCCGTCAAAACAGAAGTATTTAAGAAGGCAGTCAAGCGAGGTGAAGTCCGCTCGGCCGACCTTTGACACGCGCCAGCGACATCTCGTCGCTAAATGGACGCTTCCGTCCAGTAATGACTATTAGCTCACTTACCCCACTTGCAGTAAGTGAGGAATTAGAAATATCAAGGAAATGACCAATGGCATCTTCCTAGATACAGGTTAATTTATTGTTCCATATGAATTGATTCTGCTGGTAGTCTAGGAACAAAGATGTGACTGTATTTCTTCTTTGCGTGTCGATTCTCTCCACTTTTAATTCAATGTGCAATTAAAGTGTAAATAAAAACACGACACAAAAGTGACTTCTCCTTAATAGACCTTAACCAGTGAAGAAAAGTGCCGATTGACACATTCTTATTCAATTTATGTATAAAAATAAAAGGTTAATTTAACAAATAACCCATTAGCTTGTAACTGGGTTAGATTGCAATATGATTTTAACATACTTCTATATTATCTAAACGAAAAAAAAAAAATTTCAATGAAGATATTTAACATTCTGACACATGGTGAGCAGTTTCTTCGAGGCATTCAATAAGTCAACAAATGGCCGTCAGCCTCTAGGTCTTTATTGTTCTTTAACTCGGCGGAACAACTCATGCTGAATCATGACAATACAAAACAAATTCCACAACCAATGTGTATAATGAGGAAGACATGAAGTCATAAACAATATGTTGTAAAAATTGTATAATTAAACTACAGGTGTGGTCAAACGGTATTGTTTAAACCTTATAATTCAATGTTTAAACCCATTATAATTCAATGTTTAAACCGCTGGAAAATCCAATTTGAACTGGTCAACCTAAGGCGCTGGACAGACAGAAAATACATAAGGCGCGAAAATATGTCTTTTCCGTGTCCAAGTCCCTTTGATACAAAATGTATAGAAGCGTCGCGACTCAAAACTTATAGAAAAAACAGGGCGCAGACGCGATGCTTTCTCGTTTGCGCCCTAAGTCTACCGCCTAAAGGGGAAGTCTATTTCAGCTGTTGTTTGTACACTTGAAATTATACTACCGGGCTCAGTGACCCAAAGCAAATACTATATAAACTCTAGCGAGTTAATACGCGCAGCTCCGGCTAGAAATTGGCAACTTATGCGACACAAGCGCCTCTTCCTGGACGAAGCGGTTGTTTGATGAAACTGTTAAATTTCGCGAATTTATTTTGTTGTAACACAGTGTATTTCACAAATTTAAATGGAATTACACATATATAACATAGTTGTATTTTTTAAATATTAAAGGACCAACATATAACATGTTAAAATGCAAATAAACTGTGTTAGGTCACCTCCTGCCACCAGATGGCTAGTTGCCAGGCCAATGTATGGGAAATGTCAAGAGCTGTGCGTATTAACTCGCTAGAGTTTATATAGTATTTGCCCAAAGTGAGTCTTGGCCTCAAACACAACCGCACCAACGTCTCCGGTCCCGCGCAAGCTCCCGCAAGTCGAAATTATACACATTAATTATCAGCTGGTTTGTTTTTCTATAGACAGCGTTACTTGCTGACATCATTAACGATTCACGATTCATTTGTTAAATATGCTGCCTGCAAGTGCTCAAAGTCTAGAACTATCGCGGTGTTTTTTATTTATCACACGGCCATCTGCCTGTTTTCAAACGCTTCTACCCAGATAATACCCGGACGTGCGTGGTTAATTGCCGGTGACACGGCATCATGAGCGTGAAATCCGACAGAATTGAATGCCTAAATATTCAGGGATTCCACAAGAATACACATTTTACAGACTTTGACATCTCTATGTCTGAGGATCTGTTGATTGTCAAAGAAGCAAACGTTGTAGGAGTGATCTGTCCAGTGGTATCAACTTATCCAAAAAAGGATGCATTACAAGCATACATACCGATTTAGTTTAATAATTTATAGATTGTTAAAGTTCTCTTAATGTTTTATGTGTTCAATGACATGTTGATATTGTATACCGAAGCCCAATGACCGTATAATCTTTGGAAATTCAAAACCAACTTCACTAACTTAAATATAGTTTTCGGTTGTTGACTTTATTGTATTGTAAATCCAACGAACTGGCCAGTGTGCCTCAGTTGGTTGGTTGTAAAGCCTATGTTGTAGAGATTGTACTAAAGCGTCACAGCTCTATAAAATTTAATATAGACGCTTTAGTACAATCCCTCGATCCGCGAGTTTGACTCGCACTTGGCTTGTTTTTTTTTTGTTCGATTGTAATTAGTGGAATTGCCCCCCTGTTAGTTGAGTAAACCCTCTGGATATAGAAAAGTCACATCACAAAAGCAAATACATTGTCTAAATTTAAATCATATGATCTATCGGGTTAAAGACTTTACGGTTTCTTTTTGAACCTTGAAAAACCCGTTCTAAACTTCGTCATTGGTTTTAGACCGAACCACATCACGTGTTGTGGTCTAGAATGACCAGTCAAAATGGCCCTGAATTGAGTGACGTAGGGACTGCATCTCGCTCATTATTATATCGAGATTATTTGATATTGTTCTCTAGAAATGCTTATATTTTTAAGAAATATTTTAGGAATTAAGAGCACAATAGATAAAACAAGACATTTCTGTTTATTGGAAGCTTTCCAACTCCGTTATCCTCTGATTTACACGTGCCGTTCTGTTTACCAAATTTTTACATAATTCTGGGAAAATTTCAAAGAAAAGCAAATTGCACTTAGATAGTCTATCCACCATACTTATAAATTTTGGAAATAACAATAACTAGAGTCCCATTCACAGTCTCAAAGATAACTTTGGTCTCAATCACTATCGTTACGTAGTACTTATATCTTTTGTGCTATCGTCTAAATCATAGTAAATCTAAATATTTAATTTTAACTTTTTGTGGTGGCCACGGGCAATCAATAGGGTAGTCTTCGCAAGACCTAAATAATGCAGCAACCTATACAATAACAGCGTAAATTGCATATACATTTAACGAAGCTTTCATCCTCATCATAAGCCATTTTAATGTACCCACTGCTGATACACTGACTGGCCTTTCTTATGTATGTGGACATTGAAACCTGATCTGTAACTAATTCGTTTGCTTTGGCCACTCCCAAACCAACCTTGCGAAGTTTCCGCGATTCGGTAACTGTATATATTTTGATGTTGTATAGAATAAGTTTAAAAAAAAAGACCGTGCTTGTCTCTATTATTCATATTTATGTGCTTGCATAAAAGTGCCCCGAAAATGTTAACTACGCTTTGGTTTTTATTCCGTCTAAGTCTTGGTTGACTGGAAGAAATCCCTTTCTGGGATAAGTCCGCCATTGTACGCCTCTCTTTTTGTTTCACTATCTTATGTGTATGTGCAATAAAGAGTTTATAAACAAACCCATTGAATCTAGATTACAGTTGTGCACACAAGGCACCTGCTCCAAAAATTAAGCTTCTGTCGATCGATACGACCGATACGGGCAATGCAATGGTCCGGTTTTTAGCGACAAAAAAAAAGGCTTTTAGGGCACGCTGCCAGTGGCTCAAGGAGATAACTTCTCAATATTCACCGGTTGCATTTACAAGTGGAGGAAAATGTAAACTAATATTGGGTTGTCTACTCCACGACTTAACATATCTTTTTGTTAGAGCATACTGAGAACATAATTATTTCAGACCAGCAGGTTTACGCTCCCGTGGGATTTTCTGGGTATAAAGTATCCTTTGTGTTATTCCCATAGACATAGAAAAAAAATCGGAAAATTAAAAATTTATCTTCTAACTTTATGGTTATTCTTGGTTTCAGTCAACCCGTGTACCAAATTTCATCGAAATCCGTCCAGTATTTATTGCGTGAAAGGGTAACAAACATCTGTTCTCAAAAACTTTTATAATATTGGTTGAACTCAATTGTAAAACACCTCTCTATGTAAACCTATGTTCACGAAATAAATTATTTGATTGATTGATTGAAAATATGGAAACTATAACATATTTTTTTCAATAGTAGAACAATCGTTTGAATGAAACAGTATTTCATTTTAAAACAGACTAAGTTTGTTTCAGTGTCATAGAGCAGTCATGCATTAGTCATGTTGTTATCTTCGAAAATTCCTGTTATTCACATCGTAGCACATACTAGTTCCTTTTTGTGACAATTTTTTTCCAACATTGTATGCGTTGTAACTACATATTTGCCAAAGCTGTGGTATACATGCTAACATTTTTTGTTAATGTGTATTTAATTTATACTTAGTATCAGTTTTATAAGCATACAAATTATATATTGAAAGTCGTGTGATAAAGAACAACAGATCCCAATATACCAAGCTAAAATTAAACCTGGGAGAAACGGAATTTAGTACGAATCTTGCTCTATTTTATTAAATACTAGCGGCCCGCCCCGGCTTCGCTCGGGTGGACAATATTTGTTTTTTAGGGTTCCGTACCTCAAAAGGAAAAACGGAACTCTTATAAGATCACTTTGTTGTCCGTCTGTCTGCCAAACTTTTTTTTCTCATGAACGCTTAAAGGTATCAAGTTGAAATTAATAACGAATAATGGGATCCACGGTGTCTTTCAGCAAAAAAATAATTAAAATTATACGTCAACGCGATCAAGAGATATTACCGTAAATATTGCGAATTTTCGCATATATTGCAATTTCAGACAGCAATCAAAATTATGAAAATTGGCAAAAAGCAAGGTAGAACAGCCGGTTCACGACTTTCCCGCTCCGAGTGTTAGCTGCGCGCGGAAGCGGCGAGCGGCGTAACACAGAAGTAGAAAGATCTTTGACAACGCCACTGGTTTATTTCTTGATTTTTTGCCCATCTGCTCCTTCTGCAGTGGCGTAGTAAGACCCCGGCAGGCGGGCGGCAACAGTATCAGGGCGGACGTCGATTTGTTGCACTCCCGCCCCTAACATGCATAGTCCGCCTCTGTCCTTGTGCCCTCCCTAGAAAAAATCCTGTATCCGCCCTTGTGCTGTAGAATGTAGTCAAACGTTTCCACACTCATTCTAGTGTCATAAAACTTATTCGGATGTTTCCTGTAATCTTGGTATAAATTACGAAATTCGCCGCGAAGGTATATATTTTTATTTAGTTCGTGCTACTTTCAAAACAAAAAGGGATCATGAATACGTCCACCTAAACCGCTCCGCTAATCGCTACCACAGAATTAATATCCGCTACTGAGAGTACGTGGCGTGCTATAGATATAGATAAGCCCCGCCCGCCGCCGCTTAGACTCCCGCGCCGCGCCCCGCTTATAAATATATACGGACAAATCACACAAATTGAGTTAGCCCCAAAGTAAGTTCGAGACTTGTGTTATGGGATACTAACTCAACGATATTATATTTTATAACAAATACAAACATCCAAGACCCGGGTCAATCTGAAAAATATCATTTTCCATCTTGACCCGACCGGGGATCGAACCCGAGACCTCCGGTGTGGCAGTCCGGCGTGATGACCGTTGGGCCACGGAGGTCGTCAAAATTGTAAATATGTTGTTGGAAGTCTAAAAAAAATGTTACAAACTTATTTTTGCGCTGAATTCAGTATGAGTCTTAGGGATCGAACTGCAAAGTTAAGTTTGTTTTTGAAATTAGTACCTAGGTCTTTTAGTGATAGCTTATAATGTGAGATGCTTTCCGTGTACGGAAGTTTGACTCGTAGTTACTTGGCCGGTTTTTGTATGATATTTACGTTATTACCTCCTATTAAAATAAATACATACCAAAACGCGCCCGGCCCGCTCAGATATTAGGTACTGCGCCTTGCGCCTTTGCTAGCTAGCGCTAATATAATGATTTCGGGGCGGATTGCCGTTTTTTAAATAACTCGTAGTATTTCGTAAACTATTGATCCAAATTACATGCAGTAAAAAGCAATTAATATTAAGTATATTAAGTACTTGTGACGATAGACTTGTTTAATTTGATACGGATTAATAAATTGTGATTAATATCACCAGTTAAAAAACATCTAACGATTTTAATTATTTTTAAAACATAAAAGTAGTTACTGTGGCTAAAGTATAAAAGCTAGATATATGCTATCGCGGACTTTTTTGTAGATCTATTAGAGATACACAATTCCTCCATACATTGTTTTGTTATATCTCTAAGGGATTGGACAGCGTTTTCGATGAAAGCTGCCGGGCGGCAAATTTTTTCCGACTTCCTTAACAATTATCGTCATATTTCAACTAATATACACAAAACCTACACAAATTATACACTAAAACCTTCCTCAAGAATCACTCTATCTATTAGTGAAAACCGCATGAAAATCCGTTGCGTAGTTTTAAAGATTTAAGCATACAAAGGGACATAGGGACAGAAAAAGCGACTTTGTTTTATACTATGTAGTGATAGTGAAGTGATAGTGATAGTGAAGCCATTCTATTCTTGTGCGGACCAGAGATATATTTGCTGTCTTATTTCTTTTAATAGATCATTTAATTTTTAATCTATACATATAGTTCCTTCATATTTTTGCACTGACTTTATATGTAAGTAAACATATCTAAGACAGCTAAATCTCATCACTCATCACTGCCAGACACGTTTCAAATTTATCTTAGAGAAGAACAAAGATTCACTGAAAAATAGTACTTAGTTATTCTACGATGTTCAAACCATTATCAAAACATGCACAGGTGATATCATTATGAGTGTTAATGAATGTCTAGCTAATATCTAGCATTTCTTAGTGCTAAATGTGGAAACAATAGCTTGTCGTGGGAATCATGCATTGAGATGTGGTTTACTTTAGAGGTGATGGATGCATAAAAAGTTTGAAGACTCGTATTTTAGTCGCCTTTACGATGTTTTTTTGAAACGATGAAGGAGGACTATATTTTTGAAAAAATATTCGCAATATAAAAATCAATGGTAAAACATGTTTGCCAATTGATACAATGTGACTACTGACAACTTCCGTATACTTTAGGAAGTATTCATGTATTAACTAGTTTTTGCCCGCGGCTTCGCCCGCATGAATTTCCTACGGGAACAGTGCTTTTTCCCGGGATAAAAGGTATCCCATGTCCTTCTCCATACTTCTATGTGTGTGCGAACTTTCAGGAAGATTGGTTCAGTATATAAAGCGTGAAGAGGTAATAAACAAACTCACTTTCGCCTTTATAATATAAGTTCGGAATAGGATTTCATGATTAAAAGTGTCCGAAGCAACCAACATTGTTGTTATGTCAAAGAATTTAAGAAAAGATAATGTCGCATTAATTCATTGACCTCTAGGTTGTCTTTACACTGAGAGTTTTTGAAGTAATACGTATTTCTGTTTCGCAATGACTATTGTAACCATGACCATTTAAAATAACCGTGTTTAAGTTACAATGCGTCGAAGGCTACTCTTTAACAATACTAAATTTCTTACAAAATTAAGATTTTTTTTCTATTTGACAGCATCGTGATAAGATCTTAAGACGGCTGTATTGACTAATCACATGATATAAATTGACAAACAAAATACTAAAACGATATGACTCCGGTCACACATGTCGATTGAAAGATTGAGTCCAAGATAAAAGGAAATTCAAAAAATCAAATTAGGCAGATTGTGATACTATTTATATAATTTATCTGGTCTAATCTATTTAAATTATAAATTTAAAAAAAAATCAAAGCTTCATCGAAAATTGAAGTGATGCTGAGCTAATGAATTATAGAACCAAAAAAAGCCAATATGTACTTGTTAGATAGGTACTTATCATTTTTTTTGTCACACAATTCTTTCTTCTATTCATGTCTCAAACAAAAGCCTACCCTAATTTTTACTTGTATTTAAAATCTTTTTATTTTGAACTCTTGAAGTTAATGAGAACATTTGCTCAGTTCTCAGTGTTCCTGCTCATCATCTTCGTGGCGGAGCTGGCCGTGGGCATCGCCGGGTACGTGAAGCAGAAGGACCTGGCGGCCAACCTGGAGCGCCGCCTCAACGAGACCATCGCCGAGTACCCCACCAACGCCAACGTCCGGGAGACCTTCGACATCATCCAGACTGACGTAAGCATACACTTAATGACTCATAGAAAATTAGGGTTTTACATATTGAGTATTAGCTGGACAGAAAGATTAATAATAAATGAGGAGGTCCTAAATAGAGTAGGAGAAAGAAGAAACATTATTAAAACTTTTTAATGCAGGAGAGGGAAAATTAGGTCACTTGATACGACACGATGACTTCCTTAGAAACATTATAGAAGGAAAGGAAGAAGGGGTAGACCAAGACTAAATGAGGCAAATTAAGGAAAAAGTGAGCTTTGGGTCAATGCCTTGCTCATTTGATGATGACTATCACATCATCCTACTTTTACAACAATTCTAATATGTTGGTCGAACAATGTTAATTCAAAATTATCACATGTTCTTCGAAGTCTGTTGTGTTAATTTTTTAGCACAATGCTTCAGTTTAAATTATACTTATAAAGAGTAGATGTTTTGTGTGAAATATTAAAGTAGAATCAGTAAAAAAAGTGCGATGACAAAGGTCTTATTTAAAATTGACCGTAAATAGGTAGCGGCAATGAACAAGTGGTTTCGAGAATACCACCCTGGGACACACCATATTCTATTTTAATCTCATATGTTGTCACACTAGTCACCGAATAAACTTGTTTACGTTGTATGAGCGGCACAGTAAGCAATCAATTATGATTGAATGTTTATTACTCTCGTCCCAATCCACAAATTTATAGGCATTTTATGGATGAAGACTGCATCAAACGTCTGTGCCAAGTCGCACATTTACGTCATTCGGACAAACCTAAAATCCCAACTCCCAACACATAATGGGTTCGTTTTAAGTGTAGTATGTAAATAAGATAAAGCTCGGCTTATCATCCATTGGCTTGTCAGACCACTTCACACTATCTATTCTAGGTTATCAGACCAACATGACTCAGTCCAGGTTTAAACAACAACTCTAACTGATAGTAAAAACCGTTGAAACGACCTTTTTCTATCGAATATTCAATATTATTTTATGTAAATTTTATAAACAAATAAATATATGGTAGTATAATGATAATAATCATAATCACACAATACATTTTCTATTCACCTCTTTCCGGTAATTTTATTTCTGTTCTGTTATGAATAAAACTAATCTAGCAATGAATTAAATCTCAGTTGTTATCATTATTTGAGTAGGTATTATTATAACACTGATTTTAATAAAAAATATGCCTATTTTGATAGCAGACTATTCTAATTACTTATTTATGCAGTAGGTGACCTTTTATGAAGTTGTAATTATAAGATTTTTTTATAGTAACAAGCTTTGCTTTGTTTTGTTTATCTCTCATACAGGCGAATGCTCCCAGTGTGGGAGCACCTTGAGCGTAACACAACAATGATAAATTTACCTTCACGTAAAAAGGCCGCTGGCGGTTAAGCTGCGTAGTAGGCGATATATCGGTCTATGCGGTGAGCGGGGATCGGGCGGGTTTCATCTGGCCCGCGCGATTGGTTCGTCAGTCGTACCCATGCGTATGTTTCACCCCCTCCTCACCCTAACATCGACCTTTTTACGTGATGGGAAGTATATCACCATAATAAATTCAATAAAAAATTCTTGAACATTATTCACAGTTGAACCAAACACTTTTCGTTAAACGGACGTAATATAAAGTGGACACGTTAGTATCTAATGGTGCACTGTTACAGTCAATGGTGCACCGATATCACCTTTTGGGGTGGGGCTTATGTAGTTTCTCGCTCAACTGTGTGCTTTATGACAGTCTGCTATTTAGTATGGGTGTAGCCAAGTACCCTGCGCCGACTGCCTTACACCCGCGTAGCGTCACACAAATTTTCTTAGAACCATGTCATTATCATCCGTGATTCGTTTCCAAGTTTTATGAAATTAAATTAAATGAAAATTATTTTATTTAAATAGGCTAAAAAATAGCACTTTTAAATCTTCACATTCTTGTTTTTTAACTTATTTGACGTCATAAAATTACATAAAGCTAAGGTTACCACCGCCTCCAAAGCGCAAGTGGAGAAGAGGCGGCAACAAACTCCACTGCTGCGTTTTCTCCAAAGTCGTCACTTCACAACATATTATGTCTTACAATTATACTTTTTTACCCAACTACGGCGAAGCAAATAGGAGGGTTATGATTTTAACCGGTATTTCTCGATTCCAGCTCCAATGCTGCGGCGTCCGCGGCCCCGCCGACTGGCACAACTCAACTCTACCCGCCTCCTGCTGCTCGGCCCTCGACTTCAAACCCAACGGAGCCCTATCAGAGTGTACCATCACCGCGCCCGCCGTCCACAAGACCGGCTGCCTTGACGCTATCCGTGATAACATGCAGACTATTGCCGCTGTGCTCGGCGGAGTTGGCTTGGGAATCGCTATTGTACAGGTAATATTATCAAGTCCAGTGGTGCCCTCTCAGAGTGTACCATCACCGCGCCCGCCGTCCACAAGACCGGCTGCCTTGACGCTATCCGTGATAACATGCAGACTATTGCCGCTGTGCTCGGCGGAGTTGGCTTGGGAATCGCTATTGTACAGGTAATATTATCAAGTCCAGTGGTGCCCTCTCAGAGTGTACCATCACCGCCCCCGCCGTCCACAAGACCGGCTGCCTTGACGCTATCCGTGATAACATGCAGACTATTGCCGCTGTGCTCGGCGGAGTTGGCTTGGGAATCGCTATTGTACAGGTAATATTATCAAGTCCAGTGGTGCCCTCTCAGAGTGTACCATCACCGCCCCCGCCGTCCACAAGACCGGCTGCCTTGACGCTATCCGTGATAACATGCAGACTATTGCCGCTGTGCTCGGCGGTGTTGGCTTGGGAATCGCTATTGTACAGGTAATATTATCAAGTCCAGTGGTGCCCTCTCGGAGTTGGTTGGGAATCGCTATTGTACAGGTAATATTACCAAGTCCAGTGGCGCCCTCTCAGAATACACAGTGAACGTGCTGGATGGTTTTCGATGGAATTTAGCACATGGGTTGAATAAAACCTGGAAAAACACATAGGGTAATTTTAATCTCGACATTCTCACAGCAGTGGAAGCCCTAGGCGCAGCTAGTAGTAATATGTGATGAAATGAAATGACCGAGATTTAGTTCTTGTGGTATCTATCATCATAAACTTATCACCTTGTTGAAACAAATATCGATTATTCTATTAAGTACCTAACTGACACTAAACTGAAAGCCTAATTTCGCCCTATCCTAGGTTAACGCGGTTGAATTGGTACTGGGCGAAAATTTTCTAGCTAAATATTATTTATAAACTGATTTATTCTGTCTTGTCAAAGATATTGCGCAGTGACATGCTGTTAGTAAATTATGTACTAACTATGTATATGTAAAACTAAAATATGTTTTCAATTCAATGTAAAAGTTTTGCATAAATTAGTCATTTTTTTAATTTTCAGCTGCTGGGTGTAATATTCGCTTGCTGTCTCGCTCGCTCCATTCGCAGCCAGTACGAGACAGTGTAAACGGAAGAAACGAGCTTGGCGCAAGAATCTATCTCCATTTATTGTGATTTATTAACTAGTACGCGATCAATTTGTGTATATGTAGCATTAATTTATTTTATTATTGTTATTTCAGATTGTTTCCAATATTTTATATTTGCGTTTTTATGAAAATAGAACCGGAGCTTGTATTGTAATTCAGAAACTCATTCTGGTGGGATGTACCAACCACCATTAGTCTTAAAAGAAAGTGTGATTAGAAGTTTAAGGGTTTTTAGTGTGCCAGCACTTCACTTTTATTCCAAACTTCACAAAAATATTGAGTGTGCTCAGTGTTAGAAGACTGATTTTTCGAATAGATTGGTTTCAAATGCCAAAATCGATTTCCTCACAACTTTTTTATGTATTTGTATTGACTCCTATAATTAAATAATTACAATTTTCATGTTTCATACTTTCTCATTAGTTCAAGTAGAAATGGTGCACATTTATATGTAATTTATAGTTTTCGTTTGAGACGAAAACTAATAAATATTATGATGCTAATAAATATAAAAAATACGATATAATTATCTCTTTTTGTACTTTATCAATGTGAAATGAAAATTAGATCAATGTTAAGTGTGTAGGTATATTTGTAATAAAATCTTCATATTATCTACATCATATACCTCTTTTATTTACTATAGTATAAAAAGTACCTACAAGTATTTTTATTTTCAACCATATCATTATATAAAAGGTGGCATCAGGCACTCACTGGGGCAATAATTTTAATTTTGTCATCGTGAAGCGCTGAAAGGCAAGGTGAAACACACATGGGTCTCGAAGGGTTGTAGCTACACCATTACTTAGTCAAGGGGTCTTGTACTTAAAAAACCCTGCCCTAGTTGATTCCAGTTTAATTTTCAGGCATATGGTTATCTTTTGTCGTCTGTCAAGACCCTTTTTCTCAAGAGTGTGATGTACTTATTTGTAAATTTTGTATTTGTGTATTGCTCATTTAGCAATTGGTACATTTTGAGTGTGGTGCTAATTGAAAATAAAATAAAACAGCAATCAGTGTCCTAGTTACACACATTTTATTTTCCTATTTATACCATGATATAAATTGTAACAAAGGATGATTACAAGGGTAAAGTCCAAATTTATGAACATCGAGTAAGGAACTTCAGTCACAGTTGTTGTCTGCAAGCAACACATTTCGAGTCATAGTAAAAAATAATTAAAATCACATTGACAAAATATATCCAGTCCCGAATACAGTCGCAGTATTCATCTCTCGTCGTATGTCGCAAGCATCTGAATCTCACAGCACCAGTTTCACCACTAAATCAACCGCCACTTGGTAATCAAAAATATCCGAAATTCACAAGGTTATCACCAAAACATTCATATACGAGCGACATACATTTTTCACTAAATCATTACAATACTAAGTTGCTAATATTAAGGTTAAGACATACATTATACATTACCTAGACAATAAAATAACTTACATCTAATAACTGTTTACAATCTAAACGGAATAAAAGGAGAAACTTGAGTCTAGTGGCCAGGTGCCTGTTTGGCACTTCGTGGGCAGACATGAGTCGGGGTCGCAGGCCTTTGCCATCACTTATCTTGCAAACTTACAGCCTGATATGTTTCGATAAAAACAAACTCGTTCGTCATCTCACGGCCCCAATATATTGTCAAGTCACTTGACTATGAAATAAATGAATTTCAGAAATATCCACACCAAGATCACAATGCATAACACATTCACAAGCTCTTTACTATAAAAATAAATAAGTTTTTGATTAGATTATATATTTGTAGACCAATTTAGTTATAAGTAAACTTAGTAGGTACTCTTTCCCATGTAGTAGATTGTAAAAAATAATTCGAATTAAAAATCATTTTTTATTGCACTGTAAATTCTTCAAATTTTAAAAGCCATTGTCTTATCAATTTTTATTAATTTCACTAGGTATCTAAAACCTAAACACAGGAATACATTGGCATTATAAAAAATCATTAATATTGTAATTAGTAAAATTATGGCTTTTTATTTGGATATGGAAAGTACAGCAGCTTTTCACTGTTATTCTAGTACCAACCAAACGACCCTATAAATAACTACTAGAAAAACTCATCAGAGGTCTGAATAGTGATGAATAAGCAAGGGCAAAATACATACATATTCTAATTTATTTTTATATTTTAGGTATATTTTTAATCATTCATTTTTTATTTTATAATCTGTCACCAATCATATTTTCCTCATTTCCAACTCAAAATTATAGACGGGCCATTTAGTGAGGTGAGACAGATATATTTTTAAACAAAATCTATCCTGAAATCAAAAACATTTTTATACACAATGCGATTTATTCCCAAATTCATATAGTATGGTTCGCAAGTCACGACAAATACATAAAACCACTTAACTGTTACTATTTGCAATTGCAAGTGTTTGAGATCATCGCATATTGCGGAAAATTGACTCAATTCACTGGTATCCTCTAGTAGACTTACAAGCAAAAATCAATTCAGTACACATTTGGCTCATTCATTTGCTCTTTCACACACATGGAGGAAAGAAAAATAATAATTATTACGAAAAAAACTAAATGTAATGATTGACTTGAGCCAAAGTAAAAAAAAAATTACAAAGATTGTTAACAAAACATATAATCGGCCAAGTCGAGTCACTTACTTGACACCGACAATTTAATGATGACTGTTCAATATAGTGACCTAAAAACTCAATAAAAATTGTTTGCCTAGCAAACCAAAGTGACTCGGCACAACCAAGTGGTATTTGTTAATAATATTACTTTGTTAAATTACAATCACTGCATTTGTACAAATACAGTTAGAAATATTAACAGAAAACCATCTATATCATACTAAAAACATTCTTTAGTCTTAAAATTACATGTCAGACCTTCTGAAGCTTCTTGACATCACATAGATCGCAACTAAACATTAGTAAGCTATATAAACACTAGCACAACTTGTGGCATATTCGGAAAGCGCTTTAGACAAATTACCACAGTTGATGAGTGCGAATATGACACAAGTTATGCGAACTAGTGATTGTATACTTTGATAACATTGTAAGCTTATATTTACGTGAGAAGGATGGATTTAGAACAGAATGGTTATAAGAGTATGATACTTTTAGTTGTTCCATTTGGGGCGGGCGGAGGCAGAGGAATCATGTTGCATAACGCTTGGTCCAGAGGCGCGCGATGCGATCGTGCTCCTCTCTGTTCTGTAGGTATTGTGTTGCAATGCTGCCCACTAGTGGGTCGGCTGGAATAAAGAAACATGATATAATTTTAAATTCATTTAGATTTTAATCAACACTGTTCTTGAAGAATGCAGAAAGGGATAGGCAACAGAAAAACAGTTGAGTAATGATGAGTCATCCTTCAAAAATTTGCACTAGTTTTCTCATTTGTTAATCACTTGATCAACCAATATCAAAATTATATTATTTTTGTTCAACAGCACAAAATACGCTTTTGATTACCATATTTCATTACTAACCGGGATTGCAGTCAGTCAACAGTGAGCATATAGACAGGAGGACTTTAGATATTGTCAGTGCTGGGGACCAGTTGTCCTTCAGAATGTCTAGACATATCACACCTTGGCTGTTGATGTTACAGTGGTATATCCTAGTTCGGAATGTCACCTGCAAACAAAATCTTATTATGTACAAACACAATAATTAAACATGAGAAAAAGATTGTGTACTAAATTAAGTATCTGCTGAAAGGTTGGAAACTATTATGCTTCTTTAATCAAAGCTTTGCACTCAAATTAATTATGATTTATTTATAGAAAAAGGAAAAATACCACAACTTCTGGCTAGCCTACATGATGCTTCCCTGTGATTTAACACATAATGGTGGTAATTAGTTAGTAATACAATATCTTTGGTAATAAGTTAACTCTTTGGTATATTTTGTACAGATCTAGAAAAAAAAATGATTACCTTAGGAGGTTTGAATGGATATTCTGGTGAGAAGTGTATATCCAAGAAAAACACTCCACCCTCGTATACTGATCCAGGGGGCCCTAAGATAGTGGACACCCATTCGTATAAGTTATCTCCTTTAGGCCCTGCACTACAATTTGGAGGTGGGTCCAGTGTGATCTCCGCCAGCTCTTTCTGAATCCTCTTTGCCGATGTACCCAGTGCCTTCGACATTTTTGGGTTTGGTTTATTTTCCTTTGATTCGGGTTTATTGTCCACTGCCCCGTTCGAATTTGCTCCGCCTCGACCCCGTCCTGTGCCGCTTCCTGATGAACCAGATGCACCGGACATTATCTAAAAGAACCACAACTCATACTGCTAAAATAAAATAACATAAAAAGCAAAATTAAAATGAAAAAATAATAATTCAGCTCTGATTGCTTGCCACAACAAAAATAACATGCATTGAAAGAAAAGCTAAAAATCTAAGTATTGTTGAATTTTATCATAGACACAATGATTCTTGCAAAATATACCTAAGTCTCCTTAGTGAATGATTTAAATATATTTATCTGCTAATTGAGTTCAATATGATGGCGAGCACCTAATGACCACATGGACACGCCAAAAAATAAAGTAAAAACAACATGTTTAGTACAAAAAGTGAACTGCATTTTTTTTATTGTAAGCATGAACTATTGAAACAAAGACATCGGTATACGTTGGTTTTGGTGATCCTAGTAGGGTATATAAACTAAATACGTATGAATGAGCTCTACTAGCAACTGATAATGAAAATAAATCACAGTTACGTTGAACATGTAATGAAAAAGATTTATTTGTACCTTACGAATAACAGTCGGCCATCTTGTGGGCTAGCGTTATCCGATAATTTACAATATTTTGATTCACCGGTGACCCAATTTGAGATATAAACTTCTACTGGCACCAGGCTGAAGAGATACTAAGAAATAGGTTGAGATTATAAACAATTATTGAGCTACACTAAAGAACTGAATCTCCTTGCTAAATGCTCCGCATAGCAAAACGATGTCAGTACTTTTTCAGTCGCAAAATTACAGATTCCTTTCGGTGAATTCTACAAATAGAAATGTACCTCGTTAAAACTTGAACTAGTTTTTAGTTTTGCATCGGCAATTTTCAGAGCTTCATTCAATCCACTATGCACATTTTTCCACCAATTTGTCCATCACCTCACCAACACAAAGTGACACAAACAACCACAGATAGTGTTGTTGCGGCTCGATAGTCCACTATCGATAGATCGATAGTCTAAGAAAAAAAACTATGATCGATGATATTGATTTTTCTTATCCATAGAGTCGATACTGTCGATTGAATATACTTATCGGAAACGGCTATAACTTGTGAGTTAAAGCCGAAATATTTTTTTAGAAAGTTATGTATGTTTGTGCTATAAGAACTCACAAACAGACATGATACTCTTTATTTATCTATCGATCCACGATATTGTAAAAACTATCGATATTATCGAGTCTTCTCTTCGACCAATGTTGTACATACAAAGAAATAATTCTTTTTCTTCAAATAAACAATCGATAGTTCAATTCAATCGATTATTGCCTTGAATTGAGTATTTCAACCATGAGTCAAGTCAACCGAACAAAATTTCGTGAATAAAATTAAATGAAACCATCGAAATACAACTACTACGAAAAAACGTATAATATCTCGATGAATGAAACATTTAATTTTTTGCTCATTTTATTTGATAATGATAATACAGCTTGTGCTCGGGAACTTCGTCCGCGCGTAATTTAAAATTAAAAAACTTTGCTAAATGCTACATTTGTGTCCCAAAGGCTAGGTAATACTTTCCATTTGGCAAACGTTTCACCAAAACAAAAGTAGCATTTCGCTAACTTTGAACTTTTTTATTATTCTATACATGTTCCATACTTACATTTTTTTTTATGTTTACGAAACGCGACGAAATGTTTGTAATATTTGTTTAAGTAATAATGAGATTTACGAAATGAAACATTAAGTATTGCCAATTTTTTACATACTACCTACAATACTAAAATTAGACTACTGGAGTCGTAATTTTAGTATTGTAGGTAGTATGTATTTTGGCAATTTCTACTTCAGAAAATTCTATAGGTATACGACGTTGTCTTGTCTATCTCGATTTCTATTAATTCTTCTTCTTGAACAGCATTTTCTTCAGCGTTTCTACTTTCTCCAAGTGGCTTATCTATTTGTGGCCAAACTTCTTGTTGTAGCTCACTGTAGATTTCACCTACCAGTTTATTCTGCAATACAGTATCATAAAAATCTGCGCCACTTAGAATTAACGTATTATCTTTTTTCTAATCTATGAAAATGTGTACCTACTACTTACTACATATTCTGCAAAGCTACATTCTCCTTTTATTATATGCATTTATTCTTTCTCCAGAAGTCCAGAGGCTAATATCTGATCTATCACTTTATGCAATTCATTTATATTCTTTACATCTATCACAGCACTGTTAAACCAGTCACCTTTGGCTTGATAAGCACAACTGGTTCCTCATTATTATGGTACACTGACTGTATTTGTTTTTTCATACTGCCTTGTCTCAGGAATATTTTGAGCTAACTGCTACTGTATCTAAAGTTTACTTCGTGATACCCTTCCTAAGTTTTCTTTTAGCTTTAGAATCACCTTGTTGTAAACCATCTTGATCTTGTTTTTGCTTTGTTTAACCGGGTAAACCACTCGGCTTGAGACCTACACTAGTTGTTCTGTCTCCTTCACCAACATTATTTTTATCTAAAAAAGTAGAAGGCTATTTTCTAACTTCTTCATATAATATATCAAGAATCTTATTTGGCGGGTTGTTTTTGATAAGATTGTTTAAATATTTTGTTGTGTTTCCTGCTTTATCAAAGCAAAGATCATGCAATTTTTTGAAAATAGGACCTATATTATTTCCTACTCCATATAATATTTTAGATAAATCTTTCAGGGTAAAAAGTTCTTTCCTGGCTAAGAAGTGATCTAAATAATTTTCTTTATTAAAACAAAATTTATGAAAAATTCTTAAATTAGAAGCGGCATTATTACCTGCCAAAGATAATATATTAGATAAATCACGTGGCCTAAAACCTGCCCCATAAAAATCATCTAAAAGCTGTGTTTTGTTTCCTGTTTCATCAAAACAAACATCATGAAAATCTTTTAAAGCAGAACAAATATTAGCTCCTGCTCCATGCAATATCTTAGATAAATTTTTTGGTCTAAAACCTTCTTTCTCAATTAAGAAATGATTCAAATACTTTTTTGTTTTTTCCGTAAAACAAAAATCATGAAACTTTTTTAAACTATTTGCTGCTGCACTCAAGACTCCACACAAATCACGCGGTTTAAAACCTGCCTTAATGAAATCATCTAAAATATTTGTTTTTTCTCTATTCTCATTAAAACAAGTATTATGAAATCTTTTAAAATAAAAGAAGCACGAGTACCTGCTCCACATAACGTAGAGGATAAGTTACTTGGCGTAAAGTCTTCTTTATAGAAATCATCTAAAAGTTCTGTTCTTTCTCCTTTGTCATTAAAACAAACACTATGAAACTTATCAAAAGCATCTTTAGCATAAGCTCCTGCTCTACCTAATATACCAGATAAGTTATGCAGTGTAAAATTTATTTTCCTTACTTTGTCCTCAATAAAATGTTTTAAATGCTGTTTTTTATTTCCTTTTGCATCAAACCAAATATCGTATAAGTCTTTAAAAGCTTTTGCAGCATTGACTCCTGCTCCACTTAAAATACTGGACATACGACCTAGATCTACTCCTTCTTTTTCTAGAGTTTTTAAGTATTCTGTTTTATTTCCGTCTCCATCAAACCAAATGTCATATAAGTCTTTAAAGACTTTTGCAGCGTTAGCCCCTGCTCCACTTAAAATACTTGACATACGAGCTAGACCTATTTCTTCTTTTTCTAAGGTTTTTAAATATTGTGTTTTATTTCCTTCCACATCAAACCAAAGGTCATATAAGTCTTTAAAAACTTTTGCAGAGTTAACTCCTGCTACATTTAAAATACTGGACACATTAGATAGATTTATTCCTTCTTTTTCTAGAGCTATTAAATATTGTGTTTTACTTCCTTGCTCATTGAACCAAATATCATACAAGTCTTTAAAAGCTTTTGCAGCGTTAGCCCCTGCTCCACTTAATATACTGGACATACGAGCTAGATCTATTCCTTCTTTTTCTAGGGTTTTTAAATATTGTGTTTTACTTCCTTCCACATCAAACCAAAGGTCATGTAAGTCTTTAAAAGCTCGAGGAGCATTAGATCCTGCTCCACCTAAAATACTGGACATATTAGATAGATTTATTTCTTCTTTTTCTAGAGTTTTTAAATATTGTGTTTTATTTCCTTTCTCATTGAACCAAATATCATATAAGCCTTTAAAAGCTTTTGCAGCGTTGGCTCCTGCTACATGCAAAATACTGGACATACTAGCTAGATCTATACCTTCCCTCTTTAGAACTTCTAGACATTTTATCCCTTTTCCTGTAATTAAAAAATTTAAGAACTGATTAAATGCAGGTATACCCTCTCTACCAACAACACTTCTAGCAAATTTTATTTCTTCATTTATGTTTTTATTTTGAATGTTCTTATAACTAGATCTATTATTTTTTATATCTCCCAAAAGCTTTTCCATTATTCCTTTTGTAAGAGGACCAAATTCATAAGATTCTGACCAACGTAATGCTATTTCATGTAATTCTTCGTAATTATATGGAACAACGAATGTATCTATCTCATCTTTAACAATATTATTCAATTCTTCCCTATTAGGTTGATTAGTTGCAAATATTAGTTTATCTAAAAATTTCTCTTTTATTTCTTTTTCATTGTCACTAGAAAGTGTGTCTTTATCTTTTTGCAACGAAGGTGGAAGCTTTAACAGACTTAAAAGCTTTTTTCTTGTTGCTTCTTCTTGCACAAATCGATAAAGACCATTCCCATTTTTACACGAACAATCTATTAAAGCTTCATTATCATCAAATTTTAAAGGATAAAAATCTTTGGATCGCCCTTTTTTTAACTTCTTGTCTTCTGTTAGATCTAGATTTGCATAAGTATAGATAATAAAGTATTCTATACCCTCTCTTAGTTCAACAAAAACAGTAAAATACTTATTAATAGAAAACATATTCTGTTGCCTAGAGGGAAATAAGTGACTATAACCAATATTACTATTTGTATTATAAACCTTTACATAAGTAATTTTATCTCTATAATCAAGGGCAATGTTATTAGATATATCATGGTGTTTTCCTTCATAATTTATAGAAAATATATTATCATTTAAAAACATGTCATGCAAGAAGAGCATTAATAAATTGAATTCATACATAATTCTAGACACATGATTCTCAAGTTTTTTATCCTTTTCTGGAGCTGTTAAATCACATAACACTCTTTCCTGTAATGCTATGTAATCATCCTCAACTGTGCTATTGTTTTCTAATTCATTTTTAACAATGCTATTGAGCTCTTCTCTGTTAGGCTGATTAATTGCAAACACTAATTTATCTAAAAATGCTTCTTTTATTTCTTTTTTTAATTCTTGAGAAATTTTTCTTTCTTTTATTACTTTCTGCATAGCAGACGAAAATTCTAACCGCCTTAAAAATTCTTCTTTTGTTGTTTCATCTCGCGAAAATCGATAAAAACCACTCTCTTGTATATTGTTGTTTATAAACAAAAAGTCCTTTAAAACATCAAATTCTTCTATGTTTATGCTATCAAATGCAAAGGGATAAAAATTTTTGAATTTGCCTTCTCTTAAATTCTTTTCTTTTGTAAGATCAAAGCCTGAATTAGTATATACAATAAGATATTCTATATTATTTAATAAACTATCTGATTTAAAAATTAGATGTTTAACAAAACTATTAAAGTAATTATTGATAGCAAAACTTCGATTTTCTTTAGTAAATAATCTAGCATAACTAATGCCATTATTTACATAATACTTGTCTACATTTTCAATTTTTATATGAATAGACTTCTTTTTATAACGAATGACAATATCATTAAATTTATCAATTTCTGAATCTCCGAATGCTAATGATAATAAAGGATATTTCTTTGTATACATGGACTTTCTAAGTAAGCAAAGCACGGACAAGTCCAATCTATACATAATTTCAATCAAGTGTTGAGGAATGTATTGCTTAGATTGACAAGTATTAACCAATTCATCCCGTTTAAGTTTATCCTGTAAATCACGAGGAAACTCTGAATCTTCATTACTAGTAACATTTACATCCATACACAGCCTCTTTGATACTGTACCATGTTTGTCTGTAACAGAATGTCCACGTTTCCTACTCATTTTACAACTTTTCTTACCTGGACTCTTTAAATGACCACTTTGTTTGTGTGAGAAATCCTCAATGTTAAAGTTTCTTTATCCAACATATAAAGCCTCTTATTGTTTTCATTATGTATGGCTCTTGAAAAAGTTAGCAAAGTAATAATAATACTAATAAAATTATTTTAATTGATATATATTTTCATGCATTTTATCACTCAAGTAATAGTATTTTTAGTTACTTTTGCTTAATAAAAAACAACTACCGTGAGAGATTTTTGTTTTGGGATGGATTGGACTAACAAGTGTTCATCTATTAATAATTGAATATTTAATCAATAGATGAGAGTTAGGTAAAAAATAATTTACTTTAATTTTAAAGCAAATATAAGGGAATTTCTATTGTTTTTATATCAGCCCACTGTATTTATTAACAACTTGCTGCTGCACTATATACATTGACTGCAACTTTATCGATGCTCCTCTTTTCAGGTGAACTTGAAGGTTTATCACAATAATATAGAATTGCAGCAGCAATCAGACAATAAACTCCAACACCTGCTATTATTCCTGTACACTGTACACCACAAAATAAATAGAAACAGCTGTAAATTGCATTTGCAAATGTCAGTCATATAAACAAACACCTGTCAAACAGAAAACACGACATTCTGCCTTAATAACACACATTTAGTTATAACGCAACACTTTCTCACGATAACTAAATATCTGGTACACTATATTTCACTAGAAATAGCTTCCATTATTCCATTTATCACATTATTTTTTTCAAAAACGTATCAACAGTGTTATGTTACAAACCATAACCACAGAATCACAAACTAAACAAACAGAGAACAGAATCACACACAGCAACCACGAAACGAACGACAAAAACGAAAAAAAACACTGGTTTGCTCTATGGACCTCTATGACAGTTTGACATGAGAAGAGAAGAATACGCTTGAAGGACGTGAGGGAGGTTAAAGCGGCCCCTAAACGATCAATCATCAACGATCAATCTTCTGAGAGCGTTTGTCCACTGCGCCCTTAGAGCAACAAGGACTTCCGCGCGCGGCAGTCCGTGTTGCTCTATGATATGACTGCGCCCAGCCCGGGGCGGGCCCGAATGCCGCCGGCATCCGACATCCTATAAAACCCTTAAAAAGATAAAAGCTTTAAAGATGAAGCGGCTCACCGCGGGACCTATATTTGTGTGAGCTTTTGTCCGGTATAGCGATGTGCCGCCGAGTTTCCTGTTCCCGAAAATTTCTTCCCTTGAAAATTTCCGAAAAATCTCAGAAATTTCTATTATTTTTATGAAAATTTTTCGTTGTTGAGAATATTTCCGAGAAATTTCCAAGAAATTTTCCGCTGTTTCTTTGAAAATTTTGGAAACGGCAATCGCTAGTCCGGTATTTGAATAAAATCGGATGTCAGGCGCGCAATCAAGCGCAATGGACAAACGCTCTTACTACTCGATCTTGCTGCATGACAGTTTTTGACCATGCGGCATGCATGACCATTTTGCGGGCTAACATCACGGATTTTTTTCTCTTTATGTTTGGTTTGACTTTGATATTTTAATTATGACATGACAGCGATTGACTACCTACGAGGAAAGCTCTCCTCTCGCGTAAAAACAAATAGAAAATTATCAATCATCTCAATCAATTGTAGAAACTGTTTGTTATTGGTTGTGTGTTTTCCAACAGTAAAATAAAACAAAATAAAAATGGGTAAACGGCAGCATCAGAAGGATAAAATGTAATCCTACTAATAATAAATTCGAAAGTTTGGATGCGAGTTTGTGAGGATGTTTGATCTCAATCACGCAAAATCTACTAGACGGATTTCAATGAAATTTGGTATACGTGTAGAAAAATACTGGGAATAGCACATAGGGTACTTTGTATCCCGAAACTCCCACGTGAGCGAAGCCCCGGGGCGCGGCTAGTATTCTAATAAATACTAAAGAAACTTATAAATTAGCATTCCATTCTATAACGCTTTATAATTTTAGGTACATAACGTACACCGAATGGACTACTCTCTATGGTGGCAAAAGGTCAGGCACTTCTAAGGAGGAAGACACCACTTTTAAAAGACTACCTTTCGATCACTGTTGCTTATGTTTACAACCTTTTGATGAGCCATATTGTGATGCTGATGGCAATGTGTTTGAATTACAGGCCATAATTGACTTTCTGAAAAAATTTAAAGTTAATCCTGTTACAGGAAAGGTAAGTTCTTTATTATGTGTTTATTTAAAAAAAAAACGCTAACAAACAGTGGTGGATTTACACATTTGCCCCCAGAAGCCTATTCATTTTTTACTATAAAATTTGATATGAGTGCATTTGATCTCAAAGATGAGATGAAGGCTATTCATATTTTATCATATAACCCCAATAATATTAATTGAACTATAAATATTTGTTCTAGAAAATTGACATCAAAAGTCTTACAAAGTTGAATTTCTTTAAAAATGCTGAAGATGACTACCACTGTCCAGTGCTGTTCAAACCGTTTACAAAGAACTCCTACATTGTTGCTATACGAACAAGTGGTAATGTGTACTCGCATGAGGCCGTGGAGCAGCTCAATATCAAAGGAAAGAACTGGAAGGACCTCATTAATGACACTCCATTTACGAGGACAGATATCATCACAATACAAGATCCGAATAATCTTAATAAATTCAACATTTCCACTTTTCATCATGTGAAGAATAATTTGAGAGTTGAAACTGAAGGTACATAAATCTATTTTTGAACTATTTTTAATGTGAAGAGATGGGTTTGTGACTGCGTTCTTTACCTTACAATCGTAATGCACCTAGATAACTTGACACGGTTATCCACCAAGGAGGCCATAAAAATAGCGGAACACTTTTCGGGTACAATTTGAATCGGTGGAATGGCATCGACACGCCAAGAAGAAGAAGAAGTTATCCACCACCATACATTTTAACACACAACCAAACTGTGGAATCAACTTTCTGCAGCGGTATTCCCGAACTCATATGACATTGGAACCTTCACAAATGGAGTCTACCTCTATGAAACCTATCTTCTTGAAAGGCCAGCAAACGCTTGATCATTTGCTGCTCTGTTATAAAAAAAATCGTTGGGAACTGGCCACTTTACAATAATAATTCTTATCCAATGCAAGTAATTACATCTATAATTACATCTATATTATTCATATACTTAAATCAGTCCTAAGAGTACAATTGAAGATTTTTTTTAAAGAGCCAATAAATTGAGTCCTACTTTCAAAGTCATAATTGATGTTATACCGTTTACATATATTATTACAGAGGAAATAGCACTACGAAAAGACCCACATGCAAGGCTGAAGACAGTGTCTTCTGAGACAAAGGACATCTTACAAGAGTTGGAGAAAGAATACAAGGCACCGGAAAAGAAAGAAGATAAAAAAGAGGTATCAAATTACCAATTTTTTGTTAGTTGTCAAGTGATCTGTTCCTGGAGTTTTTAAACTCTATGATACTATATTTAGCCCAAGAAAAATAGCGTTCCAACTAAAATAACTCACGAACAGGCTGGTTTCCGAAAATAATTAAATATTAGGTAATTCTAAGACACTATATTTTCGAATCCAAAGTAATTTTGATATGGAAGACTTAAAAAAAAATGAAAATTAAAAATAGGGGCACATTGGGAGAGCATTAACAATAACAGAGGTTATTATTTTGAAACGTGCATAAGTAACCAAAATAATAATGACGACAATAAAATCCACTAATAAAAATAAGAGGAAATGTTTTTTTAATAAATTTAGCTAATCAGCTTTATACCATTGTAAAAGCTATGGTAAAAATGATATATGCCTTTTTGAAGTATTTAAAAGAAGCAAATATTCTTTAAGCTTATTTCTTAAAAAAATCTAACAAATAACATTACTGGAACAAAAAAAAATAATATCTCTTCTTTAAAACACAGTGCAAAAATATAACATAAGTTATTTTTGGTAGACTTTTGGTTTCATATAAAACAAGATTCGGAAATACAAAAATCCATCTAAAAATCTAACCGCATAAACACAATTTTAAAACCTGGATCAGAGTGCACGGCACTTTGAATCTTAAACATAGAACGCATACGGTTCAATTTCGATCGCTGTGTAGCGCGGAAGATACACGAAGTAGCTTATGTAAGTAGGTATCATACGCACTGACTATGATCCCAGAATATATAATAGTACTAGAGTATATGATTTAAAATTTTAAAATGCTTGGCACCTTTACTCCATAGGGCAATAATATTATTTATTTTTCATGGTAAAAATGAGGTGTATTACGTACAATATACACGTTTTTCCTTACAATAAAACGCTTATTAAATACTTACCTTATTCGAAGCCCATCGATTATAATAATATTTGAGAGCGGCTCTTCCGTTTCCCTTTTTATCGCTAAATAATTCCGTTTTTCAACCGTTTTTCGCCCTTCCACCGCCCCGCAGGCGAAGTGGTGGGGGCACGTGGGCGCCCCGACTTCGCTCTAGCTTCTTTGGCTCTATGAAAAAGTCTGCCAGGCAGGACTTAATCGATGGGCTTCGAATAAGGTAAGTATTTAATAAGCATTTTATTGTAAGGTAAAACGCGTATATTAAATCCTGTACTCTTATTCGAAGCCCATCGATTATAATAATATTTAAGAGACATGTTTGGTATCGCCTGGCGGTGGAAGGAAGGAAGCCAATGTGATAAGAATTTATTTCTGTGTATAGGTATATATTATGAAAATCAAAGATGAAAATTTTCAATGTAATATTTATTTTTGAAGAAAAAAATTATAAAATCAGTATTAACTTAAATACACACACATGTGAAACTGATTATGCTCATATTAAATAAATTAACAAATGAATTAAAATAATTCTTGTTTACGGTGATCTAAATTGCTGTAAACAATGAACTTAAGAAAGAATCAGCTATCGGTTGTCGAATCTCTCTACAATAATATTTCCTGAAAGTGTCTCCTGAACGCCAGTTGCCTTGAGACGTGATTTGATCTATTGAAAAATTGTTTATCCAATTTTTTGATGCCACTGCGACCCTCACACTGCCCGGAGTAAGCTTTAATGCCTGCATCTCGAAGTGTAGATTTAATCCAGCCGGGAATTATAGTTTTTGAAGCAGGGCGTGGTTCACCTCTGGCGGTGACAAAAAGCTTAGACGTATTGCATGACTCTCTTCGCTCTTGCCCCAGTTGTATTAGCATAGTGACCCAGTATACGGGGTCTATTTCTCTTACTGGCGCACTACTAAGACGCCAGCCCGATTGACGATAGTCTGATCTATCCGTTTTGGAACCAAAACCCGGCCATAAAACTAAGCTTTCCTCTGAAACTGCACAATGCTCCGAATCTATGCTCAGCAGAGTGAGGTCATGAACCCGGCGGCCAGAATATAATAACAGTAATATAGCTGTACGTTTAGAAACCTCATAAAGGGTAAGTGGCACCTCCTTATTTTCTAAGTAAGCCGTAACTTCCGATACATCCCATATCGGTGGTTTTGGATCTTTGGGACTCTTCAAAGAGATAGCTTTTAATGCTTGCTTAACAAGCTTATGGGAACTTAATGTTCCTGATAAGTCTGGTGCACACAACGTTGCTACTACAGACTTGTGCAGTAAAATGGTACTGTATGATAAACCTTCTTTCTGATGCAGATCACATAAATAACGTGCTAAATCCGAACCAGTTGGTTTGTTTACCGAAACTTTATTTTCCACTGTCCACGTACGCCAACGGGCCCAAGCAACATTATAAGTTTTAATTGTGGACGCTCTCCAGCCAGATTGCAAAAGAGATTTCTGTTCCACCGACCATTCCTCTAAGTCATCAAACCACCCACACATTTCCAAATTTCGAGATACATCTCTTCGACTTTCGGTGGAGGTGATTGAGTTGACACATCTAATAACACTTCCTGAAGCTTCCAGACCGTGTGTGGAGGAGCCAGGGCTCTGTGCTTGATGTCCGCCCTCCAGAAAAGCTGATTCCATCTGGGCGTCGCTATCATGTACGTTCCTACTGCCTGATTTAGGAGTTGAAGGACTCTTGGCATAAGGCAAGGAGGAGGGAAAATCCATGCCAATCTGAAATTCCAACTCCTGCTGAAGGCATCCTGAAAAACTGCCTCCTTGTTGTTCTGATCGAGTGACACATATTGTGGCACTACATGGGCTGTCTGGGACGCAAAAAGGTCTATTTCGGGCGTTCCCCATTTGGCAAAAACCACTGCCGTCGCTGCCGGTAGCAAGTGCCATTCCGGTTCCGGAAGCGGTTTGTGTCTCGATAGGCAATTGGCATCGTTGTTGAACATACCAGGAAGGTGACAAACTTTTAAACTTATAAAATGACGCTCTAAGATCTGATAAATGTTGTATGTCAGATTCATTAAGCATGTTGACTGAGTGCCACCTTCGTTTCGCAAACAGGCTTGTACCGTGCGACTGTCGGTCTGCAGGAGAATTGATGTCTGGCAAAGACCTAGATCTTGGCATTGTTCTAATACCTTCAAAACTGCCAAAAGTTCCTTCTCGTTGCAGTGGAGCAATCTCTCCGACTCGTCCCACGATCCTGATAGGCAAAGATTGTTCAGCAGTTCTCCTGCCACCAATAGAGATCCTGAAGAACTGGGTTCGGCAGAGACAAATGCTTTCTTGGATTTTCTTGCATTAGAACGTGTAAAAAGTTCGGCACATGTCGATGATTCAATCGACCTCTGGAAATCGCAAAGCTGGCGAAATTTAATATTCCCACTAGACTTTGAATCTGCACCAAATTCGCCTTGCGATCGTGAAGTAACTTCAACAAGAGTTCTGTTATTTTCACAATTTTTTTGTTTGGAAGGCTTGTAACGTTGCGTTTTATTTGTTCTTTTGAGAAGAAAACAGAAAGTACTATTTTGTTTGAATTAGGTCATCTTTTGAAACCACTAGTGCCATCTGTTGTGCAGGTTGGAAATTAATATTGAAGATGTTTTGACATCTAGCATTATAGAGGTCGCTGTCCTTTGATGATATAGAATATATTTTGAGATTTCTCTTGATTTTATTATTTAATAACCGGAATAAGTAAATATTCTATTCCTAGTCATGTGTTATCCTTTATTTCAATAAAAGGTTTTAAATAAAACTCATCGAATTATAATTTTTATTGTTTGGCTGAACAACTAGGTGTTAATTGTCATAGATTTGACGTTTAAAAAAAATAAAAGGGGACGCGATCGCAATTTGATGAAAATGGTCGGGTGACCTCAGCCGGCAGGCACATTATATTGTCTCGTTTCGTCGCCAGGGTAAAAATGAAGGATAAACCTTCATAAAAATGGTACATACAATGCACTAACAGGTAAGGCTTGGATAAAACGCTAGTTGTGGTTTTATTTCTGATGTTTGAACATCCCGTGAAGGAATCCATTGTCTTTTTTTTCTTGTGCTGATTTTCTGTACAATTCGTTTCAGCCAGCCAAATTGCAGATGGAATAGAGGCCAACCTGAGTATTTATGTGAACGGTTGGATGGATTGCTTGCGTTACGCAGATTTAGTAAGTATTTTGAAATGATATATGCATCGCGCACATGGCCGACTTTGTTCGTGCCTTTGTTCAGAAATTTATGAAATATCTTATTCCAGGAACCGATCGTCACTGGTAGGCTGGGTTCATGGATGGGGAGTGTGTCGTAGATGGTTTTGATCAACACGAGATACTCGTAAGTTGTTTTTTATCTAGTTGAAGACATGTGTTGGCCACATGGTTGCAATCTTATAAATGAATAAAATCCATCTCTTTTCTTTTCAGATGGGATTTAAAAGTTAAGATTTAAAATTTAAAATTAAACTAAATTAAACTGATTTAGAATTAAACGGATTTAGAATTTCTACTTAAATAGTTCTTACTATTGGAAATCTATAAATACTTAACTCAGTTCTTAATGTTTAAAGTTTTGATATTTCATCACTGCTTGAATAGTTTTTACTATACAGTAGTCTCCTTTAAATAAACATCTTTTGAGGTTTAAATATTTGCCCAAATAGTATAGGGGTGATTAGTTTGGTCAATCACAACGGTTGGAGAACCTGTCGGCGTGGAGAGTTCAAGATATACCTGCAGGATCACCAGGAGACCGTGGTTGCGGCAACAGGAAACGTTTAATCTACGGAATCTTTGGTTAGATCCAAAAAGAGGTACCAAAATTCATCTTATCTTGCTACGTCAAAGCTGGGGAATCAACCTTTGCTTTCCCTTGTATTTGTTACTACACAAAATTGGTAGTTAATCATTTTGAGGAGCTTTAATAAACCACGCGAACCGAATATACTCTCACGACCCTTTATATTTGGAAATTATTATGTTCTCTCTGACTCGGTCATCCTTACACACAAGAGTTTTGCTCATAATAAATAAGGTTATCTAAGAGTTTACATATTTTAAATATTGTACCATCCGTGTCCTCCTAGAGGAGTCATGTTTAAGAGTATAACTGTGCAATATTGTAATGATATCTAAATAATCAATAAATTCTGAGTACCTACCGAGTACAGACAATTTTATTTTATTTCCATTTAGCTAGTCCGGTTCCAGTTTTTTAACAAATATCTGAAAGACTCTTAACATAACATAACATACCATAAAACACTAAAATTACCCATAAATATCTTTCAGGCTCTTCGTTCCTTGCCAGGGATCCCAAATAATTCCCAGATATTCGATTGAAGTCTGAGGTGCAAATACCGACTTCTGGCAGTTGATTTGCCAGCCCAGTCTGAACAACGTGTCTGTTATTAACTGCACATGATTGCACAAAATCTGACGATCCTGGTTGGCTAATAAGTAATCGTTGACAAAAAACTCGGGCATTTGCGTGCCGGGACCAGAACTCCTTGCCTCTTGAGTTCTAAAATTATATTTGACATTTCGGGGAGAGCTTTGGGTTTGGTAGCTTCTGGTGGGCTTTACTAATGGTGGCTTCTTTGTAAAGGGTATGCGGTACCCTCGAATCACTTTGAGTATATACGGAGGGGCCCCCACCTGCTGCCAAACGGTATAAAAATTTTGAAGCTGCCCTGTCCGAAATATCCTCGAGTCAATATCTTCGACGCTTATTTTTGGGCTTATCATGGCAAGCGGGAGACGTTTGTCGTCGCTTTGCAGCGGGATGAGAACCCGATGGCACATGCTCGCTTTTTGCATGAAATGTATTGTTATAGCGCGAGGAAGCTCTTTGATTCCCACTATTGTTTGGTCCTTGCGCAGGACAACGAGAGCAACTGTAATTACTATTATGACCCTGCGCGGGTGCATGATTACAGTGATGATAGCAAGTACCTTGCGCAGGTACACGTTTTCTGTAATTGCCTGATGGTGGCACAGATGCAACTCGCCCTTGTGCAGGGTGGTGCTGGTTACTGCTGCCTGCATGCGCAGCAGGAGAGGCTTTCGAACTAGGCCAAAAGGACTTGCGGATACCTCCAGCTTTTTCCGCAGTAGCTGCAAAAGTTTCTGTTGCAAAAAGATTCTCACATGTAGGAGGGATCTTACGCAACGATACCTTCAGGAGAGGCTTCTTAACAAACTTCAGTACGCTTTCACGTCTTTGCTGTACTAGGTCTGCTCTGTAACCACATACTAATTGCAGTGCATCCACAGATACCTTGTGATACTCACCATTAATAAAAATATTTTCTATTTTTTCCTTTAAATCAGCATAAGACAGTCCTTCGGTTTTACTAGCTTTAAATAACAAATCCTGTAAACTCTTTTCTAAAACCTCTTTTGTTTTAACATAGCAAAGGTAAGGGCAGCGAAAGACCTCTCAACATAAGCCAGGGTCTTTGAGGTATCAAAAGCCTTAACTTCGTCATTAGCCTCTAATTCAATAAACCCAGGGGCGTGGGAGTAAGATTTTTTGCACTTCGGAATATCGAACATCTGACCAGGATGATTCCCCGAAACGTTGAATGTCCTTAAGAGAGTTTACAAAAAGCTTCCAGTGCCTTTTAAAAAATTTAAATTTTAACTTACGCGATGTATTACGGTCGTGGTAAATACAAAAATGTTGCCAGGCCACAAAATGTTTTTGTGTAGCTCTTAAACACGACCGTACGTGGCGGGAAATCAGACGCCAATGAAGCTAGAGCGAAGTCGGGGCGCTCACGTGCCCCCACCACTTCGCCTGCGGGGCGGTGGAAGGGCGAAAAACGGTTGAAAAACGGAATTATTTAGCGATAAAAAGGGAAACGGAAGAGCCGCTCTCAAATATTATTATAATCGATGGGCTTCGAATAAGCGTACAGGATTTAATAAAACATTCTGTGAATATGTCACGCATCTCCGTTATCTATTTTAATAATATTTTATAGCTGAAGAGTTTAGTTGTTTATTTGTTTGTTTTTTGAATGCGATAAAATCAGGAACTGCTGAACCGTTTTCAAAAATTCTTTCACAGTTGTAAAGATGCGTTATCGTAAAATATTTTGTATTTATTAATGTTAATGAGATGAGATGTTATCTGTAGTAGGCAGATAACCTACTACAGATTACCTTCTTAATACCTTCAGAGTTTCGAGCCTGAATTGTCACAAGCCGATTAATGCGTACGAGTTCCTTCCGCGTCCTGGAGTGTCCCCGCCCCGCCCGCACCCTACCCCGCGCATGCGCCGCAGTACAGAGCGAGCGGCGAGCGGTCGTCGGCCGGCAGACTTGTGACCCGCCCGCACCCCGCTTCAACCCCGCGATAAATCGCTACGAACTTTTATTAAATTTATTACGAAAATAACACTTAATGTGTTGGATTTCACATCTGTCTGTTTATTGATAGTGCAGAAATAAAAGTCTACCAAAAAAAATCCTGTTGTAATTTTTTTTCAAGCAATAATACTCATATATTTTTGCACATATTTTTTTTATTGGATTTGAAATAAAATATAAAGAATTGTATAAAGGATCGTTAAAAAAGTTTTTTCTTTATTGTTAATTTTTTTATACCAAAAGATTTTATTTTTTAAAGAATAATTAAAATATTTTAAATTAAATCGATGATTTCCGAAATACAAAAAAGTTGGATTATACTTAAACAGAGAGAATCAGTACAATATCTACTTTATAATAAATACAATATTCCTGTTAGCAATTTTCTGCTCAGTTGTAATAATTTTTTTACATAATTTATTTATTTATTTGCATATGCGTGTCGATTTTTTTGTGGATTTTTATCACAACATGTTGTAAGATAATTTATCTAAGCGATAAAAAAAGAAAATCGCTATTCTAGAATTATTTTTTTCGCCATACTGAACAATGTTATTGTTCTCAGGCTAATTTTATAACAAATCCATATAATAAATACCCAAGACCCAGGTCAATCTGGTAAAGATCATTTCCATCTTGACCTGACCAGGGTTTGAACCCGGGACCGTTTAACTGCTGATCAGTGTCACAGAATTAATATAATACTACTCAGTGTGCAAATTACATGAGTCAGATGGCTTGCTGCAAATATTTTAAAATACATTGCAATAGTAAAAAAATATCATTAAAATTTGTCAATAATAGAAATAGGAGAAAAAAATTAACACACGATCTCAGGAATGTCAAAATTGAGATTTACTGGAAATCTTGTAGTAGCATTTGTCTACTAAAAACATGTAAGATGTCCTTTATTTGTTTCCTGTGGAATTTTATTACTAGGCCATGGAGGTCGTCACAGAAGATAAATAAATAAATATGTGTCAATCCACGGGAAAAGGTACCTTATGGTGATTTGCGCTTAAGTCGTTCTGAAAAACAAATCATACGAGTTTACTTAGCGTATAATAAGCACAATGTCGTAAGTACCTACGACCATAAGGTACCTTTTCCCGTGGATTGACACATATACCATACGGACTCACACAGACTGTGTTAGATGCAAAGTCAAAGTCAATTTTTTTTATTGAAACTTGTCCTTCAAAGAAGGCTCTTTTTCACGTCGAAAACTATTTAATCATAATATATTATGTCTCAAAGCTACAAACTACTAGCATTTCGGAACGACCACTGCTGAGAAGAAATGCCGAAAGAAATTTACGAAACAGTAGCATAATGTTTTCCAGGTCGCAGACAAGTTCAATGCAGCTCACTACTCCACCGGCATGGTGGCCGCGAGTTTCACGTCCACCGCCATGGTGCCCGAGACTGTGCACGAGGCCGCCATCATCTGCGAGGACGAGGTCAAATATGACAGGGTCAAGAAAAAAGGTTTACATACTTTATAGATTTTTTTACATGACTGACCAAAAAAGGAGTGTTATGTTTTCAGGGTTCATGTATGTATGTAAGTAAGTTTCTTTATTCCACCATAAGTCCTGAACGGCTTAACAGATTTTGATGTGAGAGGTATTTTTAGATTCCTTGCATTCCTCCGAGTGACATAGGCTATATGACGTCATCATAAAAACAAAATGGCGGATTATATATGTGATAAATAGCAGACCAAAAAAATAAAATTTGATCAATCTTATCGAGTGGGGTATCAAATTGAAGGGCTTTAAAAGGCGATTTCAAAAATGTATATAACTTATATGTTTGTATTTACTTTTTTTAGTAAAAACTTGTCAGTCGTGTTTTTTATTTTTAATAATTAGCTTGTTACATGACTGACCCAAAAAGGAGACATGACTGACCAAAAAAGGAGTGTTATGTTTTCAGGGTTCATGTATGTATGTTTGTATGTATGTAAGTTAGGTGGAATAAAGATTCCACCTGAAGTTCTGAATGGCTTAACAGATTTTGATGTGAAAGGTATTTTTAAATTCCTAAGATTTTTTTTTTTACAAAAATAGATTAAATTAAGGAAGGATTCCATCCTGGAATGGGGGAGAGTGCGTGGTTTATACTCAAAATAACCCCGCGATCTGAATATTTTATACCAAGTCCAAAAGGCCTGGCCAAGCCGTAAAGATTATATTGCCTTGTAGATCAACTGAACTTTTGACTCTCGCCTGTACATGCCCTCGCTAAATATGTCCCCCGTTTAACCCAACAGTTACTTTTCCAGGCTATGTGAGGTTAATGACCAACATGGGGCCCTTAAACTTGGAGCTTTACTGTGACGTCACCCCAAAGGCCTGCGACAACTTTATCAAGCTCTGTAACAACGGGTACTACAATGGTACGAAGTTTCACAGGTCTATAAGGAATTTTATGGTAATTTTTTATTGCATCATGCACATTTTTTTTGACAATAGTCTATATCATAATAATACCACTCCCATTGAGGAGTAGAGCCTTTAAGGCGAAAATAAGATTTCGAAGTTATTGATTAAAAAACAATAGTTTGTGCGTGCGGCTTCGCCCGCGTGAATTTCCCACGGGAACAGTACTTTTTTCCGGGATGAAACGTACCCTATGTCCTTCCCGGTACTTCTATGTACGTATGCGAAATTTTACGAAAATTGGTTTAGTAGATAAAGTGTGAAGAGTTAACAGACTCACTGTCACATCTATAATATTAGTTAGGATAAGCATGTAAAATTCGTCCTGTAGATATTTTTTTGTTATTTTTCAACTTTATTTATTTACTTAGGTATTTATTACAACAAATACATAGATAAGAAACATAAAATATAGTAAAACATGTACAAAAGTACTACTTAATCTATACATATAATAAAACAGTAAAAATATTTTGTCTGTACATTTAGTATTTTTGACTAAAATGGATAGAGGGACACTTAAAAAGAATGACAGAAAGCAAAAAAATTTTTGGAATTTCTTGTCTGTCTGTCTGTCCGTCTGTCTGTCTGTATGTATGTACGCGTTTCACGCAAAAACTACTGGACGGATTTGAATGAAACTTTTTTTGTTGTATAGCTATTAAGCCTGGGCAACATATAGGCTATAATTTATTTTGAAAACTGGAACACCTGATGAAGAACCTTAACAGAACAGCTAAACTATAAGAAATATGGAAATGGTGCCTTAACAAAAGTCGTTCAACATGATGAGCATTTTCTGATGACGTATAAAAATTGAAGATCTGGAACATCTGATGAAGAACTGCAAGAGACCAGCTACACTATAACATATATGGAAATGGCGCCTTATTAAAAGTCGTTCAACCAGATGAGCATTTTCTGCTGACGTATAAAAATTGAAGATCTGGAACATCTGATGAAAAGCTCCAAGAGAGATTTTTCATCTAAGCGAAACTCACGCGGGCGAAGCCGCGGGCGACAGCTAGTTATAAAATAAAAAAAAAGAATCAAATTTATTTCAGATACAAGGCGGAGACCCCACGGGATCCGGACTAGGAGGCGAGTCTGTATGGAAGAAACCGTTCGAGGATGAGATCAGGCCGAACCTACACCACACGGGCCGTGGGGTTCTGTCTATGGCCAACTCTGGGCCTAACACTAATGGATCTCAGTTGTAAGTTTCCACGTCATCTAGTCACCAGAAGAAATATAAACCTCTCCTAGATTTCGAAATGGTTTGACCGGTTACCGTTACCGGCCGCCCTATGTTATAAAAAAAGAAATAGAATGTTCCCAGCTGCTTGTCTCTCCGCGCATATCATAAGTCAAGGGAAAGGGCTTTTTTAACTGAAGATTCTTCTCATAGGCGATGGGCTAGCAACCTGTCATTATAACTGAATCTCAAATGCGAAAGCTTTGATCTGTGTTTGTTTGTTGTATCCTGTAAATTTTAAGTGATTGAGTATCACGCAAAATTCACAGGACGGATTTCAATGAAATTCTAACTTCCATGGAATAAAACCTGATCTTATCCTTACTAAGCTTACTTTTATCTCTGAAATTCCCACATGAGCGAAGACCTAAATAAAGCATTAAATATATAAAATTTCTTTCAGCTTCATAACATTCCGGTCCTGCAGACAACTAGACGGCAAGCACACAATATTTGGCAAGTTGGTCGGTGGCCTGGACACTCTGAACGCTATGGAGCAGATAGAAGTAGACAACAGGGACAGACCCATCCAAGATATTGTAATAGACGTGGCACAGGTCTTTGTTGATCCCTTCTTGGAGGCAGAGGAACAGGTTAGTTAATTCTTCACTCTAATATTATAAAGAGGAAATATTTATAAGGAATTAGGGCTTGAATGTCCATTTCCCCCGAAAGACCACATCCCTTGAACTGCCACATCCCTGAACGGCCATTTCGTTCGTATGACCACATACTTGAAGGCTACATAACTTGAAATTACCATATGGGCCATATCCCTGAATGACCATATTAAGTTTGTTTTAGGGGATAATCTTTGTAACTACTAAACCAGTTTCAAAAATTCTTTCACCAATAGTAAGCCTTATTATTCCTGAGTGGCATAGGCTACCATTTATGTATGTACCTCCCGAGCGAAGCCGGGGCGGAGCGCTAGTCTATTTGTATTCTTTGGAAACACCTTGGCTTGTTACCAGTACTCATATAAATTACCGAAGAGTCGGTAGGTACTTTCCAGGAGTTTATATGGAGAATTTAGTACTGATAACAAAACCTACTAGATAACGTGAAGGAGTACTTTCCTATTGCTTCCTTCATTCCCACAGTCGTCTTTTCGGCTAACTCTGCATAATACAGATTTAATAAAAATAGCATTTGGACGAAAATTAACAAAGGTGCAAATAATCTCATGGTATTTTACTTATGTTTCTTTGTAATTCCTGAATTTGATGTATTCATAAGTTTTAAACATTTTTAGCTTGTGGTCGAAAGAGCAGAAGAATTAAAAAGGAAAGCCGAGGAAGATGGAGCTGGTGTCAAACCCAAGAAGGCTTCGAAACAGCCTCTGAAAGTGTTCAGAGATGGAGTTGGCAAATACCTTAATTTACAAGAGGCAGGCACTGGAAGCAAAACAGCAAAAACGCAAGAAGTCCCAACAAAAAAACCTAAAAAAGATGCTAAATATAACTTTGGAGCTTTTGACTCTTGGTGATTGTAGAAATTGTAAATAAATTAACACCTATTTTAAGTCTATAATATTGTTTTTATTAGATATCCTTAGAATACTGACATTGGAATAAATAAATTGATTAAGAAAGTGTACATTTGCATCAATCAATACATATAAATGTGATGAACTGGTGTTCAAATACAATAGTAACTATTTCAACCTAGCTTTATAATAAAATCTAACAATCTTTTATCAGTATATTTTCACTACATAGTGTAGGTACCTATTAACTTTCTATCATAATATTATTCCTAACATTTCAATAATAATAAAAAACATTAACAGGTCATTCACACAAACATAAAGTCTAAATTAGCACACAGTTGTACAACTGTTTAGGAAGATTTAATTGTAGTTTTGGTGTCTACGGCCTGTGCGCTGCTTATCGAATCTCATTTCCATCTCTTCGAGTACCTTTGGAGTGTACCGGACTACCAACTTTACAGAACCAACAGCTTGCTTCAACAACTCAACAGCCTTCTCATGGTTTTCTCCCTCAACTGACACTCCATTCACAGACAACAATTGATCTCCCCGTTTCAAACCCCCATGTCGGTCAGCTACACCTCCAGGAATGATTCTGGATATATAAATAGGAGAATTCTGTTCCTTTCCACCCATAACGTTGAATCCCAAACCTTCTTCGGTCTTTGGGAGTTCTACAACTCGAGGATGAGCATGTCCTTCAGCTGCTGCAAAAGCAGCGACGGTAGCCTTCGCCGTCGCCGAAGCTCTGATATCTGCAGAGCCTTGGATGTCCACGGTCTCGTAGACGTGCTCGTAAACTTCCCTGACAGCATTTAGGAAATCACTTTGAAGCACTTTCTGAAGGGCTGCAAGTTTAGTTGCAGGAACCTCCCCACTCTGTTGAAGTTTTTCTAGCAATTCTATTGCTCGTTTTATGTCCTTTGCCAAGGTTAGTTGTTCGCCTGATGCGCTCATTGTCTAATAATTTCTAAAATCTAATTTATAATATTATGGGGCGGGCGTACAATCAAGCCAAATTGCAAAAAAAATTGTAAACACGAACACGAAACGAAAGAATTGATTGTCAACTTGTCAAGTCAAACTGTCAAACGATGAATCAATAGTAGTGAATGAAGTGCGTTCATAAATAAATAAAATAAAAATATTTGTAAATCAGCTGTTTTATTTTTTCTTTAATGTAAAATTAAAAGCATCATCAAAGATAAAATTATATAACAACACAAAGTTGTTACAAGTGATTAATATTGTAAAACCATATTTATTCAATCAATCATGAAAAAGGAAACGACAAGCTGAACAAAAAAAATATTTTTCAATACAGTTGTATAACATGGCCCTCGACATTACTATCAGCCCTCGCCTCCGGCTCGGGCTATTAAAGGTGTCGGATAAAAATCGTTTTGTGGACGAGTTATGAACTCTGCCACGTAGTGATTATTATACTCTTTGAACTCTGCTTTTCACTTCGATTGCGAGCAAATCAATCAAATTGAACAAATTAATAAACGTACAAAAAAACAAGAGCTGTTTCCCGCCGCTTTATTTTTTTTTTAATCATAATATTTTAAATTAATTAAATAACCTCGGTAGGTTACTACTACTCGGTAGAGTGCTTGAATTTTAATTCTAATATCTTTTTTGTCTTAAAAATACACATAAGGCAAATAAATTAAAAGTAAATATTATAAAATAACAAATTCTATCTCTGAACTTTTTATAGTGTTTGGCTGTATGGCTCATTATTTTTGCCTTAATATAAATATTGTACATTACATTTATGAGTAGATACGTTTCACGTTTAAGGTGAAAGCCAAGCTTTGGCTGTCCATACATTTTGTTCTACAGCAATGCTCTAAACTTCGTTAATGATTCTCATGATAAAATCGAATTTCCGATTCTTATGAAGTAATTGTGCTCTCATGTTGAATTTAACAAAATAATGTATAATAATTTACGAGAAAAACGGCTTTTAAAATACGACAAAAATTGAGATTCTTGTTGATGTGTGCGTAATATTTTGTGACATTTAGGGGCGACGTCTAGCAGATTTATTACAAACTACTGACTACTACTATTTATATAAAAGCACTTTGAGACCTAAATGCATGCTTCCTCGACGTTGCTAGCCTTGACAGCGCCATCGGCTGTACGTGAAAAACAAAAGAAAATTATGAAATGCTAAAAAATTATAAAATAGCAAGTTTCAATATTAAATTCAATTTAGGGTTCAATCATATTTTTATGAAAGATTTTTTATGGTGAAATTTAAATTTGATTACTGGGACTTTTTGGATTTGAAGACAGGCTATCTAAATATGACATCTGGACATCACCTGGACATCTGATGTGAAGTCCTGGACTTTATGTCCTGCTGTCCAGGTTTTCGTATCCACATGACCAAACTCCCACGTCTTCAAATTCATATGTGCAGGTGATGTCCAGATGTCCAGGTCTTCAGCTCCACATTTTCAGGTCTTCATTTCCAGATGTCCAGGTGATTATCTCCTGAAGCTTTGGTCCTCATATTCAGCTGTCCAGCATTTCATATGCACATGACCAGACACCCAGGTCTTCACATCCAGATGTCAAGATGTTATATTCAGATATCCCTGCCTTCATATCCAATATATAATATGTCCCAGTTATCAAATTTAAATTTCACTATAAAAAAATCTTTCATATAAATACGTACTGAACCCTAGAGTTAATTTATTACTACAAGCTTGCCATTACGTATATGACTGGACTGGAATATTTGTGCGAATTCATCTCAGGAATTCATCGATACGTTGTTGCCGATCCGTGCGAGGTGTAAGATGGCAACGTTGCTTTTTTTTACCCAAAAGAGATATTTCTTTCTACAATCATCTCTTATGATTGTAGAGAGTTCGTTCTGAAACTTAAACAATTTAATTTTGCAAATACTTTTATCAAAAAACATTATAGTAGGTAGGTATTATACACGTAGGTATTCATTAACAAAAAATAAACTATAGGAATATGTGCATACATTTATATTTAGTTTCAAAGTAAACAAATATTACTGATTAATTATTTTTTAGTTTTTAGTTTGCATTTCCCAACATGTTTTCTGAACGTCTAATTTAAAATCCTAGAACTTTAGGGCACGAAGTATCGATACTTTGAATTATCGATAAAGTCGAGGTGGGCTCGACCTCCGTGATTTATTTTAATTATTTTAAAACGATATTAATTTTTATCAACAATAAAAGATATCGATATTCGTCGTGGTATCGATGTAAAGTCTACACTACATACATATCTATCTACTAGCGTTGCAGGACTATCGATAGAATTGACAAGTGTCAATACTATTGAAAAGAAAGAAAAGAAAGAAAAATATTTATTATATCGATAATATATTTATATCGATAGCCAATAGTTTGCAATACTATTGATGATAACCAAAACTATCGATACAATCGATAGTATTGCTTTTCAATACTATCGATAGTATCGATACTATTATATAACAATACTATTGAATTTTTACAAGCTATCGATAGTGCAATAGTATCGATTGTTTGTTGAAATATTAGTTTTGCTATCATTAATAGTATTGCAAATCAATACTATCAATACTATCGATAGTATATTTTTATGGTCACAATGCTATTGACAATACTATCGATAGTCAACAATATTGTTGCAACACTACTATTTACCTATTCTATGACGCCCCGTGTTGTATTGTAGTTGTACTTATGGAAGTTTATTTTTTGCAATAGATTTTTTCATATAAGTGTATTACGTTTATCTTGTGCTTTATTAGTTTATTGTTCATTGAAGATAATAATGGCTACTAGATCTGATAGGAAGATATATCTGAGGCATGTAGGTAAATTCTGACCCGCTAAAGTCGAGGAAGCGAGTGCTTGGAGAATTGAAACGATATAGGTACCGATTTGACGTAAGTTAAAAATCTTATTTAATGATACATTAATAATGCAAAGACATTAATATCACACATGTATATATACACGGTCACCGCATTGTAAAACAACTAAAGTTTGACATTTATTTATTGAAACTGTTGTAAACACGTTATAAATCTGTTTCAGGTATGGTCCATATTGGCAGGAAATGCACAGCACAAGTGTTTCTTTATACACTAATTCTGTAATACAAATACAAAAACTGTAACACATGTTTGTCGTGATGAAGAATTTATCACCATCATCCATCATTCCAAGCAATGAAGGAGTCATCATGCACAGAATAATGACTGCAATATTTAACAATTTATATGGGAAAGGAATAACTATACTATACCTAATCTTTTTTTGTTTTCTTTAATAAAAAAAGTTCGGAAAAGAAATTTCCACTTCATTACTAAAAATAAAAGTCAACAATATGTACTATTTAGTTTTATTTAAAAATATATAATTCTAGTCATACAATTCAATAGAACATTATGATCATGACGTCTGCGGTGTCTTTTCCTGCTTGCTGATTGATTTTTGAAAATAGATGTTCGAAGTATTGCTAGATTTCTGTTGGGAATCTAAGAGGTGGTGAAATCCAAACTGCTGAAACTATTGGTAGATAGGTATTTAAATTACAGTTTCTTATTACTAATTATGATTTTGCACTACTGAACTAGAACTTCTTCTTGTAGTGCTTCTCCATTACTGGAGGTTCCGTCAGATTCGCAAACTCTTCTCTGTTCGTCGCTAAGCGAAACAGCTCCTCAACCGTGGTGACTCTAGTCCACTCGCATATGTTTCTTAGCCATGATTTTTTGCGTCTTCAAACACATCTCTTGCCTTCTATTTTTCTCATCATAATAAGTTGAAGTAGCTGATATCTGTCGTGTCGCAAAACGTGTCCCAAATATTCAACTTTGCGCTTTTTTGACATTTTGCAACTACAGTCTAGACATTGCAACGCGCTGGAGAACTTTTTCGTTGCTGACTTTCTGAGTCCAATTGATACGAACTTGAACTATCTATGTATATTAATTTTCATAAATATATTTTCTTGCTTTCTTACAAAATATGACAATGACTAGAAGAAATTATAGGTTATATTTCGTTCTTTGTATTTTTTAAATTTCTTTTTCTTTTTTCTTATGCTGCCAGCCAGTCCGATTGGCATTATTGTAGTTAGACACTCTTTTGAAATAAGTGCCATCTAGTAGCGTATTTTTAAATTTATAACATGCTTTGCGCTATATTTAATGTCATTTTGAAAGCTCTCGTCGTAGTGTGAGTGAGTGTAGAGATACGAAGATTCATGGCAGATTCTATTCTAAAGCTTTTTTTCATTATGTTGACTGAAATATAATCGTAGGCCATAAAATAAATAAAATAGTATGTTTACCACTCGCCAATTCAAAATTTTAGCCTATAAGTACTGCAACAACGCAACAAAAAATAAAACGGAAAATGTTGCTATCAACGCCATCCAGCGGAAATTGTTTAATGAACAGCCCTTCGCTTTATCCTTAATGCCTTTGAGAACAAAATTCGATTTTGTGCAGCCTATATCCTGCACAAAAAAGCACTTTCAGAGCATGAGAAGTGAAAAAGCCTATTTTGACTCAATCTGATCATTATTTCATTGTGATTTCATTGGAAAATTTTCATTAAAGATTTTCATAAATTCTCATTTTCAATTTAAGTGTCTTCGTTCAAAAACAGACAGAAATTACATGGAAATGACCTAAAAATGTCACATTTCAGATGACAGTGACAGTGAAGTGTGTGTTTGACTTCCAATTGTGCCATTGTATTTGCTTATTTCATTCCTTATTTGGACTGGAATTTGTATTTAAATTACATACAGGATTTATCAGTATTTTGCGGCTAGCTAAGGCTAAGCCTATGTTATAAGTGCCATATTATTAAGATAAACGTGTAGATACAGTTCCGTGACTAAGGCTGTTTGCAGAACATATCCCAGGAATCGCGACATGGACGATTTGGGTAAGTTTTGCAGTGTTATCATAACCTGTTTGGCTTATTGAGAAGGCAGTGACGTGTTTTATCAAAATAGCATTCTTTGACACTGCATAATCTTGAAGTAAGGCAATTTTTTTCAATGTTTTAAAGGCATATTCAAAGGTTAAGGTGGGAATTAAGTAACCACAAAAAACCTTGTTTATTTTGATAAATAATTATAGGAATTGAGAAATTAGGCATTATATCCAGTTCTCACAATATATAAACAAAATACATTCCAATGCCCAAGTGCATAGGCACCAGTATCGCATGTCCTGTGGCTAAAAATGCTTTCATTTTGTCATCTTAGTCATGTCATGACAAGGTGACTCAGATTCTGTTTAATTGAAGATGAATTCCAGATTGTTCATCATTCTTTATTGAATTTAATGAGGATACTTATTTAGTAAGGAATGTATTTATTGCTTATCTGTATTGGGTCAGTTAAGTAGTTAGGTAAAATGAAACATGTTTTATTTATTTTGTTTGAAAAAAATGTTATATTTTTCATGTAAATGTGATTTAAATATAGGGTATAACATGTAGCAGTACTTTGCATTCATTCAAACTTTTAGTGGTAATAAAATCCTTTTAGTTTGTACTATTTTATACCACTAATTTTAAATTTAATACCTTTCAATTATTGTAGTAAAAATTTTTAGACACGCTCCTGTTTCATCAACTTCTTTGCAAGCAGGAATTTCAGCGTGGTCGTGCTGGGAAGGAATCTTGCCAGCACGACCAATATATCTACAATAATTGAAAGGTATTAAATTTAAGAATTAGTGGTATAAAATAGTACAAACTAAAAGGATTTTATTACCACTAAAAGTTTGAATGAATGCAATCCATGGTGCCTCTCCATTACTGAGGTTGACACAGTTTAAACTCTTCTCTGTTCGCCGCTATAAACAGCTCCTCAACCCTGTAGGTCCACTCGCGTATGTATCCTCAGCCATGATTTTTTGCGTCTTCCAGAGCTCTTGCCTTCTATTTTGCCCATCAATAAATTGAAGCAGATATCTGTCGTGTCGTACACGCCTTGATCCCAAATATTCAACTTTGCGCTATTTGACAGTTTGCATCAATATTAGATCACTCCTTCTTTTCTGAGTCCAACTGTCAAGCATGCGACGGTAACATCACATCTCGAAGTCTCGAGATGCCGTCTTCATAGCATCATGCTTTTGTTTAATATTAATTTGACAGTTTCATTAGTATTTTAAATAAGAAATAATTTCCATATGTACTGGAAATAATTTCCATATGTGGTCTGGAAACAAAAAAAGCATAGAATAAACCCACTGTTTCTCTGTTTCACAGTCAATCCAGGGACTGAGGATTTTTGTCATTGGCAATGGGCTAGCAACTTGTCACCATTCCAACAATAAGCCCAATACTCAGTTAAGGGCTTTATTGTGCAACTCTGACAAGGAGTTTGCTTCCATGTTTTTTTTTTGTGTATAGATAATCACAAAATAAGCTTTTCTGCAAAATTTCAAGTAGCGCAAAAATTTTTAAAAGCAATAATTTTTGAGAAAAAAAATGTCAAAGTTTCGTAAATTTGTTTTGATTTTTACATATACTTTGTCAGGTTCCATCCACCATTATAGTGACAGGTCATTTAGTAAAACATTTCATTATAAAGTCCATTCATTCATAATTGTCCTATTATGTAAACAATCTTCACAGTACTTTTTGTTGAATTTTGTTGAAAATAAATTAAATATTAGTTAAATCCTAAACAAAAACATTTATTAACCATGAAAGTAATTTTCTATAAAGTCTATTTTAATTTATATTGTTCTAAAAGATAAAATCATAAAAAGACATGGTGAGATTGTTTACATGATAGGACAATTGTGAATAAATGGACTTTACATCATAATTTACTTTTCCACCTTTGAGTATACCCAGAAATAATGCAAGGTATAGGTAGGTTAGCTAAATTTTTTTTATGATCACCCATTAATACTGCGAGGGCGGAAATCTAGGTTTGGTTATTTTTTTATGATCAACTATCCCCCCTTCCCTACCCCTCCCCCATTTTTACCTGTAAATTGGATCACATCAAATAACATTGTCGTAGTTTGTCTATCTTGATCTTGATGATAGACTACTAAATTTTTCAAATTTTTTTTCGAAAAATATCGCCATTTAGAGGGGCAAAATAACCCCTCCCCCCTCTACCCTAAAACCTATTTTCGTACGTCAGAACAGATAAAGTTCTACCCGAAAATATAAAGCATTGATTTGATTTAAGTACAGAGTGCTTGGCGTGCATTAGAGGAGGCTTATGTCCTGCAGTGGATTAATTAAGCTGCAAAAGAAGAAGAAAGAAGTACAGAGTAAACGGGGCTATGCATAGCCCCATTTACTCTGTACTTAAATCAAATAACTCACAATAAAATGCACTGAGGTCTCAAACATGGTACGTTTTTAATGTAGCCAGTAACTGACGTGAGCGCTTGCGACAACGATCAAGTTCCAGCTGGTCTGTAGCTGGCAGGCGTAGGCACATGAGCCCAGAAAGGGTCGTATATGGTTCAGTAGCTACCTGGCTTGCTGATAAGTATTCATTTTTGCTTGAGTGTTGGATTTATTTTAACCAATTTCACCCGGCTAGGAAAGCGAAATACCCCTATGTGCTATGGTTTGAAACGGAAGAATGTTAAGGGCTCTCAGTAAGTGAAAACGGCAATATTGGCTGTTTTCTATAAGCTGCTGTTTAAAGAATTGAAGAGTTTTCGCCCTGAAATTTCTGATATGTATTGTAGAACGTATGTTTAAAGGGAGGACTGTTTCCAAAACACGATGGGAAAAATTTTGCTCGATAGAAGAAAATCCTGAAGTTAACTCTAAAATTTCATATGAATACAGATAACATCCGTGTTTTATAATAAAAAATGTTTTAAAATCACCAACACAAAGGTATTTTACCTTTTCGATTTCGTGACTGATTTAAATTTTTGAAAAACTAAACATTTCTATTAACATTCGCATTTATAATATTGTGAATGGCGCGCAACCGGGACGTCCCCCGCCTCAGCCGCTTCATATGAATTTTCGCTGACCGCCTAACCCCCCTTAACTACTTATCTGGAAAAATTATAAGCAATTTTATGTAACTGAGATCTCTTGCTCCGGAAATGCCTTCTTTTGCTCTTCATATCAAAGTACATCCACTTGATTTCCTCAAGTTATGAAGTGTCAGCGTTCGGTTTTACGCCAATGCGTAAACGTCGTAATAGTCCTTGATGGCCCCCTGCAGTCGAGTGATTAATGGGACATATCGAGGTCATCCGTCCCCACCTTCAATCCTGTTAACAGCTTTTGTATCCGGAGGTACTTGCGATTACTCCAACGAGCTGTTGCCCACGGCTTTGCCCGCAAGCCCGTAGTAATGTTACAGAATTAATATAAGTACTACGTGGTAATGTGTTGCAAGAAAATTCGTGACCTAGATGTATGAAACTTTTCATGTGAAAATCAGCATTATAGTGAAAATCTGAATAATACCGTTCAGTATTTGCAGAGAAAATCTTGCATACACGTATAGACGTGTCGGAAAATATGTTTTTGTTTACGGATTTGATAATGGATCTTTTTTTTTATTTATCGAAGTTGGACGGAGGAACCATCGAAGTCATGAAATAGTAAATTCCTCTTATGTAATAACTTAACTAACTGACAGTAAGAAGACTTAAGAGATGGTTGGAAGTGCGTGAAGAACGATATAAAAGTGTTATAAGTGGATGTTATATTAGTATGACAGGAAACAGAGACTTGTGGAAAGATAAAACATATTGCGCCGACCCCAGAGTATGGGACAAGGTAAGGAATATAATGATGATGACAGTATCTAAATAAAATTTAAGGTTTACACACCCTCCTCAGCTCTCACATATGCGCTTTATCTGTGGCGCTAGCTGAAGCATCGCAGGCGCATTCTTCATTCATAGGGATGGGTAAAAGAAAAACATCTATCGATGTTTCTTCATCTCAAATGGTAGGTATACGGTTTTCACCAAACAGCAAAGTTTCATAAGAATGCTTTCAGACAAAAGCTAGTATTTAAATGTAAGGATGTAGTATAGAAAAATTAGATGTTTACGCTGGGAAAAGGTCTAACAAAGTCAAAAGTAGTAAATGTGTGGCCGTTCTGTGTATCGAATCATCGATACCTCAACGATATTTCCGTGACGGCAACGAATATTACTTTGGCCATCCCTTACAGACAGGCATTCAATGATCTACTTTACAACTTAAAGATCTGAGTATTTTTAGAACAGAAACGTCGATGCAACATAATAATTTATCACAGCTGTTTTCGGCTTTAGATATTCTTAAGTATCCTCTCATTATTGAGATTGATGGTTTTAGATCGGAGTTTTGAGAGATTTGTGACAAAGACCATTTAGTGCTGTAGCAAACAAAGAATTAATAGGACCTATTAAAGATAGATAAGTTTACATCATAACATAAGATAATATTAGTTACAGAACTCCTGGTTCTTAGATTTCAATTATCAGAGCCGTCTTTAGCCTTTTGAGGCCCGGGCACATTAGGATAATGAGGCCTAGTACGACTTTTACATATATTTTTTTAAATAATCCGCCTAGGCCTTAGGTTCATGTCAAAAGTGCCTTATGGAAAATAGGGATCTGCCAATCATTCAAGACCTTCAGACATCCGGATCTGGATTAATTTACCATCTACAAAAGACCTTTGTTTGAGTTGAGCTGAGCGTGATGGAGTAAATTTAAAAAATGTTAAAATCACCTTCGGAAAAAATTGGAACCTTGCCTTGGGTCAAATTAATATTTTTTGAGTAATAATATCATAAATTACACAACAGACGCTTGATCACAGTCGGGGGCCATTTTATGTAAATTAAACTAACTTGTTATTGGTTAATTAATTTTATTACTAAATATGGTTCAGAGATATCACCCTACTAATTCGAACCTGCCACGAAATTCTAATCAGGCGCTGTTTTTCATATTATCACGCAATGACCACGCAACTCGTGTTAATATGGTGCCCACTCCTTCAGCTTAATTAACTAAATTATCCACTAACTAACTTAACTGTTGCGTAACACGGAGCATCAGTCACACCTCCCAAATGCATGGATGAAAGGGCACAACTCAACAGTAACTGACAATCAAACAATTTTTTTTCGTTTTCGATTTTTTAATTTCGTCTTTTGGCAGTTTGCAGTTTTGCACTTCGTGATCTTAGCCTACATTCGCATTATTGGATTAGCACGGTCGAGGTTTATGGCCCAGATAAGGGGAATTATCGTGATTGGTGAGGTCACCACCACGTCACGGGCCCGGCGGCGGCGATGGGTTGCGCTGCGTACTACGTCCCATCTGCCAGTTCTACGCGTAACCCGCATAGACACGTGCGGTTTCGGGATCCCAAAAAAGAATTAAGTTTTATTAGTGGCCAGTTATATTGAGTAGTTATTTATTCGAATATCTTTACTTTTTAAATTAACCTCTGAAGGAACCTCATCTATCTAATGGTACATTTCGAAGTTATACAATGTTTGTTTTGATCATTCGAAATTATTTTCAAATTCTCCACTGCTGGCGTTTACTTTTCCCACAGATTGTGCCGCAATATTAGAAAATTTATCTTAAACATTTTGTTTATTTAACTTAGTTACATAAAGCATATCGTGTAAAGTTTGCGTTTTGATTACTAGATACACGTTTAATAAATTACGTGGCTTTTAAAATGTTTATAAACATTCGGTAACGTTTGATTGTTATTGATGTTGAGTGTAATTTCACCCTTGGCTCTTGGGCGCGATTGATCTTGGCTTCGGTTCAAATGCCGACTCGAGGTCTAGACTAACTGTCATAAATGTTGGATATTTATCATACATTTACATATGGCATGGCATGTGTACTTTAAGTGAAAGACGTTCGTACAACGCCAGTCGGAAACCAAGTGAAGTGATCTTTGAATTCACAGTGCACGTGTTAACTTGAAGCCTCGTTTGCTATGTAAGTGGGTTGAGTTAGTGGCTGGCTCCAAGACCAGTTCAAATATTTACTTCCTTATTAGAACCCCGGGGAACAATGGTACAGTTAGCGCGGTCGTAAAGCGGACACAGCGCAAATGCAATTTGTTGTTTAATGAGCGCTGAATACCAACCGCTTGCATGCAAGGGTCCTAAATTGCAAACGTTTCAAGTGAATTCCTCAGTGCATCGCCGTTGCGAATCCAATCGTAAACAGGCTAACTTTAACCCCATAAAATCTGAGCAAAAATATAAAATATATACCTGCCCAGTGTATAAAATATGATGTTCTTTATGATTGTTACAAAGTACCCCTTCGCCACTATTATGAGAACAATTAATGGGATTATTAATGACTGTAATTCCAGTAGTCGTAGTTCCTAATGACGCAATTGTAACGTTCATAGGAATCCATTCACACAAACCATAGATCAAAGTGGAGTTGCCACTTTTCTTTCTAATGATTGTCGTAAATCCGAGAAGTGATGGAGTGAAAATGATGGGCAGGAAGTTTTATGTCAGGAGACGCGGGGCACACCTCGCACGCCGGATGCTGCGGTAACAGAATTCGAATTCGGTAACCGAGATCCAAATTAGATTTCGTCGCCGTAGGACGCGAGACAGATCGCCCTACACCTACACCGAATGTCAGGCGCGGAATTTCCCAGACAGGAATTCGAGAAATCCCTCTACAAGCCTCGCCCTCCTTTCATTTCTCTTTGATCTCATATCTCAGCCGATCAGATATTGACATATCATTACTCTGTCCAGGAGAACCGCTATGTTATTAAGGATATTACGATTGTAAGTAATGGTTTGGAGAGAATAATAAACATTTCAGCTAATTAGGCTTCTTGAAGCAGTAAATCCGTCAAGCGCGGTACAATAGGAATTGACGAATGCACTTGTTCTGCCGTCTCCGCGTATAAATAATCTCCAGCCGTAGCCGGCACGGCTGGAGTGGCGGCAGCTGCGCCCGCGCCGGTGCGGAACCGGCGACCGCGAGCCACCGCTTGAGACTTTAGTTGTGATTGGGGCGCGTTGACGAATACTCTGCTCGGAGCACCGGCGCACAAAGTAGTTAAAATAGTTTTTAGTAATCTGTGACCGGCGTGCGCGACCTCGTCCCGTGACATTGCGTTATCACTTATCGCCGCGATTGTTGATAACCGAACCGAAACGCCGATATGAGTACGATCGGCCGATTGAAATGTTCATTCCCAATCCGTCCTTGAGATAGATTACACCTCAGTATTACAACATAGGTACTACTTAGCATTAATCAAGTGCTGCAACAATCATTAATTGCAAGTATTCGCTGCATTTTCGCGCCGCGTAGGACGCTGTTTACTCCGTTCTAGTGTAGGCTGTGATTATGGTGATCTGAACACATTGTGGACCCAGTGGGTGTATTATTTCTAAAAAAAACAGCCTCTCGATTGGTCGAAGATGGATCGGACAATGTACGGCAAGGTGCTGCCAGGCACTTATTACCCATTCCGCTGCGCGATGAAGGAGAACGGAATATCGCCCGGCTGTGAGTATTAATTTGTTACAATATTTACTATTCAGTGATCCAATATTTGTGTGTACACATGCGTTTGTTTACTAGCGGCGCTTTCGATCAGATGATTGCTGCATCCTACGCAACTTCCTAGTGTATCAAATCAGTGAGATTGTTTTTATTGGATGTTTCGAGTGCATCTCCGATTCGATGTGTTCCGTGTTTATTTACTGCAAGATTGCGGTGAGTGTTAGTTTTGGAGTGTAGGCTCAGCCCTTTTGTAATCGCGATGTTTGCCAGCCCGTTATTTTTGGAGTGTTAGTTGCGTGTTCTGTTGCTCGATGTGTCAACACATTCGAAAAAATATCTTTTCGTCTGCAAATCTTCGCTGATTCGGGATCATTTGGATTCTTATAAATAATGTCTTGTGTTTAAAGTACTATTAATGTTGTGAAGTCATCGCAATTGTTAAATTGCGGGTTAATTTGGGTTCATTAGCGTGAGTTAGACGAGTTTGCGGTTTTGTTCTGTGTTTCTTTATGACGCCCGTGTCTATTCCTGGAAGACCTCGTGGGTGGGGACCAAATAATATTCCGACTTTTACTGTCCCATTAACTGCTTTATAGACTATTTTGAATGGGAAGTTTGTATTAACTGCTACTGAGATATTTGCTCCAGAGATTCCTTTGAGCTCGACCGTGATTCATCATGTGATAAGCTTCCGTATCCTGTTTTTATATTATTAATTTCTCCGGAACAGCGGGAGAGGTTGGATGTTTTCAATAATTCAACTATAGTGTTATTAATTCACAAAATATATAGTTGTAGTAAAGGTGATTCAAATGTCATAATTTCCCCAATGAAGCATCCAAGGTGTCATTTATTGACGTCAATAATTTACTTATAATTGAGTTTACCGCAAACTATTACACATGTTTTGATAATTTGTATTGAATAGAATAATAAATTACTACTCATTCAGCGTTTAAGTGCTTATTATAAGTATGAACTTATGGATAGTTGTTTTAACATCTTATTACTAATGCGGTTCTGGTTCTTAGGGCCCGTTTCGTGGGCAGAAGCCCTTTGCATAAGGTCTCGCCGACCTAGGCAGTTCTCCCACGTATTGTACAGTCACCAGCACAACAATAAACCCAAGTTTACTGTAAATTCATGATTATTACCGCCGCATAGAGATGTATGATGCATGTAAGTTGATTTGATATGCAATCGAATGTACCTTTTGCAACATTGTCTTAAACGCTGTAGATAGGTGTTTTAGTCTTGTTTTAACATGCGAACCTTTTGCATTTTCAATATTTACATACCTCCTACCTATTGTTATTTTACTAAGTCTCATTTTAACTTCATGATTCACATTGTTTAGTTTCGATAACTGATATATTTTAATAGTTATAAAAGATGAAACTAATATTAATTTAATTATACTTACTTAACCTTGCGTTAAATTAGTTGCATCAACATTTAATTGATTGTGTGTACCAAGAGTATTATTTTTTGACTAAGAATTGAAGTGGTAACTATCAGTTCGATAGCTTTCATGCATACTAAATGTATTTAATTCACCAAAACTTACTAAAAATGCAATGAGGAGCAAGCTAACTCAATAAAAGAAACTTACTTATACTATACTACTTTTATATACTAATATATATGCTATATTTATACCCAGAGTAATCTACGTTACTTTTTTTTTATACAAATAGAGAATCTCCTTCCAGAATGTTGAAATGGCGAACACAATCCAAAGCCAAGTGACACATTTTATGCAACAATGCGTCATCCACACTGGATTTGCTATATTTATGGCGATGCGACTAAACGAGTATTGTGCCACAAGGTTGAGCCTCGCACTTGATCCGAACACATGTGCTAAAATGAATGACTGACGTGAAAATCTCTGCTCAGGCAAGGTTGCTACATGCTGGATATCATTATCTCTCTAGACCTTTAAATGTTTCTGAAGATATTAAAATTCCAACTTTTGAGAATGAATGTTAATAACATTCAGATTTATTGGCCCTTTTCCGTATCCTCGTCATAGTGGTGCATATCAGTCAAGACTGTAAATTTTACAATAAATTGGCTTAAGAATTTAGCTAAAATTATCATTGTCTGTCTGTTTTGGATCAGTTTTCTAGGTGGAAGGAGCCACAAGATATTTGTACACTACATTTTTTTGTTTTCAAAGGTATCGATAGCGGATAAGCAAACTAAACTAAATAGCTTTCCACTGTTTTGGATGTATGGTCTATAACTCTCTCTGATGGCAACAAACCAAAATAGTTCAAACTACAATAAGGTTTGTAGCAGCTGATGTCAAAAAGATAGATGAATCCAGCTGTAAAAAAATTACTTCAACTACATCGATGACGGCATGTCTTGTTAGTAAATCAGTGTTCATCTAAATTGCTAATTTTGCCGCGTGTGTTGATAATCTAGAATTCCTAAATAGGATATAATACCTTGACCGAGTGATACGGTGGACGATTGTTATCACGCGCACCAGGAAAAGTATAAAGTTCATGAAAAACCTGTTTTCATTGAATAGTGCTGTAAATAGCATTAATGTGTAAAACTCGACCTTTCCGAGGCCGCGTGACATAATGTCTGCTTTACGTAGCATTTATATCAGTTGATACTTTTCCTTGTTAATCACATCTGTAGATAATTTTGTATGTTCGATTTCTTTATCATCATCAGGATTTAAATCGGCCTATGGGGTATATCTTTGAAATATTCTTTGTTTCTCTAGAACATAATAATGTTTTTTTCAACTTATGGCATCGGAGTCCCTTCATGAGCATGAAGCAATGCTACGCTACGGTCCATGGTCACAAATAATGCAGTATTAGGATAATCAATTCATGCTTGTGAAACATCATCATTCGGATACTGTTCGATGGATTTGGCTAACTTTTTAGTAGTAATTGTCCCGACATTACAGGAAGTTAAAAAAATATATTTTGCTTCTAACTTTATTTAGTTTTATCTTTTCCGGTACCTAATCTTTGACTAATTTTCAGGGTTGCAATGAAAATGATTTTTCCGATAAAATTAAATTTCATTTAGAATGTAACACCTAGTGACCATAGTAGTACATACCTACCACTTAAAAAAATATTTTTAGTGTTCTACGTTCATACACAAGCGTTATTTTAATGATCAAAAGTTTACATGTTTAATTTACCTTGATTATATACTAATGCTATTCATACCCATCGTTATTTAATTAATAGATATGTTTGACATTCCTGATGTCACATTTTATAAGAACCAGTTCCATAAAACTTGTCCACCATTCATAGAATAAGGAGAATCTAAAATCACATACCTGTTTTAATTCGCGTGTTTACAGAATCAATATGCGAATTTTTATCTCGCAATCTCTGATAATAAAATCTGTTATCTATGCTTTGTATGGCTAAAACGTTAAATGAATTTTAAATACAGGTAAATTATCAAGATTTCATTATGTAGATGATTCGTTATGAATCTCTTGTATCGTCTAATCTGACTCATTTAATTTTCTTTGAACATATTTCTTTTCTATTTATTCATTAAATGTAGTGTTGTCTTAATATACGAGTAATTTGACCTCACTTGGCGTTATGCCCTCAGTAAGGTCGGGGCACACACACGAAAGCTACATCCATATAAGGCTTAACATGTGTCAGCACGGTCAACAGCTCATGATACCCTGATTCATTGCACACACGCCGTGATTACTACCGCATAGAGGTCCATGTCAGGTAGCTTGACCTGCAGTTGTCTGTACCCAATTTGTTGATCTCCTCCGCAAAGGATTTGCGTTGCCTTGGAGTCAAGGAGTTGAGACCAAATCTGATCATTAATCTCACTGCTATATAGCTGACACCCGCTTTCACACAATTGCAAATGGAGACATTGAAGTGTCGAAGACGTGCAATTTTGTCAGTCAGGCGTTGTCGTATTAAATTAAAAGACATCAGATGGTATTATTTCGATTTCTGTGGCCGCTTTCTTATGTTTAATATGGCAGTCTTGGTATGGTGTTGTGGGCTATCATCGTCGCTAGAATAGGAATCGTGCGCTTAGTTTCGAAACGATGACTATCAACGGTCCTAATGTAAGAAAACATATGCTAATGATGACGTTGCTACTAGAATATCTCTCGAAGAAAACATTACAGCCTGTGCTCCAACAAAGTAAATTTTGGACCAATAATTGAATTTTATCAATTTGAAATATGTAGTTCTGAAACATTGTGGTATATTGTGACGTAACCAATTATATTGATGATAATTTTATAAATTGAGGAGACATACTGCCAATTAATGACTACGTATGTTCTGTTCATATGGCTTCATAATATTGGTAAGATAATCTCCTTGACCACTTTATACATAAATACTTCACTGAACCACGGTAATTCAGAAAACACTGTTTGATTCAATTGACATCAAATACAATAGTCACAGTTTGCTATAAATCATCTCTTGTGATGTGTTAGTATTAGTAATCGCTTTTTACACGTGGTTTCGCTGGTTACACGTGACTCACTTTATTTGAACCCAGAGGCCCAAATTCAATGCACAATGAAATACAATACATTGTGTAAAATAACACAAACCACGTACTTACTGGTAGTTTTAAAATTTTGACTCTTTCGGCGGTGTCTTAAAACATGAACGACTTCGCCAATCAAGAAAAAATCTTTTTGATTTAGGTTACTGAAGATGTTAATAAAAGCGTATTAATACTTACTTACAAAATACCCCAAAACTACGAAGCAGAAATAAAATGTAGACTTTCTACTGGAACTTCAAATCAAAATATCGAATTTTAATTGTATTGCAATCTGATAACTATTAATCGTTTGGAAATATAGTGAGTATAGTAATAAAATGTCAGTTTAATGAGTACAATGTATTACCACTTGACCTGTTATTAGATTGCAATTATGACCAATCAACTAGTCTGCTCCTAATTTATCCTCCTTGCTATCAGACAATCTAACTGTTGTATTTGCTAATTTCATTGTTAATTAACTGAACATGTATCATGTAAGCACGTTTTGAGCAAAGGTGGATAACCGACTTCGGACTTTTATAAAAGTCAATTTTAGCCCCTTTATTACTTCCTATTTAATACCTATGCTCTTGTCAGTGTCATAACGTGGATTGTAATACGAGCTACGACTTTCTTGCCGTTAGAGTTTTTAATGGAGTGGTTTTGCCTTCTCAATTACACACTCTAGCTGATGATAATTCATTATCAGAGTGCAGGTTTCCTCTCGATGAATTTTCTTCACCGAATACAGATGATGCATGATCTATGGAAACTACAATACATTAATCAGATTAGCATACTTTATGATTCGAACCTGGTACCTTTCGACCACGTTAAAGGCGAACGTCTCAACCACTCAGGCATCACAGCTTTTATTGATTACTATTATGCTGAAATTGGACGCTTAGAAAAAGTCCAATAGTCCATTTGTCCGTGGACCGTTGCCCAAGCCTGGTTTTGAGTGTTTGGCATACAATGCTGCTATTTAGGTGTTCATTAGTGAGCTGTATCTGAACCTGAAGTGAAGCGTACTGCCCTGTTTGTTTTAATCATGTTCTGGCCTTGTTTGCTTAAAACGAATTTCCTGTCTATTGCTCTTACTATTACTGTTACTTAGTGACCTGTTAAGTGTTTACTACAACTCGTGATAAATGCTACTGATGAGGGTGAACTTACTACCTACTCCAGGGTTGCTTTACATGTTAGTTGTTTGTAAGTTGTAAAGTACCTGAACAAACTACGTAGTTATATACGTAGTTCAGAGTAATAGTTTCATCTTGACTTTAATCTAATTAGAAGTGTGAGTTTAAGTTTCTCACTCGAAAGGTTTTGGTTTGTTTATAAAACCCGTTTATAAAGCCACAGTTATTATAATACTCAAATCAAATATTTAATAATTATTTGTTGGAATCCTACTACCATTATGCATTAGGTTTTTGAAGCTTGGAAACTAAATTAAGACAAACCATCGGCCATTTCCCAACTCCAGAGACACGAACATAAATTGTTTTAAAAAGTTCCATTTCACGGATTCATTGGGTCGTTAATCGTGTTTACAGATGTTCTGAATTCAGATGCTAACAAACATGGCCACAATTAAAGTAGGTAGGTAAAACAAACTAGGATTTGTGGTGGTCGTAAATATTTTCATTATTGTGTTCTTTTGGTCGACTCAAATTTGACTTGTTTTGCAAGGTTTCCTTTGTATAAATCAGTTTTAAATCTTCTTCTGTCTTACCATTTCCTATTTATTTGGATTCGGCAATCACTTTAAAATCTGAAGTTCTTTATTTAGCGGACATCTGCTCTATTATTTTTGCATACAGCTTTTTGCCCAAAACTTGCTAACAATTATTTCCTTTCCTGATTATGTACTTAAAAGTTACTATAGTTGTATCTTCATCCACAATTTCTTTATATTTATCCTTAGTATAGAGCATTATTGAGCCCATAGATTAGATTCATTTAAATTGACTGCTTCTATTTTGTAAAGAAAAGCTTAACATGTAGGCCGGTCAGTGACATGCGATAATTTGTTCTGGACACTCCCGATTCATCTAGCACGTATTGGATCAATGCCAGTTGCATCACGTTAATTTGCAATGGATTTGCTAAATTGCCATATCCAATGTGTGATACGATTTTATCATTTCGTTTGTTTTTTCCAGTGTTAGTTATAGTAGAAATAATTATTTAGTTTGTTTCTCTGAATGCGAAAGTGCTCTTCCATCGACAACGCTTGATTTATTTTATCATATCTATGTGAATTTCCTTCAATCGTTTCTGTGTATTTTCTTGTTATATTCTTGCACTTATTACTAGGTACATTTTGTTATTGTTTGTTATGTAGCAGGTGTCAATTTCTTAGGTAATAAAATAGTCTTACCATTGTTTTCCATCTAATCGTTTCCTTCGTAGAAAGCGAGGAAAGTGTGTGAAAATAATGATGTTTTTCCTCCAATGAGGATGCATTATTTGTTGAAAGCCCATCGCGTGACTCCAGGATGTTATGCAGTGGGATTGTTAATTGTATGTAATCGTTAAAAGCGTTTTATCTCACGGTTCCCAGGGCAAATGCATCTGAAATCTAACGGGATGTTTTACGTAGAAAGTTGAATTTATGACTCTTTATCATAATTGATGTGTCTCATTGTTGATTGGAGTATGAACGAGTGTACAATATTAGTAAATAGTTTCTTAATATTTTTTAAAATTTGATATTGTTAAAGTGGCAGGAAGACGCAGAACGAGGGCCGCATTGAATCAGTCTGGAAGAGGTCTATTCTATGTCCAGTATTGGACTTCTTGTGGCTGATGAGATGATGTTTTTTAGAGTGTTCAGAGACATTATACGTATACGTAGGGAATGCAAATCTCGCGAGATTGGGGCTCAAGCGAGATCTCGCGAGTTTATGAATAACAATACTGCGAGATCTCGCGAGATTGTCAGTTTCGTGTGTTTTTTTTGCAAATAATCGCAATATTTGAATAAATTAGAAAAAAAATAATAAAAGACCTTGTCCCGCGACCGCTACCTCAGGCTGCCGCGTCCCGCGTACCGAAACCGAGCAGCTCCGTCCGTGCGTGTCAGTCCACGCGCTGCCGTGCTTTTCTTTTTAATCACGTTGAACTCGCGAGATTAACGAGACTGCAATCTCGTTAATCTCGCGATATTAACGAGATTGCAATCTCGTAAAACTCGCGAGATCTCGCCCTTTTTTCGTGCGAGATCAATCTCGCTAAAAAAGACCGAGATTGCATTCCCTAATTATACGTATCGGAGATAAGAATTTCGCAAAGTTTTCTTGGTGTAACGACGGAATTAATGTAAAAAAATTCTAGCTGCTCATGTGGCATATCTTTACCATGTTTACAAACAAATATATACCTTAACCTCGCAGTCCAAATAAAGCTACATTGTGAGCCCTTCCATCCGGTGTTACTGCATTCAGATCACGCGTGTCATAAAGTTAATCACTCAGTAGTGACCTATCTAGTGACGGTCAATCGTCATTCAGAATATTGATCATGTGTTGGCGCTCATTCATGTTACGGTGGTCCCCCCTTTCATTTATTGCTTTGGTCTAAAATTGAATGATTGAATTAAAGTGACTTAGTTATTTATTGAACTGTCAATGTTTATATTCTGTTTCTTAAACGCCAAAATAATATGCTTAATAATCCCTTTTGGAATCAGATCTTATTTATTGTATTGTAATTGCTATGAACTAAAGGGAAAGATATCGTCTACGTAACTTGGGGGGGCAGGCAGGGCCCAAAAATTCTCGTTAACTAAATCACCAAGAGCAATAAAATGTTTTATCCTGTAAATAAATAAGATGATATCTACATTGCGTATTTAACCTTCGTGAAGGCCTTTAAAGTAGGTAGTTTAAGAATAAGAACAAATGTGAAGAATTAAAATAAATGCAGAGGTGATTTCATTACTGCATTAGTTCCAATTTAATAAATAACCCTTATGGTATCGCCGTGGTTTTGTGCTAATATGACGTGGTCACGCTAAGGTCGGCCGTCCCATTTAGCAAGGACGCCCTTGGATAGAGTGGCTATCATATGGCTACCTGGCGATACAAAATGGTATCTGTTCAAGCTTTTTAGCAAATTGTTTTGTCATGGCTTCATGGTATCTTTCAATTGATCTTAATCTTACTGGCTGCACCCTGGAGTACCACTTCGCATATTGGGATAGTAAGATAGCATTTTTACGCAAAAATCTGTGCACATGTATTAGTATTTATTTGCAACAATATTAATATATACATACTTCAAATAGTTTTGATATCAAAGGTCGCTTCAGTGTCTTGTTGTTTGTTTCAATTAGAAAAGAAATGATTAGTAATTTTGTTATTTAGAACAACACGTTATAATATTTCTCTGACCTCAGATAATAGCAGGAGGTAAGGCAGATGATGATAAAATATTATTAGATGATTAGTTTCTATTCTGGTAGCGTGAAAAATCAATGTTTAGCTAACTCATTATAACCAGGAGTTATACTGGTTTTTGGAAAGCCAAATAATTATGTGTGTTCAATTTTCCGTGACAGGGCCTTGAAATTGCTGCAAAAGTGAATCATCGTCATGTTTGTTGTTATCATCAAACGTCATAATAATTATAGTTGTTCTCACGCCGAGGTAATTCGGTGAATGACCTCATTAACAGCTGTTCCCAAGCCAAGTGATTCTCTCTATTTCAAGATCTTCGCTATCTTTATTATTAGAAAAGTAAAAAGCATAATTTGTCATTTTTCAGACTGTTTCAGTTGTTTATTCAGGAAGTTTATGACGGGTCATTATTTATACTCGGTGAAAATGGATTTAAAAGTATTTTGTTTTTTATTGTTAGTACCTAACTCACTTTGTCGTATGTCAGGAATTTTGTAATGGCAATTTCAGTTATAGTTAAACTAGGTGTTCCTTTTTTAAATACATTAATTGATGCTATATCTATTATAATATAATTTTCGTCAACAATAATATAAATAAATTTTAGTTTATTATAGTGTAACAATAGATTGTCAATGGGACGAAAATTATTAAGTTTCTCCTCTACTAGGAAGTTATAAACTAGTAACTTACTGTACTTGCTTAGCTAACGACCTAGGCTTGGTAATGTTATATTCAGTTCACTTTAATAAATATTTTACATATACATATTTACAATTTTTGACAATCAGGCATGAAAATCTGCAGGCGTAGCTTGTGTATCATATATAAATCTCGTAGTGCCATCTATCGGCGTTGCTTCACACTATAAGTGTTTCGTATGTTCATGGGTTCGTGTGATGCGTTCTATTTTCAATTGGACTGGTACGCAGTTCACTGTGTGCTCGATAGATGGCTTTGTTTGTATTACTTAGCTTATTATGAAAGTTATTAGTAGTGAAATGTTGGAAACCAACAAAAAAAAATATCATACCGTATATCATTAATATAATCAAAACCGATCAGTAAATCTTTTCATTTCTCCCAACACTACCAATATAATGAATAACGTATTAAATTCTTTGTTCATATAGGATTTGCTTATTTTTATTTCTTTCCGTACTTCCCTCGCCGCCCGATCGTTATCGTGGGTGCATCGTGACGTCACAGGTGCAACAACCGCCCTCCCGCCCACGCAACCCTTCGAGGGTTGCCCGATCCAGAAAATATTGATAAGTCCTTACTTTTGTAGTAAGTATTTATGGATTAACTGCACTGAATGCATGTAAAGATTGAGTGAAGACATTGCAGTATCAGAATATTTACGCAGTAACTTAAACTTTACCTAACGTAGGTTTTTTTTGTTTTACGTAAGCCGTGAAAGTGTAACAAAAATCTCAATCTAACAAACCAACTCGTTTTCATTTATGACATTATTTTAGGCAGGATTTTCCTTAAAAACAGGCTGAGTGAATATTTCGGACAGTTTAAAATTCTCCCGCTTTTTGCTAGCGAGCACAGTGGACACCTTTTACCAATTACCAAGATATATTTAAAATGCTCTTACTTGGCAACCCTTTTAGTTCAGACCCTTGAACCTTTCAGCTCGCACTGCGGTCTGGCTGTCTAGACTAGACTTTCAGTTGTCACAACAGACCAAGTCAAATACCTACCTACAGTATTGTGCACTTGCAAAGCATTGATCATACAAAGTTCTAGTGACATTTTTTCTCTCATAGTTTCTTAAATATCGCAGATTTGGTGATGTGTTAGTGTTTTTGATTCGTACGAAACAGTGGAATTATGCGTTTGATCAGTCACGATATAAGTTTATATCATTATAAGCCGACAGGTCAGTTGTAATATACAGTAAAGAATAGAATGTTTTATGAATTAGTTCGGTGTTTGTTGGATTATTTGATAACAAAATTGGGCCCAGGCTCAGCTCTTGGACTCATGACTCAGTTCAAAGAGCATTGATTGTACTCAGATCAAGGTCGGAGGTTAAATATCTGTGTTGTTTTTTGATTTAAACAAGTCATAACATAGTAAAGGTTTATACAATTTAAAGAAGCAAATAGCCAAAACAAAATTAGAACTATAAACAAGCTAAAATATCGGAACCTTGAAGCAGTTTGGCTGAAAACTAATAAAGTCGATATTGATGTTGCGAGAGCCCAATCGGACATAACAGCGAGTGTACTGCATTCCGACTGGAATACAAAACATATGGCTCACTCCGAAACGACCGGGATCTCAGTTTTGCTATAATTCCCGTTGGAGAACGTTTCATACTCGGTTGTGAGAGCTCCTGAAAATGTGTGGTGAGTATTATCTGTGGTATTTAGATCATTGGTTAATGTTTCTTCATTGCCGTCTTCGAAATATGTTCCAATGCTGTGTGTATAAAAAGGGGCTGTTTGAAACCTGTGCATGAGTCACTTATGTTCTGTGGTGCTAGTGCAAAATAACTGGATAGAGTAGAGAATTAGTCGTCGCTATCAGATTTTGAAATATACTTACTACTTGTTGTTGATCGCGGCTCTGCCCGCGACAAAAGGTAGCCTGTGTCGCTCTCCAGGCTTCCAACCTCATATCCTCACAGAAAATCATACCGTTTTGACGTGAAAGAAGGAGAAACAGACAAACACACTTTCACATTTATAACATTAGTATCTGGGCCTGATTTCATTGCGAGTGTGGTGGATAAGGAACTAAAATTAATCTCAGGCTAGTGGGTCATTTTTTGTAATATATAGAAAGTAAAATGTAACATAATCTAAAGGTATAATTTCCTTCAGTGACATGTGAATGCGGTATCTTTGATATTAACTGCATTTCTATCACCGTTGATCGTTATTTCTGACGTGTGGCCGATGTGCTTGCAACTGTCTCTCCATGTATGGTGTCTGGGTGCCGTTCGTGTTAGACCAAATGCCTATGCGGGAAACGCTTTGCGCTTGGTCCAAGATTACAATTTTATGGTCATCTTCTGTTTTAAAGTAGTTTTCAACTACAACAAGGTAACAATGATTAAAAAATAATCGTTGAAAATAAAATGTATCTTTCTGCGTCTTCTTCAATTTCGCTCTCTTCAATCAAAATTGGCATAAATAGGAATTGTATTTTAGGATTTTTCGTGGATTTAAAGGTATTATGTAAATTATTATTTTTAATATCCTTATCATCACCATGTATATTTACCGATATTCTTTTTATCTTTCCTTGGACCAACCACTATCACCAGTGTTTCACCTCGTTTTGACCTATATTTTTCTGTATTTGGTGTATAACACAGATTTTATGTCTTTGGTCTTTCTCGTTGATAAAGCAGACACATACTTTTTTGTTTTCTTTAAATTGTTTATATCCGTATAAGTGTGGAATTGTGGTTCATCCTCAATGACTTGATATAATTATTGTGTATAATTATGTATAAAGCCCGTCATCACTTCGTCAACCGTGTGACCATCTTTTTGGCAGGTGTAATTTGAGTAATGAGACAAGTCTCATTGGTTCTAACAATTTTGACCATCACTTAACTGTGTTCTATCTTGGTAGTGACTCTTTTGATTGTCCTTGCGAAACGTAAACGCTATAAATTTTGCATCTTCTTCAAATGACAATTGAATGGGAATACAGATTTAAAACTTAAACTAAACAATTGGCCATAAAGCTGGCTATCGTTGCCATACGTCACCCTGTCAACGTTCAATGGACAAAGACAGACAATCACTTAACGTAGCCAGGCCATTAATAACACCAGTCGATTATTAACCCTGTTCTTAGGCTGAAGATCTTGTGAATTAAACACTGGATCTGATTGACCTAACTATGTCCAAGTAGCTACAAACATTGATATAGAAACGACAAGACGAAACTATTAGTAAGTGTTTTCTAAAGTTAATGTCGTACTGCATTGAATTATTCAATTGCATACCATGACCTATTATGTACTTAAATAGAACCAAAATAAAACCAAACATAAAATCTATAGTACATATCGTACTAGTTCCTACTAATCTAATTAGTGCATACCTGGGCCTAATCTGTTTAGTGATTAATACTCGCCGTATTAGCGGCCCCTTGTGAAGAACATACCGCAATCCTCATTTTATTGATAAATCTTAACTATTTATTGCTTTCCGCACTCTTCTTTTCGTTATCGCCTTTCTCGCTAGTTTTATGATGATGCATCCAATTTCTTATTTTATGGTTTTTAAATAGTGTTCCTCTATTTGTATTTGTTTCGTCGTGAGTACTGTTTCTAATTTATTTGATAGTATTGCAATAAAAAAGTTACATAATGACCAATCTCAGTTTACGTTTTATGAGTAACGAAATTAACTCTGCATGCTGCCTACCTATCACGACTGTCACTATACCTGAATCTCCATTCCATCAGAGCCTTGCCGAGCCGAGCACAGGCGACTTTTGGCTCTGTCTACCCCGTAAGGGAAAAAGTCGTGATTTTATGTATGTATGCTGCCTAACATCTATGTGGTAATAGCTGCGAATTTGCAATGAATTTGCAATTGTAATTTATATAATAATTAATAAACGTCTATCTTACAGTAACATTGATTTAGTTCTCATAAAAAATTTCACTTCCCTTGTAAGAGATATCAATTTAGTTATTAATTCATTTCCTTATTTGTCTAATCTAACAAGATCGATCGATGGACAAATACGAATCTCCAATTAGAAGAAAATATTATGTAATTTCATCGTTTTTAACGAACACATGCCGATATAGCCGGATAGAGATTTTGGTATCGCTGATGACTTCGCCGCTATAGGACCAGTTACCAAACTCGGTGGACGTGTGGGCGAGTCCATTCTGCTCCAACACGGAAGCAGAGCGTACTCTAATTAAGTATAGATAATACCTAATTATTGTGCTACGTCTTGGCTAGGGCTACCACAGTTAATATAATTGTCTTAATTTCTTTTTGGTCAGGAAAAAATATTTAAAACTTTCTGCACTCAATTCAAAATTCAATTATTGTTTGCACTTCTGATCGCTTATCATCATCATCATCATTTATATAGCTTATCTCTCATATATTTGTTTTATAATTAATTCTAGTACATCAAACTGGTTTTTTAGGGTTCCGTACCTCAAAAGGTAAAATCGGAACCCTTATAAGATCACTTTGTTGTCCGTCTGTCTGTCAAACTATTTTTCTTAGGAACGCGTAAAGATGTCAAGTTGAAATTAATATCTAATACACGGATCTATGGTCTCTTTCAGCAAAAAAATAATCAAAATTATACATCAACGCGATCAAAAGATATTACCGTAAATGTTGCGATGTTTGGCATATTCAAAACCTATGGGGTACTTCCCGTTGACCTAAAATTATGAAATTTGGCAAAAAGCAAGGTCTAAGAGTACTTGTACAGGAATAAATCTGAAAGTTGTGAATATGTTGTTGGAAGTTGAAAAAAAAGTGTTACAAACTTATTTTTGCGCTCGATGCAGTATAAATCCTAGTGATCGAACTGCAAAGTTAAGTTTGTTTTTGAAACTAGTTGGTATTTTAGTTAGAGCTATAAGAGCTTTGCGTGTACGGAACCCTCGGTGCGCGAGTTTGACTCGCACTTGGCCGTTTTTTTATGTCAATATACATCGATGCGATCATCTGTATCGGTCTGAGCATCAGATATTGACTTATGATAATAATCTTTCTTTACATCTTGATCTTGACAGTTCAAGTTTTTATGAAGGTTTTATAACTTGCTATTGTATTTTGTTGTTGCAATTTTATACCGGGTAATAGATTATTACAATAAACGCGCGTTCATGAGTGTGTAAAATTCGTCTTAATAATTTGCTGATCTCTGTCCAAGTCCATACTTACCTATTACCTAAACTCTTTCCTCAAATTTTTGTGTTCCAATTATTTTGTAAATAATACGCCTCAAAGTCATTTCAATATTTTTTCCTTTCTTAATTCTTAAGTACCAGAGTTCATTGCGATTAACCTTTTAACTATAGGTAACCCTACCCGGGTTCGATACAAATGTTTCGGCTTCACGGTCCATGACACCGGCATTGGATACGCCATCCGTCACGGTTTGTTCTTCGTCATCGTCATTAAATACCTTTTTGTTTGGTTCTCGATAAGGTCTTGCCCTTTTTAATTTGGCGATTCGCCTGGCTCCTGGAATATACTTGGCTTCTATTCGATACAATTAGAAATCCATTTGATACATTGCGGAAATTTTTCTAATTCGTACATTTCATCATTATACATACTGATACTTGGCAAGTATTATTTTTGATTTGTCTTAATCGATCTGGCACATCACGAGGCTAGTAAATGTTTTTTTTACTAATAACGAGGTTGCCTACAACTATACCGTTTATATCCGAACATGCAGCACCCATTTAGGGATGCACAGCGCTTGCAACATTCCTCATCCAACCGTGTCCTGCATTCCCATCCGCGGAGGCTTCCTGGAACGACCTCCCTCCATTGCCATTACGCGCAATTCCTCACCACAATGAGAACATCATTAGATGCCTCCCGCTGATGCCGACCATAGAGTCATAGAGTCAGTCGTAGTGACGACAGCCGCGCGACCACTACGCTGCACGCGCATACGATTTTCGAAAACGATTCGATTTAAGTGAGTGATGTTGTGAATCGATTGTGAACGGGTGACAGACGGATTCGGCTATTTGTAATTGTTAGCGCGGTCGCACTGTGGGCGTCTGATATATTCTAGGATGAACTAAGAGTGTGGATAATGTCATTAACGTACGGCATGTTACGGTTGCTAATGATACGTGTATAATTTAATGGGAGCTTACGTTGTTGCCAAGTTTTAATATTTTATAAAGAATTGACTAGGATATTTATTATAATTAAGAATGACCTAGGCAAAACACATAGGTTCTGTATTCATATGGTGTATGGTCGCTAGAGCGTATATTTTTGATGATGATCTGCTCAAATTGTTTATATCGCTCGGTATGTGATCAAGTGTTTAAGATCGGACTCTTTGTATCGATATAATAAAACCAATACCACCAGAAAATGTCAACAGTCAATCAAAAGCACATGAACTGTGTATTGCGGCGCCGCAAGGGATCATTTAATAGCCTATAAATAAAACAGGGCCAACGTTGTCCGAAACACACAGACCTATAGACATATCCAGATCTGATGGTATACCCTCTTTATATGTCAGCCAAAAGAGTTCTAATTATACTGGCGTTATTTAAACTAGACCGACTGTGGACAACATTTGATGGTTTCCGGGATATGATCTGACAAATAGGCGATTCTACCCGTGACACTATTCCACTTATTAAATTGGCTTGGTGAATTTTGATCCAAGAAAAATTTTAACATTTGTATTCAGCCAGATAATGAAACTATCGCATTAATTGAAAAAAAAGTCATAAACTTCGAAGCTCATTATTAAATAAGTGGCCGTTTGACCGTCTGCAATAGCTGTAATATTCGTTATCTCTTTATTGTTTACATGGATAATATTATAATTACTTTTATTATGATATCATCCATATAAATAATAAATATACAATTAGTTATTATTACTTTTTGCGTGACAGGAGATCAGATTGTAAGTTATATTTTGTCGAAGTACATTCATATACTTTCGCCTTTTGAGACCTAAGAGTAACCTATCATAATGGACATAGTAAAGGGTAAGTTCAATAAAATATCATAAGCTGCTTCTGAATGCCATATTTTTTATAACATAACTACGCGCCACATAAAAGTAGATACACCATATAAACAACAAAATTTAATTTCATTAAATAACACTATTTCTATTCATAAATTAATTAAAGTTCATACAGAGCTCATAATCCGAGCAAGAGAACGATAAATATCACTCAAGTTGTCACATCAAGCTATGAACAAAATAACTATGATTTACGGTGTATCCCTGTTCCATTCGACCAACTCAATTAGACAACATTCGTCTAGTTGGCTTGGACAAGAAGTTGATATAGGTGGTGTCAAGGAGATGATCTAGGGTTTTACACGGTTACAAACTTTTACAGACATCTTAGGAATGATCTAGGGTTTTACACGGTTACAAACTTTTACAGACACTAAAGGACTTATCCTTTAGTGTCTGCCTGTAATCGAATCTTACAAGTTAAATTTGATCGCAAAATTAACGGGCAACATTAGTTATTAAACTTTTGACCATCTATGCTCCTTTAGTCAGACCAAGCTATCTAGAAAATCAGGAGACCGAAGCGGCGGAATAATGACTACACTGGTGGTCATTAAAGGCTGGCTGAATGCATCATGTGGGATGGTAATCCTATTCTCTTGAACTTGAGGAATGGTTCCTTTAGATTCTGTGTTATGATTTATTAATATCATATCTATTCAATGCTCGCCATATGACTGATCATTATCTCATTTTGTTCCTATTGAAATTATTACTTGCGTAGACAATAGAATTAGTTTTAGTGGATTAGTTAGGTTAGGTGTCAAAGTTGCTTTTGGAAAGGTCAGCTAATGTAAATTGCAAGTATTATAAACAATCTGAACATAATATTTAACCTTTACACTACTAGCGGATGTTTTAAGTATACGGGATAAAAACATACCTATTAGCTTTACAATGAGGAAAATCAAGAAACCATTCTTGAAACGATAAACTTTATCTGCAAACAATTCGGGGTCCATTTTGGGTAAATTATAATGTGATATAATAAAGGGATCAATTGGCTACAAATTACCTCTATGTTTATATTACACTAGTGTACTTAATACATTGCAAACAAAACAAACAGGACTATAGCACAATTCTGATTTCTTTAATAGCTACAGTTTTACAAAATCTTGCTGTTCTATTGACATGTGACAACAGCTAAATACAGATCTTAATGACAATATAAATACCAGATAATAGCCAAATGGACCCCACATAATGCAGTGCAGATTTTGCACATGCAACATACTATTGAGTTGTTGACCATACCACTAACAAAATTTTAACGACACCATAACTTGGTTGAGAAACCATATTTCACACAGTACCTTTCTTCGTTCATAATCATAAGCCATTATTTTCTTCAGCCACAAAGTACCTTTTCATTTTCACACTGTCGTAACTGCCCATAGAAAATTCCCTACTACATTGTTTTGAAATAGTTGTTTAGTTGTAACAATATTCCTTTTAAACTTCACGCATTTCGTTTCACACTCATAAACAAAATCATGCTTCGCAAATACGTCATGTTTATGCTAATTTTCTTGTATATTTACTGTAGTATGTTGGTTTTTGACTTTCTTATACTTCCTATATCTATATATATTTTATAGTGTATTAACAGAGTTTTTAAAGGACCCCCGAAACGATAAATCATTCCCCTACAGAAATCGTTTAGACCTTGAAGAAGAACCTATTTTAATGTTTTTTGTTTTTCTTATCCCTGATTACACAATGTTAAAGAAAGATGAATTGCGTCGGATGTCCAGGGAGCTTGTAGTACCCATAAAATCATTATGACCATTTCTGTAAGTTATTCTTTAATTTACTTGGCTTCTTGCTTGACGCAAAGACAATGCAAACGCCATTTATTTTGAATTATTGTGTAGGTGTTCATGGTCATAAAATCCATGGTTAAACTATACTCATATGGGGTCACGCCGATCACTTTAGCCTTTATGTTTTGTAAGGTTCCTCAATTACTACCAATTATGTTACAATACATGTATGTAGGCCTAACATGGGTATGAGCCCTGACAAGCATTTACATTTGTAGCTTTGTATTTTTTTCTATCACGTTTTCATCAACACCCATAAAAGATATATTCCACCATTTTTTCCTTCCTTATCTCTCTATTATTTTGGATCTGTATCATAACAGTCTCTCTCTCGTCTCTTTGCTCTGTCATAGGTTATTTCATCTGACATCACCTCTTCTATTCATCTTTAACACAATCCATCGAATATTTTTCTTCTTGGTATTCCTCTATTTCTACGTCCAATACATTGCAAACTTCACTATCTATTATCATCATTTCAACTCTTTCTTCATTCTAAATCCAGAAGTCTTCTTCTGGATTTTTAGGGTCCTCAACTAACATTTGGAAGCGGAGTATAATATTATAGTGATAATGCCATAGTAATTTATCTTTAAGAACTTTGTTAAATGTTCTCCTATAGCCTCAGGAAGCAACACGATCATTGTTGTTGCGGAAAAGTATGTAATCTGACAGCTATAAAACACAAATCGGCCTTCGTCCAGCCCGAGAGACAGCGATGATGGCGCCGCCCACGCCCGTCCAAAGCGTGGGGACAATGCGGAATGTAGAACAGTGTTTTTGTGTTAATCCGTTGGATAACACCATAAAACTTAACGACTTAAGACGATGAAAATTAAAACTAAATCTGCTTTTGAACCCTTGTCTAACATTGGTACAAATGAGACAAAAGAGGTCTCCACGAGAAATTATTATAAATAGATGAGTCGAGGGAAATACCACAGAATACTTACCTAGCAGTTGATTCTAAAATGGTACTTTTTGTGATCTAATTTGTGATCATTTCCAATTATTACCCTATTAATCAATAACTGGCCTAGTTTGCAATGAGTAGAACAGAACAGCTTCTAATGCATCTGTCTGTCTTCACAAAATTTAAATTCAATCTTTGTGAATAATTTTATTCAATATTTGTCTCTTTTTTCGTTCTAAGTAATCATCTATCCAGAAATTTGTTTGGCAAATTTGAATAGTACTTGATCAAATTCTAGGTGGTGATAATGTCACTAAGTATTGACAGACATGGAACTTCTAATTTTATGAATTTGCAAATTTATTCAGATACAGAATCATGTCTTGATGCCTTACGAGGTAGAGCATAGGAGAAGATAGCCAGTGGGTTCATTGATGGAACCGGGAATCAGAAATTGAGAAATTGAGAAAGTTGGAGACCCTACGAAATAAATTTCAAAACTATTCGACTACATTCGGCCGGTATTTTATCACTACATGTTACACAGACATTCCTACAAGCCTAGAGAAATCAGGTGACACTAATTTAGTATTTCTTGCGGACTGCACGTTGTCAAGTTTTTGCCGTTGTCTTGTAGTTGCATGAAAGGTAGTTTGTAACATGTTACGAGGATGGAATTATGATTTATGTCGATGGATGCTATCATATCTATCATCTAAAGTACTTCCAGTAGTCTTATTAGGAGCTCTTGCCGAGTATGGATTATGCGGGGAGACGGTATCTCAATTATGTAGTTTTACATGTGAATCTGCCTTATAAAATATCAAGAACTTTTTGCAATTAAAATCAAGTTCGATAAATTCATTCATATTTTGTGCAATTTTAAATTGCACATTCGCCGCATAGACATGCGTGGAAACCGAAATTGTAAGAGTAAAACGAATAAAACCTACTCGAATGGAAAACGATTTCAAAAACAGTAAAGTTGGTATGTGCATGGAATAAAAAAATTGTTCTAGTATGATTTACCGTTAATTTCTTTATAGTCATTATCATTTTAATAGCCCTTTTTAGAAATAAGAGGCTCATTAGGAAAACTTAATTTTTCTAACATCTTCCAACGGTATTTTTATTTAAATCATCGGGTCGTACATATATTCCTTCAACGACCAAGAGATCGCATGAGTTAGTGCACCCATAGTAAAACAATTGTTATCTAAAACGCCTTGATTGAAGGAATATTAGCTCGCGCAGAACCGATGGCAACTGAGGCAAGATTAGCTTCCACGTGTCCAACAAACAGAAGTATTTTGCTCAATCAACATTCAAGGTTGTAGGTAAAGCCAGTTGGCTAAATAGTCTATATGAAAACCCTGGAAGAGACCTATGTTCAGCCAGGACCGTCTTCAAAGATTATGTATAACAAATATCCTTCGCACTTTACTCCCTTGAAATCAGTCCGATCCGTCAACAAATTCATTTTAGCTTAAACACGCAAGATTAGTAGGGCGGCTGCCCACGCCGCTTGATATATCGTCGCTGGGCGCCCAACAGTATTCATTACTTCAATGAGTGGGCGTTGTTATGTATACATGCATGTTTATTTAGGTAGTTATTATGTAAATTATATAGTTCGGTTTTTGTGATGAGAGAAATAGTAGATTTTACAACAAGTGCACAAAACGAATCATTTTTATCCGAGACTTTTAGCAGCACGAGCCGAAGGCGAATATGTAATGTCGCGCAGGATAAAGCAATCGTTTTGTGGACGAGTTATAAACTCTGCTTTTCACTTCGATTGCGAGAAATAAATCAAATTGAAGAAATTAATAAACGCACGAAAAACAAGAGCTGTTTCCCGCCTCTTTATTTTTAAATCTTACGACATTGATAGGCTTGGGCTGCAGACCTATACAGGACCTACTATTAAATTAATTTTGTAAAAATATTTTTCCTTAAATTAATTAAATAACCTTGAAATCATACTTGAATCCGTAAATTTTAATATCTTTTATGTATTTAAAAACACATAAGACAAATAAATTAAGAGTAAATATTATAAAATAACAAATTCTATCTATGCCCAACTTTTTATCATGTTTGGCTGTATGGCTCATTTTCTTTGCCTTAATATAGATACATTGTTTATGAGTAGATACGTTAATGCCCTTGTGCACAAAATTCGATTTTGTGCAGCCTATATCCTGCACAAATAAGCACTTTCAGAGCATGAGAAGTGAAAATGTGATTTTTAATGAAAGCTTTCTACAGCGCACCTGAAAAAGTTATAATCATACTAATTATACTTTACATTACTCCACAATTCTCGTTTTCTCAACGTCCCATATTGTTTGAAATTAAAAAAGAGTTAAATTCTCCAAAAATCCATATATTCGATGAATGAAAACGATAGAGAAAGTTAGTGTAGAAGCCTGTATCCAGCTGTGGATCATGGAAGTTTGATAATGACGATGGTGATGGCATATAGTGTGGTGAATCATCAAATTTATATAATTTTGCTTATGCTCAACATTCCGAATTAAGGCATTCAATATTGTGATTGGTTATGTTATGACCATGGTTGTAAACATATTAATTTGTTGCAACAAGTCGATATGTATGATGTGTTTTCGCCTGTGGAATGCCTCACAATTAGCTGCCTCCATGAGAAGTGTAAATTCAGACATGAGCCTTGATTAGTTTGTTTTATCCGATGATGACATTACCCTCCCGTTAGTAATCGCAGCTTGTTAGAGTCGAAAGTACAATTTACTTTACAAGTACAATTTTCTTTACAACTTTGAGAAATAAAACTTTGATTACAACGATAACTCTGTTTCGTGCGAGTTTTGAATACGTGGATTGCGTTACCACATAAAGGTATCGTAAATATCAGAATTGTGGATGATTATAACGTTTTCAAAAGAAGCAGAAAGCGCGGTAACATATTCTTTCCAACAGGGTATCTTTAATTACAAATTGTAGGATAAATTATTGTGGCAACGTTCTCAAAGCTATTGGCGGTGGTGTACTTTGGCTAGCCTAGTATCACTTGATCCTATCACCTGCACGTACGTCACCGCGGCTGTCTCCCAATATGTGTAATGGGGTTAATGAAGTTCGCGAAGTTAGGAAACGGCGGGCTTAATGACCACCTGCTGCCGGGAATACGCACGTCGCGCGTAACTCCAGACGTCGGGTTCCCAGTGCTGACCGCTTTTCTATCCATCAGCCGTCGCTCGCGCACGCAATAACTCCGAAAAATAACCAGTCTTCACCCAGCCGTGGTGCAACCACGACTGCCCCGCAAATTTGACCCGACCCCGCCTTTTATACCCCAGCAGAGGGATGGCGTCCGTGCGCACGCGTTCCGCATCCCCACAAAATCTGTCTCGTTCTCCCCCGTTCTCGAACGTAAATACAGTGCGGACAGAGCGGGACCTTCGAATCCTCCTGAATTAAGTTCCACGGACTGGCGGAAGTACTTCACCGACTTCAGCGCATACCTTGGTAAGTCAAAAGTCGGAGCAAATGAATGACTCAAGAAGCTTTATTGTACGGCCTTGCGCTATATCGGTTTCGTGTCAGTGGAGCGTTGTGGCCGTCTCCGTAAACAAATCTTGCGCAATCACATCTAATGCCACTGTATCGCTTTTGTTTGTTGTCGATGCAGGACCTTTAGACGAAGTCAAGATTTTAATATCGAAATCGAAGTTCTGCAAACGCTAAAATGTATGGTATGACACTTAAGGTAACGCTAAATCACGTGGTCTGATCGCCATCGTCATCGCAAGTTCATAGAGAAAATGAAGCGAAACCATAGAGTAACGAATTGTTTTATCGCTTACTTCTTACATTTGACGTTCGCTTTCGCTTTGATGACGGAAGAAAATTGATTTTGTTATCTGTAGAAATGATTTTACGAACAATATGCGAATTTAGATATCGTATCGCTACGAATCAAATGTAACTTTGGCTAAACCTGCAGGTCACTCTCTATACATTTATTCAATTAAAATCAAACTGTTTACCAGATACGCCATCCACTCCCACCCTAATAACAAATTTCTTGATTACCTGTTTCCTTTTCGATTGTCAACATGATAAAGAAAGCATTTACTTCAACGCATTCCCTGGCATCAGCTTTGACATGAAACTAATTTTGCCTAGCCTAATGCTTTATCATTCGACGTCATCACATTTTACTCTTCTTCTTATAAAGAAACTTTTTCAATAAATCAAATCAGACTGGTTCCGAACATCATATCAAGTATGCTTTCTAATAACCAAATATCTTTATATTTTTTGTAAATACCATTCTAATGAGTCAGTAGAGTCAATTTAAAAGATACCCATTTTACTAGCACTGTGTCTCTATATTGTTACTATCGATTATTGGAAAAATGGATCACATAAGCTTTAAGCAGTGCGGGCAAGTGTCATCTGTCAGAATAACCTTGCGGTGAGGGCTCGAACCGCAGTCTTTCTATATTTCATTGCATTGTTTACCACTTGCCACAAATGAGTATAACTCACCAGTTATAAAATAATATTTACGGCCGTAGATAAAAATGCGAGGTCCAAGAGTCTTGTTCTAGTTGTTCCACTCGTTCTTCACTCAGTCATTGTTGGCTATCTAGTTTTTGAATGGTCCTCTTAATTTCTATCAATATCATTTCTCTTTCTTCTTTTATGTTTTTTATTAATATATCATTTTCAATTCTTTATTCTCTTCACTACTCTCCTACCATGATACAGATTCTGATGTGATAAACATAGAAATTATGTGTATACATTTTATCACTATAGTGTTGTTATGTCTTATTATATTATGAGACAGTTCACCCACAGACTGACTGTATTGTCTGAGGTACTTATGACCCTTGACTGTAGACTATTTAATGCTACAAATCATCTGGTGCCTATTTTTGTTACATTAGGTGTTAATTCTTTGATACTTCGTTTCCAGTTCCTATGTTTTTCTTCTCTGGTTGTTTCATATTTGTAGGCCAAGTAGGTGAAATCTAGAGTTCTTATCCAAGTTTGATTTATATCAAAAATTCAAAGGGAATCTGGAAACCATTATATGTAGATAGCTTTAGCTTGCATTTCTGTTATTTCTTGATATACTAGTTGGTAGTTTACATAGTGACGAAAATTCTTTCCCCACTTCGAGTATAAGATGTATTTTTACATCGACTGATTATGATTTATCGTCGACTTTTTATCCTACTAATATTATAAATGCGAAAGTTTGGATGTGAGTTTGTGAGTTTGTGAGGATGTTTGTTACTCAATCACGCAAAATCTACTGTACGGATTTCGATGAAATTTGGTATACGGATAGAAAAATACCGGGAATAGCACATAGGGTACTTTTTATCCCGAAATTCCCACGGGAGCAAAGCCCCGGGCGCAGCTAGTTAAGTATATATTTAAAATATTCTTCTAACAACATTTTCGAGTCCCTCTGGCAAATTGTTGCCAATGGTAAAGCTAAACGCCTATTGTACTTTGTTCTAAGTTTAATCGACGTGTGAATTTGCCTCTATCGAATGTAGTAGGAGCTTTGCGTCTACGTACTTCAATGCCATTTGGTTTTATCTTCTCCAGTATCATGTGCATCTTCAACTATTAAAACATCACTTTTATTTAAATCTGAAATATTTCTCACCATTATCATGAGGAGTCATTTCATATTCTGTAGGAACCAAATATTCGTCATATTTCATATTCTGTAGGAACCAAATATTTATTAACTGAATCAGTATTATTTATTTTTTACAGTTATATTTTTATTTATCCTTCAGCGTATTATATATGTACTGTCTATTCCGTAGGAACCAAATATTTGTAACTGAATCAGTATTATTTATTTTTTACAGTTATATTTTTATTTATCCTTCAGCGTATTATACTTATCAAGTCACGTATGCCATACTTAAACTTCCTCTTATTATATTCAGCGGAGCCATTCTATTTTATTATCTTTAGGTTTATTATTACCATATTGACACTAGTTGCAAAATTTGCATACACTGCGCAGCCATGAAGCGCTAAGAACTTATACGTTTTAAGAATCATCAATGTTGTGCACAATATGTTAGTTGCGAGATTTTTGCTTGCGCTTACCGGAGGTGAATCAGTACCGCATAAGTCCATAAGAGCGCCGCCCGCGCCTCTTTGCCCGTTCTAAGGATTAAAGATATTTAAATTTAGAATCCCTCCCTCTGCCCTTGCAATTCTTTTTTTACTTTTTTACGGCGTGGCTTGCGAATCTCTCCAGCCAGTATCGCGCGAATAGCTGCCATCAGTGATTTGAAGCTAAAAGTTTTTACTTTTTAAACTATTAATATGCACAGACAAAGTACGAGTACACATTATACAGTAAATGACGATGTTTACGGTAAAATATTGAAATTTCCTCCGAAAGAACAAAATACAAGCACACATTATTCTGTCAATGATGATGTTTACGGGAAAATATTCAAGACTAATCCTATACCGAAGCCGCCTAGAGTTTTACGCGATTGTGATGATCTATATGAATCGATCGAAGTTAAAGAAAATACTCCAAATGTGAAACCGAAAAGAGTGTTTTCTGATTACGAGGATGTTTATGAATCTTGTGAAGCTGACGTGAAGACTTCGCAACTGAAGCCAACTAAAGTGTTTTCGAAATACGGCGATATTTATGAGAATGTCGAAGGTATTTATTTATGTAGAGTTTTACATGTGCTACTTTTTACAGCGTTTTTACCAAAGTCAACAGAATAGATGCGCGTTCTCTATAGATTTTCTCTAATGTCGAATCATCATTCTTGTATAAATTGAATACTTGCTTAGCACTAGACTATGTCCTCAATTCGATCGCCATTATCTTCTACTACGTATTTTTCCCTTTAGGTCAAAGTGATCAAATCATTAACTACACTTGACGACACTACATTTAAACAAACTTTATCAGTTAAGAAAAATAACACCGCGTAGGTAGCCGATAAGGCTTGTGCCTGTAGAGAGCATTATGCAAAAGAGGATGACTAATAAATCATACAACATAAGGATGTACGAAGTGTGAGAGGTTTTACCAAGAATGATGAAGTCATTGAACTTTCCAAAAAAATAACCTTGTTCTTACCAAACTTATGGACAAATTACCATTTTAAAAGTTCAGTAGATATCATAGTAATAATAGAAATGTACTTATGTATTTGTTTGACAATAATCTGTCAAAGCTGCCTCAGGTCCTTACTGCCGAGTCCTTGATAAAAAAATCTTTCTGATGTTTACTAAATTTACTACTATAGTACGTAGCACTTATATTAATTCTGTGACTATAGACTAAATTTATTACTACTGTGGCTAAATTGATTCGATAAGTAGAAATTAGAGTACACTATCAATCACTACATTGGATCGAATACTTATTGAAAGCATTCGCCGTTAATAAGCGTTGCTACAGACGATTTAGACAATAGGAACAATGCACAAACCACTTACCATGTAGGCAGGCTTCGAGCACGATTCCTCACGAATAGTTCTTCCTTTAGACACCTAGCCGGCCAGCCACACACGATTATAAAGTTCCAAAAACACTGTTGAGCACTTGAAGTTTTATTAAGAATAATTGAGTAAAATGTAATGTTTGATGCGCGCGCGCTCGCTTTCACGTACAGACACGGACAGGTTTTACTGGTTCTGCCACCAGCCTTCTGCTACCAGCCTATGGCGTTGATCTCTCAGACACCGGTAGGATCTGCGCATGCGCCAGCGGAAGTCCGGGCGCCCCATTGGCTAAATAGAACTGCAGCACAGCGAATTGTGATGATTGATAAGTGCATCGGTAAGGCGCGCGAAATTCAAATTGAAAGGTAAACAAGATTTGCGTTGAAAACGGAACATTCCGCCCACCAAAATACCAATAGGATTTTCCCAGAGTAAGAATAAGAAACGGTAATTAACGATAAATATGTTTAAGTTATTATTCTAAACTTAAAAGCTAACAAATGATAAGTTGAAACGATTATACGGAGGGTAGAGGACATAGTTTGACCAAAGGTCTCTTAAGCGAGTGATCCCTGGCTGTTCTAACGGTTGCGACTCGAACTACCCCATCAGGGCCAGGATGCAAGGAAACAACTCGTCCTAATGCCCATTGAAGAGGAGGCCGATTGTCCTCTTTTATAAGTACGATTGAGTTTACAATTAACGGTGTTGAGTCCGTGATCCATTTTGCTCGCTGAGTTAACCCATGTAAATATTCATTTTTCCAGCGTTTCCAAAATTGTTGTTGAAAAGATTGGATAAGTTGCCATCGATTTAGTCGATTGATTTTTACGTCCTTGTAGTCGGAGTCAGGAACTGCTGTAAGAGGTTCCAGCGTTAAAAAATGACCGGGCGTAAGAACGTTCAAATCGTTGGGATCCGAGCTCAATGGACACAAAGGCCGCGAATTTAAAATTGATTCGATCTGAGCGAAGAGTGTGGTAAGCTCTTCAAACGTTAAGACCTGATCGCCAACAATACGGTACAAATGACTCTTTGCGGCTTTGATTTGGATTTCCCACACCCTCCAAAGTGGGGAGCAGAAGGTACGTTACGTTTAAAATCTATTTTTTCCGCATGAGAGGCTTGTTCGATACATGACGCTAGTTGTGAACTTGCACCAACGAAATTCGTACCGCAGTCAGAGTGAATAACATTGCAGCGGCCGCGACGAGAAACGAAGCGACGCAATGCCGCGATGAAGCCGTCAGTCGATAAAGTAGAAACCACCTCAAGGTGCACTGCTTTTGTGCTCAAGCATACGAATAAACACAAGTACGCTTTATCGATTTTAGCACCACGATGAAGCCCGAGCTTAATTCGAAAAGGCCCTCCTAGATCGACACCTACGACAGAGAAGGGTTTTGCCTGATTGACACGAAAGGCCGGAAGGTCGCTCATAAAGGGTTGCAAAGGTTTCGGTTTAAGACGGTAGCATCTTATGCATCTTGAAAGATGATGACGTACAGCATGCTTTGCCGCAAGTATCCAAAACTGTTGTAAAATCAGATAGTTGGTTGTGTTCAGACCGGGATGAAAATTGTTTCGATGAATAGATTCGATTACAGCTGATGTAAGAACACTCTTTTTGGGCAATAATGCGGGATACTTATGTTCGAAGTCAAGATCGGAGCGCGATAGGCGCCCGCCTACTCTGAGTATACCCTGCTCGTCCAAAAACGGGTTTAGTTTACGAAAACTGCGAGGTAACTGTATCTTTGATTGTAATTTGGATATGACATCCAAAAAACAACGATGTTGGAAATGTTTGACGATAATTAGTAACGCACGATGACGCTCAGCGTCCGTTACGAAAAGATTATCTGATCGCGGAACAGTGTTACGCATGTTATTACAAAACCTGCGAACGTAAGCGATAATGCGACAGATTTTATCTAAAGAAGAATATTTTTCGAATAGCCGATCAATTATAGACGTGTGATTAACGCTTTCGATTTGATCCGAAACGAGAACCGTGGTGCGACGCTGCTCAGAGAGCACCGCATTGTCATCGTTTGAACGATTTTTCGATGTATCGATTGGCCACTCAGACTGTGGTTGAGACAACCATTCTGGGCCCGCCCACCATAGGGCATTGTTTAGCAAATCGTGAGGCAATTGCCCACGCGAACAAACATCTGCAGGATTTGTGACAGATGGTACGTGCCTCCAGCACTCGGTCGGTACGATATCTTGAATGTGACTTACGCGGTTTGCAACGAATGTCACCCAGCGAGAAGAAGGAGCTCGCAACCAGGATAAGGTAACGGTGGAATCACACCACAGATAAGTGTCATGGACAGGAATCCGCAGCGTGTCCTTGACAAATTTGATAAGGTCTGTAAGCAAAACTGCACCACACAGCTCTAAGCGAGGTAACGATTGACGTTTTAAAGGAGCTACACGAGCCTTTGCACATACGAGAAAGACGCGAACGGAGCCGTCAGACTCGATAACACGCAGGTATATAACGGCGCCATATGCTGCTTCGGAGCTGTCACAAAATCCATGCAGTTGATATGATTGAGCGCTATCGGTAGCGTATTTACGTGGAATTTTAAGATTCCTAACTTGAGGAAGCTGTTCAGAGAACTTTTCCCATTGAGAGATAATTTCCGGTGGGGGCTTATCATCCCATGAAAGACCTAGAATCCAAAGCTTTTGAATAAGACATTTGGCATGAATTGTCAAAGGAGATAGAAAACCCAGAGGATCGAAAATTCTGGCAACCTCACTCAAAATCGTTCGCTTGGTGCACGGTTGATTAGATGGATTAACGGTAAAGACGAACGAATCCGAAGCAGGCTCCCACTTAAGGCCCAGAACCTTGATAGTTGTGTCTTCAGTTTCGGTAAAAGTGATTGCTTCTGAAAGACACGCCTCCGCGGGAAGATCGCTAAGTAGCTCGGGTCGGTTACTCACCCATTTTCGGAGCTCAAACGAGCCAAGACCGAAAAGAGCGATGAGTTGAGTTTTGATTTCTCTGGCGTCCTTCAGCGATGAGCTTCCGGATATGACGTCATCAACGTATATGTCGGAAGTTAAAACGGTTTTGGCCTTTGGGTACTTGTGACCCTCATCGTTGGCCAGTTGCTGAATAGAGCGGCACGCCAGGAATGGAGCGGAAGACACTCCGTACGTTACGGTATTTAATACGTACTCTTGAAGAGGCTCATCTGGGTGAGCTCGCCAGAGAATACGTTGATAATCACGATGTTGAGGAGCTAGGTTGATTTGACGGTACATTTGGCGCACGTCTGCCATGAAGACAATTGCGTGCTCACGGAAATGAAGAAGGATCTCTACGATATTTGATTGTAGCTTCGGTCCCGTCAGCAGCGAGTCGTTTAGCGATTTGGAAGTTGCATCTTTAGCCGAGGCGTCGAATACAACGCGAAGCTTCGTTGTAGCGCTGTCGGGACGTAGCACACAATGGTGCGGTATATAATACTTGCCTTGACCCATTTGCTTGGCAGGTACCAGAGTCATGTGACCACTGTCGATATAGTCAGTCATGAACTCCACGTATTGTTGGTTTAAATTGTGATCGCGATACAGACGCCTTTCAATGGCATGAAAGCGTCGTAAGGCTATCTTCTCGAGAACCTTCAAAGACTGGCTCCTCGTCGTCCTTGAAGGGGAGACAAACTACATATCTACCTGTCTCGTCACGGTAGTGATTACTGAGAAACTATTTTCACAGCGTTGCTCTTCTGGGGTCAATCGGGAAGATTGTGGAACGTTATCGATTTCCAGAAACGTTGAACAATTTTGTTTAAACTATCGTCTACGGTAGAAGGGGCTACTCCTAGTAGACTGGACGATGCGAGTCTGGACTTCCCAAGAAGAAGCCAGCCGAAGACTGAGTTGAAAGCTCGCGGTTGAGAGGCGTTACCCTTCAGACGTTGTTCGAGAAGTGACTCAGCAAAGACGTCGGCACCTAACAAGACGTCGATTGGACCATGGATGTCAAAACCAGGATCAGCTAGCGGTAGTGTTTTGACCTCCTCCCATCCTTTCGTATTTAGCCTTGCTATCGGTTGATCTCCGCAAATGCTCGGTATGACGAGCATTCCCAGACGAAACTTTACGTTACAGTTGGTGCCAATGTCGCATGTAACAAAGCCACTGACTGAGGCAGGGCTGCCCCCTAACCCATAAACGTTGATATTACCAGTTATAGGTTTTAGATTTAATCGTTGAGCGGCGTGAGCCGTGAGAAAATTGTTTTGACTGCCGGTGTCAAATAACGCGCGAAATGTATGAAATTCACCAGAAGCATCACGAATCTGGACTAGAGCTGTTGCCAGTAACACGGTTGTGGTTACGGTTGGATCAGACTGAGTCAACGAATCCTTAGCCACTAAGGTCGCCGAGCTTGCCGCCGACTCCTTATGTAGCAAAGTGTGGTGTTTACGTCTACATTGTCGACATGAAAACATTGATGTGCACTCTCGCACTGAATGGGATGCGTTAAGACAATTGTAGCACCATTTCTTTTCAGTGGCCACAGCCATGCGCTCATCTATTGATTTTGCCAAAAAATCATTACAGGCCGAGATGTGATGTTCATTGCGACAGTAGGCACATTTACGAATCGGAGTGCTCGAATTGTGAGCAGGTTTCGCTTGTTGTTTATCACCAACATTTTTATGAGTAGTGACGGTGGGAGCGACAAGCGAATGCGTGACGTTATGTCGCTTGAACTTCTGTGAAGTTCCCGGTGTGTCCTTTGGAACGTTAGCGGTTTTATTGGTAACATTCGAAAAGTGCGTGTCGCGAATTAATGCTTCACCTTTAGAGTGTAAAAATGCCCTTAAATGGTTATACTGTGGAAGCTCAATATCGGTATGTTTTTCCTCAAACTCGCGTCTTAATTTGGTATCGAGTTTGGCCAGAACATTATAACAAAGAACAAAATCCCATTTATCGGTAGGTAATTTTAAAGTTTTTAAAATTGTTAAGTTCTCATCGATCGTGTCTAAGGCGCGTCGAAAATCTTGAGCGTTCGAAGTCTTTAAACTAACGTCCAAGATATCACGCCAGCACGTAAACGCTAATTCGCGTTTATCTTCATAACGGGACTTGAGAGCCTCGTACGCACTTAAATAATGTTCACTTGCAACAGGAAAAGTTCTAATGAACGATAAAGCATCACCACTTAAAACTGACACGAGATAGTGAAATTTCTCAATATTACATAAGGAGGTAGAATCATGTATCAACGCGTTATAAGTTGCAATGAACTCAGGCCATTCCTTGATAGCACCGGAAAAAGTTGGCAACGAAATTTTTGGTAACCGCATATTTCCACTGTGCGAACCGGTCAATGAATTATGTTTCGAAGTGTCAGCTTGTTGAGATGAACGTTGTTCAAATTTTCGTTGAATTGCCAACACTTGAAAATACAATTCGTCAAATCGATCCTGAAGTTCATCGTCCTCCTCATCGGCATCATCCTTAAGAAGGTCCAAAATAATAAAATGGGAGTCATGAAAACTATCAGCAATCGTTTTTATTTCATGACAATATGAAAGAAATAACCCTACTTGTGATTCATCGGTATTGGCTAAGGTACCTACTTCCAAAGCCTTCGTTAAGCGATTATATGCTATAGTTCGTTTACGTCGCAAACTGGGCAAATTATTAATAGTGTACGTATTTTCGATACCCTTTTTAATAGTAGGTTTAGATTTACGCCTTGATAATAAAGACATAATTAATATCAAAACAATAAAACCTGATAGCAACAAATATTCGGATTCGATAAAAAAGTTTAGTTGCGAACGTCTTCAGCGAGACCGCGTTCACAAGAATCGACGAGAATCACTGGGGCGGTATTACACGACAACAGGTAATATTGTCACCTCGGTCACCTGAGTTTTAAATTGAAATAAATTAAATTGATAAGGATGAATTAAATGAGCGTTAGGAACACTAAAAACGGTTTGCGATATTCGTTAATGTACGGTAAATAAAAAAAATAAAAATCAGTTTTTTTTGTAAAAACAAAAAACTATGATTTTTAACCTAAAACGGTAATAATGAAAATGTGAACGCACCAAAATTCGTTGAAAATATGATACGATAAACGATACAACGTCACGATAAAAAATATTTCGTAATTTGAAACGAAATAAATTTTCGATAAATAAATATCAAGAGGAAACGTTGAACGGTTGGAAAAAAGTAGTCGAGTTATAACGAACTATCAACATAAAATTATGAGAAGGTGGATTTGCAATATTGTATTATTGCGAACGGTAAAACGGTAGATAATTTTATGCTAATAAGTATAAAACGACAAAAGAATTTATTTTCAACAAATATTCTAGAAACTGATGGAAGCCATCTTAAATCGATAAACGGTAGGTAAGGTACTCAACAAAACAAAATGGAACAAAGACTTGTTTTCCGATTAGTAATTGAAACAAAATGTTATGTTTATTCGTTTTAGCTGTACTAGTAAGTATAATAAGCGTGGAATACGGTAAATGAAGTAGCAATTACTAAATCGAATTGGTATTTGGCGGCAGACTGAAGGTAGGTATCCAAAGTTCCTGGGTTTCGGCACCAAAAAATGTGGCTAAATTGATTCGATAAGTAGAAATTAGAGTACACTATCAATCACCACATTGGATCGAATACTTATTGAAAGCATTCGCCGTTAATAAGCGTTGCTACAGACGATTTAGACAATAGGAACAATGCACAAACCACTTACCATGTAGGCAGGCTTCGAGCACGATTCCTCACGAATAGTTCTTCCTTTAGACACCTAGCCGGCCAGCCACACACGATTATAAAGTTCCAAAAACACTGTTGAGCACTTGAAGTTTTATTAAGAATAATTGAGTAAAATGTAATGTTTGATGCGCGCGCGCCTTCGCTTTCACGTACAGACACGGACAGGTTTTACTGGTTCTGCCACCAGCCTTCTGCTACCAGCCTATGGCGTTGATCTCTCAGACACCGGTAGGATCTGCGCATGCGCCAGCGGAAGTCCGGGCGCCCCATTGGCTAAATAGAACTGCAGCACAGCGAATTGTGATGATTGATAAGTGCATCGGTAAGGCGCGCGAAATTCAAATTGAAAGGTAAACAAGATTTGCGTTGAAAACGGAACAACTACTATTAAGTAAAATTTTCAAAAATTACAATATATCTATCGTGCATTAAGTATATTCGAAGACAAGCCATAATTTAACAGGAAAATACCGAAATAAATAATGATTGTTGTGTCCTATTTTTAAATGGTTTTATTATGTTCTTTAAATTCGTTTTCATAGGCTTTGTGAGCTAAACAGTAAACATGTTGTTAATCAAGTTTTAGTATTTTGTCTTTTAGTTTTCTACGGATAGTACCTACTTCGTATTCGTTGGGAATTGGTTGGGAACGAATAATATTTTCTGCAAAGTGTATTTGTTTACATAAAATTGATGTGATAAAGCCTGATCTGCAGTTGTGTCATTGAGACTAATTTATCAATGATGTCATGCAAAATATATACATGCGTACCTAATAGAATACTCGTAAAATAGTTAGTAGTAATACGTTCATTCTATCACCAATCTCCTCTTTAGTCATCCCACATTTCTGAAACCCTGAAAAATTTAAGATATTTAAAGTCAACTTGCTCTGCCAAATTCAAAATATTAACAACCCTAAAATGATATCATCCAAAAAGCAAAACTAAATTTTCAACAATTCCTTATTACAGATGCTCTGCTCGCCGACCTTCAAAACTCGATCAACCCGGGGGGCCGCGTGGGCAGCCCAGGGGGAAGAACCGCGTCCCCTGGCGGCAGGGGATCCCCTGGCAGGACTGCATCCCCTGGCAGGATCTCCCCTGGCCGCCTGAGCTCGCCTGGCGGCAGCCTCAGTTCACCCACGTCCACAGGATACGGATCTATCAATGGATCGAGAAATATCAGCTCGGATTATCACAAGCCAGCTTCTGTAAGAACAATTTTTAATTTTTAGACTGCTTCAGAATTAATATAAGTACTACGTACCTATAGTATCATAGTAAGTGGTTCAGAAGACACAGCATTTTTCTCTCGGGTTGTGTGTAATACCGAAGACCCCCAGATATTATCGCTATAGCGATATCTATAGATAGCATTCGCTAAGTATGTTAAAAGCCTCATAAGTTGTATTGTCGTCTGTGAAAAAATATTTATGTAATACATGATTATGTAACTGATCAGCTAATTTAACTAATGACAAATGTGTTTTACCCAGGCCGTACCTCTCCCGTGCCTAATGGAAAATCCGTCTACCTATTAGGATACTACCAGAAGATTGTTTTAGTTTTCGAGGTCGATTTGATCGAGCTTTAATGAGTCAATCAATAGTCTTCTACTTTATTGTGGTTTATTGGTCGCCCTTGTTTTGTCCTGCTCATCGACCACAAAACTATTGTTATTGACAGCTGTTTTAAATGTTCCATCATCAGCTAGGCCCAAACTTATTTATTCCTCTTATTTAGAGTAAATAAAATCGGGTCTCAACACAGTCCAGTCTATGGATGAATATAAATTGGATTGAAGGAAAATAACGGATATCCCGAAATGTGCAAACGTTTTCATATCATCGTCATTAAAATAATAATAAAAAAAACTAGCATTGAATAGCGCCATCTGTTTATATTGGTAAACATCGTCTGTTTACTTAGAAAATGTTTACTGGAGCGCGTCCAATACCAATAGTACCAATAGTTTCATACTAAATCTGTAGATGTCTCTAGTCGTCGCTAGTTTATAATTAAAAAATTTGCTTGCGACTTCTTCTGTAGAGAGAATTAAAATAAAATTTAGAGAAAAGCACCAATAGAAAGATCGACAGTTATACAAGCCACGTGAGGGGCCGGGGGCTCAATAAAAACCATCCGCAGGTACGTTTCCAATCAAACTAATCCCAATTCTTGTCCACAGCCCACATACCAAAACACAAGTACGGTCCACGAGAAAGTAATCCCAGTGAAATATAGCAACAGTCAATATGGCAGCCAGTCCCCGGGGTACGGGCAGACCGGGTACGGCAGCCAGCCGTACCAGGCCGGATATGGTCGGACGCAGCGCGGAAACCTGTCCGAGCTGGATACCCTACTCGACGACTTGAGCAACGCCAGATACGGCAGTTATGACAAAAACTACGCTGAGAGAAATGGTGAGTCTCTTTAACTTGAAATATATTTTATTCAGGTCAAATCCTGCAAGCTAAATTAGATTAGAACTACCGCTTATCCTATAAAGGCAAAAAATTACACGTGGCTTCAGGACCAATGACAATGTATTTGATAAGCTGACCTCCGCAACGGTTAACTGTACGGACATGAAATTTTTGTTACGCATTGAATGAATAAAAGCAATATGTTTTGTAAGTAACTTATTCCAGTAACAGCATGAGATTTTGTCCGTAGCGTAGTCGTAAAAATGACATTTTGAACGTATCTCCAAAGCTCCAAGAATGGTCGTGTACCTAATTATAATTTCAAAAGGAACAGTTTTCTATATGACTGGCCGTAAATTGAATAATGTTGACTCTGCTACTGCGTGCATCTGCGGATTCTGCAGTGATCTATTTCTGTTGTCGGAGGGGCGGCCTTGCTACTTGCTACCATCAATGTTTGTGATTTTGATCGTATAGAAACCAGCATACTAGATGACTATTCATTAGTGTATATGGCGGCTGTCGCTAGCCGTCGTTAATCATTTCAAATGTCTTTAGGTGACACCACTGGTACTAGCTATATTGTTTCATATGAGCAATAAGCACCGATCTGTGGCCTATTTGTACTAAACATATTGCTATATTTAGTTAATATGTCAGATCTTGCGTGTGACATTCAACTAATGAATGTATCTATTTGCGCTTTCAATTTAGACCACATTGTAATCCTTTTCTTCTTTAATCCCAATAATCCTAACGAACTATTATTCTCTGAATCCCTAATGAGCGGCCGTGTCTAATCTGTATTAAATTATGGATTTGCAGCTGGCATGGTTTCTGACATTATGTGACACGTGAATTTAGACGCACGACATTGACTGGTGCCTGGGTGCCTATCATCGTTCTGGTCATATTTAATAATAATTAATAACTATTTAATTAACGCTGGTATATTCATACTCTGACGGCAATGATATTTGTTCTTCTGCTGATATAACGCATAAATTAGCTGTTGTGTTCATAACACTTTGTTTACTCGGTAAAACTGAGTCATTTGCTCTTGACAATTATGGTAATTAAAATATTGGAGGTCATGCTTTTGTATTTAAAATTATTTTTATATGTAAACTTCGAGTGACATTTAAATCTAGTCATTTTCTTCACAGTTGATTACTTATTTCCCAGCTTTCTTTGAAATGGTTTCCTTTAACTGAAGACTATTTATTTACCTATAAACCTATATTTACCTGGCTGGCTATAGATAAATTTAACTCTATCAGATCAAAAATAATTTAATTTCTATTTGGACCCAACTTAACTATTTTGTATTATTAGCTACTCGTATTTCCTCGTGTAACAGCATTTTAGCTCTTCTCAAACAAAACCCGAGTCTCAAAGACGAGAGTTTCATAAATTTTGGCTACTTTCCTAATTAGTTTTGTTAATAGTTCGTTCTGCATGTTTTAGTTTGTAAATTTGTTAAACATGACTCTTATCGGTGTATTTAAAATTTCATGATCAAGTAATGGCTAATGCTCTGTTTTACTTCTTGCTGTATATAGATTGCTGTGTTGGATATCAGAGATGATGATGATATTGGATTTGTGTGTGTTGTACCTATGTAGTGTTCATTCCCGGGAATTCTCAAGCCGAGAATTCTCGGGAAATCGTTGGGCTTTGTTCCCGGAAAATCAAGCTCGAGAAAAGTCGAGAACTCGAGAAAAGTCGAGAACTCGAGAAATCCTTTACCTATATAAAAATATTTTTTTAGGGTTCCGTACCTCCAAAGGCAAAAACGGAACCCTTATAAGATCACTTTGTTGTCCGTCTATCTGTCAAACTTTTTTCTCAGGAATGCTTAAAGGTATCAAGTTGAAATTAATATCGATTACTCGGATCCACGGTCTCATTCAGCAAAAAAATAATCAAAATTATACGTCAACGCGATCAGGAGTTATTACCGTAAATGTTGCATTTTTTGGCACATTTTGCGATTTCCTATGGGGTACTTCCTGTTGACCTAATATGTATTATGAAATTTGGCAAAAAGTAACGTCTAACAGTATTTGTACAGGAATAAATCTGAAAGCTGTAAATATGATATTGGAAGTCTAAAAAAAGTGTTGCAAACTTATTTTTGCGCTCGATGCAGTATGAATCCTAGGGATCGAACTGCAAAGTTAAATTTGTTTTTGAAACTAGTTGGTCTTTTAGTAAAAGCTATAATGTGAGATGCTTTGCGTGTACGGAACCCTTGGTGCGCGAGTTCGACTCTCACTTTTATTGACGTTTTCTTTCTATTCATGTTGGTTTTTGTTTAGTTTGGTAGGAATAAAAACAAACCCTATTAAGAAACTTCTCATTAAACTCCATACCGGGCATCCTCCATCACTGGCGCTGCGCGGCCGCGAAACATGAGTGGAAACGCTGGAAGAAAGTGGAGGGAGTGAGCTTGCGCATGGGTACGACTCACGGAAATATAAATATGAGTACGACTAGTACTAGTCTTTTAACTAGTATAATAGAAACTACTTTTGTTTATAAGTTCTAAATAACCAGCCAAAAATGGTGCTGTCATATAATTATGTGTCTGAGTAATATTATTTCTGTATTTAAAAAAAAATACAGAAATAATATTATTTCTGTAATTAAAAAAATACAGAAATATTAGAGACCTTAGGAAAACCACACTTTGTTGACGTTATTGGAACCAAATAATATGAGAAAACGTACGTAAATGTAAATTTCTCGACAACCAGAGAAGCCCCGAGAAAATAGCCTCGAGAATTCTCGAGACCCGAAAAATTGAAAAGCTTGAGAAATCATGAACCCTTTGTATGTGTGATTTGTATGTTGAATGACAAATTCAGCGTTACTGTAATAAATAAGAAAAGAAAAGTTTTTTATCTATCTATAACTTTACTCATCCAGTCTTCTCCACTCTTTCTCCATCTTCTAGCATACTTAACTTGTTTCAGCTGGAGATGGTTACGCCAGAACAAATGGGGCCACTAGTCCCGCGTCGTCAAGGCCAACAGTGGACTCACTTCTTGATCAGCTCAGCACAGACGTACCTAATGGGTAAGCAAAACAATTTTGAAGCTTTAAATTTGTCACGTCATGAGTACGTACTAACGTTGTAAGTTTGAAAACAATCGATTCATATCGTAGTCGAACATTTGGAAGAAACTGGGACAAGGCTATTTGAACTGTAAGAGAAATTCATAGACAAACTTCCCAAAAAAATGGCTGGAAAATAAACACAGCCAAGAAGCGTGTATAATGACGAAATTCGTTCCAGTCACATTATCATTTTCAACTTTAATATGACATGTCCGCTGCGGACTTTTAGCACCCAATTTTGCATGCAAGTTTATTTCAAAATTAATAGTGCTAGTTTTCTTTTGACACCAATATTTTTGCGATTTATATTCACTAACTATGGCTTTCATTGTTTTCATATTTTAGATTATTAGACATGTTTTAAATTTTATTCTATTTGTGACCTCTAAATAAGGGATATTTCCCTACAAAATGACAAAATGTTCCCAATGTCCACAATGAAATCATCACACTATCCATTCAGATTTTCTTAGTGTATCTAAGTGACCCACAGGACAAAAGTCATGGCCTTGATTTTTGTCTTCCATCCTTGTTGTCTTATGATTTCTATTGCTACATCGCAGAACACGATCTTTACAAATAGATTATCATCGCCGCATCTCCAGATCTTGGCAGCGTGTTTAATGGCACTTCCGTTGTTTTGTGTGCCAGTGGAGCCACTTTTGATGTGTCATTCTATGTTTTGACGAGAAACAACGGGGTTACTATTCTCACTTTAGTCTAAAGTGTCGAATATTTAATTGTTGTGCCTTCATCTTCCTCGACATGACTTGTTGTTTTATCTAGGTCACGCGGCTCAACATGACATTATAATAGATATCTATTGATTTTCCCTTCGAAGGACAATTAAGTGAATCGATAGATACAAGGCTACGCGTACGCAATTTAATTGTAGTTGGAATGGAAACTTATTTACAACCTTTAATGTGTTTCTCATAACGTATATTGATGAAGGGAAACTTGGCAACGGGATGAGAAATACACCAAACTATTATTTACCTGAGTTCTATGTCTGTTGGCATGGTCGTCCATCACATTTAATTTCAACTAGACATAGCTACACGACTTCTGTAAAGTACTTATCGGTATATTGTAGGGTGTTACTTGTACGTAAATTATTATATTTTGTTGAAGTAATGATTGCGCCCTGGGTTTTGCTTCTGTGGGGATTTCGGAATAAAACTCCCTTATGTGCTATTGCAGCTTTTTTCCCCTATCTGAGGATGATCTGAGCGACATTACAATAGGGCAGTAATTAAAATTCTGCAAAGTAACAGGTAGATTCAGTGCCACCAACGTGAGTTACCAGTTAACTCAAAACCCTATACGGGCCTCGGGGTATTGGGTGAAATGGTCCCGGCATGAGTGGACTGATCACCCGTCAGGTGCTTGCGCTGGCGTCCCTAATAAGTAAGTTCCCAATCTATATATATAAAAGAACAAGGGTGATTGGTAAATCAACGCCCAGCCTAAACCATAAAAGCTATAAACTTGAAATTTGGACCGAAGTTTTATGTTAATACGTAGTGCTCAGATAAGAAAGGATTTTTCAAAATTAGACCCCTAAGGGGGTTAAAATTGAGGGCAAAATTTGTATGAAAAAAAATTAAAATCTTCACTGATTTACTTGAAACTTGGCAAGAATGCTTCTCAACAAAAATAACCAATGGCGTGTTTCAGCGTTTTTTGAAATTCAACCTCTAAAGGGGTAAAAAGGGGAGGTAAACTAATTTATCATCACAAAACCGAAACTATAAAAGCTATAAACGTGAAATTTGGTAAGTGTCTTCATTATACAATATACTGCCCACATAAGAAAGGGTTGTTCACAATTTCAACCCTTGCAGTCCAAAAAAAAAAAGGGGGGTGAATTTGCGTACCTTTAGACAAATCCCATTTGAAATTTCGCCAGTTACAAGCAATGCATGTTGGCCTATTGGTAGAAGCCGCGGATTATTTTTTTAAGTACAGGGTTCGAATCCTGCCGGATGTGACTTTTTTTCCAATTTTTTTTGCGTTTTGTATTAGTTTTTTAGAATTCTATATTTTTTTAAATATTTTAGTAAAGAAATATTTCAAGAAAAGTAACTGGAAGTAGCTGGACTGAATCCTGCCACTAACAATAATTTTCTGTTTTCGTTTTTATTTGTTTTCTAGAATTAATTTCTTACTTTTTTTTTAATTTTTGAAAAGAAACGAATAAATTCATTTGTAAATTTATTTCCGGTCATCTACTGATTGTGCCAAGCAAAATAATATCCAATAGATGCGTTGATAAAATGAGAAATGTAAGCTGAAATTATTTCTCAATATTTTCAATAGATGGCGCTGCGCAATTTTGGTGATTTCTACTTCGCGCTTAGGGGTCGTGGGTATAACAATAAAACAGTAAAGATATTTTGTCTGTACAGTACATTTAGTATTTTTGACTGAAATGGATAGAGGGACACTTAAAAAGAATAACAGAAAGCAAAAACATTTTTTTGGAATTTTTTGTCTGTCTGTCCGTCCATCTGTATATGTATGTACGCGTTTCACGCAATATCTGCTGGACGGATTTTTTTTGTTGTATAGCTATTAAGCCTGGGCAACATATAGGCTATAAGTGATTTTGAAAACTGGAACACCTGATGAAGAACCTTAAGGGGGGTTAGGCGGTCAGCGAAAATTCATATGAAGCGGCTGAAGTGTGTCGGGGACGTCCCGGTTGCGCGCCATTCGAATTTTTTTTTTATCAAAAAGTTAATAGAAATGTTTAGTTTTTCAAAAATTTAAATCAGTCACGAAATCGAAAAGGTAAAATACCTTTGTGTTGGTGATTTTAAAACATTTTTTTATTATAAAACACGGATGTTATCTGTATTCATATGAAATAGAGGTAACTTCACGATTTTTTTCTATCGAGCAAAATTTTTCCCATCGTGTTTTGGAAACAGTCCTCCCTTTAAACATACGTTCTACAATACATATCAGAAATTTCAGGGCGAAAACTCTTCAATTCTTTAAACAGCAGCTTATAGAAAACAGCCAATAACAGCTAAACTATAAGAAATATGGAAATGGTACCTTTGGAAAAGTTTATCAATCTGACGAGCATTTTCTGTTGACGTATAAAAATCGAAGATCAGGATCATCTGATGAAGAAGTCCAAGGGACCAGCTACACTATTACATATATGGAAATGGCGCCTTAGCAAAAGTCGTTTAACCTGATGAGCATTTTCTGCTGACGTATAAAAATTTAAGTTTATGCAACATCTGATGAAGAACTTCAAGAGACCAGCTACTCTTTAAAAAATGGAAATGGGGCCTTAGCAAAAGTCGTTCAACCTGATGAGCATTTTCTACTGACGTATAAATAGACAGGACACGGGATAGGATAAAGAGGACTCTGGGTGGTAGAGGTGGTAGACGGGAAATTGTAGATACCGAGCAGACGAAGATCTTTTATTGAATGAAATATCACTTTTGATTCATTTTAACACCGCGACTGTATTAAGAGTACCTAATAATTATATTCCCGCGGGACACGGGATAACCAAATAGCTGAAATTTTGAGTACTGGAGTTTAGGTAACTACAGTTTGGAACACAAAAAGATTTTTCATCTAAGCGAAACTCACGAAATGAAGCCGCAGGCAGCAACTAGTTTTATCATAATCCGTTTACTAGTTTTTGCTTGAAGGAGTAACAAACTTCCTCAAAACTTTTCGTGAGTCTACTTCGTAAGCGGAAAGCATAAATAGACAAGATTGTAACCGGCTGTAGTGTAGATGTAGATTCTAAAATTAAATACATTGTTTTGACATTTAAATGCGGTATTTTTGCGGTTTTTACGACTTTGGCTGCGATAAGGTCAAAGACCCTTGATCTCGTGTATCAAATATCAAAACATTTAGTTAAGTATATTTCATTTATTTTAATTCATATGTCATTTGAAGGGATTTCCTTGGGTATTCGTTGTTCCTCCACAAGCAACACTATTTCAGAATTTTGTCTGAATCTAAACACCTAGTCCTTTCTATCTTTCTTTTTGACACAAATCAAATGGTTGCAAATAGATACCTCCAAACAAAATAAACTTGTCAGCGCTAAGATGATTTTGTGAACGTGAACCGATCGATCCCGAAGACAATATTCTCTACACTACATCTAATTTATTGGAGCTAAAGCTGATGGGTGTGTGTTACTGCACTTGTGTCTTTAAATGTCTTGTCATTTACCTTGACATTACTACCTATCTATTCCATCCCATATGACGGGGACATAATAAATCCTCTCTTCCATATATCTCTAGATTGATCATTGTTGTTTTATACGTTAATTCTGTTTTATTTTTAGTAGAGATTCGTAGGACATGAGTACGTGTGCTTTCATGATAAATCACCTACCAGATTTTTCTGTCACCTCTCTAGTTTGCAGGCCAGTCCATTAGGGTGGTGGATATGTTTCAACGTGAGCACGAGGGCCGTGTGAAACGGTATTTCTGTGCCCGCCCACAAATAGCACGCTACGTCAGCTACGCCACTTTTGTTGTAATCTGCTTGTATGGTGACCATGACTTTGCGGTTGTTCGGGATATCGGACCATGTCAATTTTTGTGCTTTTCTATGTAATGGCACAATTTACTCCGTTTCGGAACCGATGCGACATTGGAACCTTCAAAAAACGAGTCTACGTCTTCTTGAAAGGCCGGCGGCATCACTCTCGTGATACCCCTGATGTTGCAGTTGTCTATGGGCAGCGATGATCGTTTACCATCAGGTGACCTGCTTGCTCGTTTGCCGCCCTATGTTAAAAACCTCCTTGTTTGAGACATTGTTTACTTGGTAAAAATTATATTATATCTTGAAAAATAAAAAAATATAATAATAATATTTAAAAAAATGTCATTGTCATTTAACTTCCCCTTCATTATACAAAAATCGTGGTCACTGTTAAGTGGATCTTTATATTGAAGTGAAATCACGTATAAGGTTTAGATACTCTTTAATTAGAAAAGAAAATACAATGCAATCAAAAGGACTTACAATTGGCGCAGTTGGCCCGGTCCGGGTAGGCGAGAAGCGTCATAGTCATAGAGCAGGGCAATTCCATAGACAAGCATACATTTTTAAAAATCGTACTATCCAACATCTTCCCCTTTTTTTAAAAAAATATAAATTGACAATGACATACCAACTGACAGTTCTAATTCTAACTATTATGACATTTGACACATACTTAATCTATAACAATATTATAGAAAATCATGCTGATACATAAAAGGATACATAAAAACAAAATTAAAACAAACAGTGACTGGTCAATACAAATTCAATTACTATAAATGATTAGTAACTAATAGTAAGTATACATTGTTTTATTAACTTAACATTAAATTATTATTCTTAATCATTATACCGTTTAGGTACTGTAACCATTCGACCATATCTAGTTCTATACTGAGAATTACTAGCACAAGAAGGATTTAGTAACGATTGTTTTTCTGTTTCAGGTGCAGCACTACGAGGAGGAATAATATTGTGTGAATCACCAGTGCGAGGTGACGATGACGAAGTTGAGGCGGTGAACTGTGTGAACGTGAAACTGAAGGTTTCAAAATCATCTGCCTGTTTCTACGAAATGTACACTAGTGGTGACGTGATAGTGTATGAACGAATTTTTTGGATAAGTGTCAGTGATAGTTCCTGGAACCCACTTACCATCAGGTTTATGCTTAAAGTACATCTTTTCTCCTTTTTTCTAATAATTGCAAGTCTTTAGTATGTTGAGTGATAAATAATACAGATGTTTTATCTTTATACTCACTCTTTGTTTTTCTTATTACATTATAGTCTACCTCACTTTTTTGGGATTAATTCTTGATACATTTATTGGAATCTTTGTTCTAAGACTTCTTGACATTAATATCTGTGAGAGAATAACCAGTAACACTATTAGAGTACACAGGTGCGTAACAAAAGACCTATATATGGATCTGTGCCATCAGCAGTGCATTTTTTAAATATGTTTTTAACAACACCCACGGCTCTTTCAGCTAAACCATTACTGCGGCTATAGTAAGGACTAGAAGTAGAATGAGATATATCCCATTCTTTGGTAAATAGATGAAACTCTTTACTATTGAAAGGAGGACCATTATCCGAGATTAAAATCTTTGGAATACCATGGCGCAAAAATCGATTTCAAATGAGCAATAATTGTTTTAGCTGATGTACCAGACTTTAATGAGACAATTTCTATATATTTAGAAAAATAGTCAACTACTATAAGATATTTACAACCATTGTATTCAAAAAGATCCATACCTAATTTATACCAAGGAATTGACTGACAATCATGGTGAATAATTGGTTCTCTTAAGTTATTTCTACGAAAAGTGAGACAAGCATGGCAATTTTTAACATATTTTTCAATATCTGAGTTAATAGTTCTGCCTGTAGCTAAACGAATACAGCTATTAATACCTTGATGGCCTTCATGAATTAGTTTAAGAATTTCCTCCTCATAGATTCTGGAATAATGATGCTTTGAGATTTAAACACAACATTATCAAGCATATATTTGATCTTTTAAAGAAAAATAAGGCCTAAGCTCTTGACTAACAGAACTTTTATGCTCTGGCCAGCCATTATTACAATAATTTGCTGTAATGTTTTATTTGCTGTAATGTTTTATTTTGAATTGTTTCTTGTTTTATTTCCTCCAACTTACTAGGACTAACTAGACTTGACTGACAAGACCATATTGATGTGTAAATCAATATCTTTTTCTAAATCAGTTAGTGTATTTTCAGGCAAAGCAGACCTAGACAATGTATCAGCTATATATAGGTAGCGACCAGGTTTATATGCAACTTGTAAATCATATGGTTGTAAGCGCATCATGATTCTCTGTAGCCTTGGGGAACATCATATAAAGCTTTTTTAAATAAAGTAATTAGAGGTTTATGATCAGTCTCCACATCTATTTGTCTACCATATATAGACTGATGAAACTTAGTACAGCCAAACAGTACTGCCAGTAATTCTTTTTCAATTTGGCTATAGTTCTGCTGGCATTTAGTAAGTGAAGCTGAAGCATATGCTATAGGGTTTTTCCCATGAGACAAAACAGCACCGAGAGCATTTTTTGACGCATCTACTGACAAATGAACAGGTTTATCGACATCATAGTAAGTTAATACAGGAGAGGAACTAATAAGTCTTTTTAAATTATTAAATTCAGTCTCATGCTGTTCTGTCCAGCACCATTCAGTATTTTTAGACAATAAAGTTTCTAGGCATGAAGTTTCTTGTGACAAATTTGGAATAAAAGGACCAAGATAATTCACCATACCTAGGAATCTTTGTAGAGTCAGCTACATTAGTGGGACTTGACATTTTGTTGATGGCTTCTACTTTGGACTCATCAACACTAACACCATCTTGAGAGAAAATATGACCTAGATATTTTATTTTGTTTTGACGGAAAACACACTTTTGTTTGTTGAACTTCAGTTTATTTCCCGAGCTCTTTCTAATTAGTTTAAGACGTTCATCATGCTCATCATGCTCTGAAGCAGTTTGGCCATAGACAAGAAAATCGTCCATCATGATCCTCACACCGGGTATATCACTGAATCTTTGATCATTTCCCTATGGAATATTTCAGGGGCAGCATTAATACCAAAGGGTAATCGCGTAAACATATATCTACCGAAGGGTGTTATGAATGTACAGAGCTTAGCAGATTGCTCACTTAATTTAAGCATCCAAAAACCTTGTTAGCATCAAGAGTTGAGAAATATTTAGCACCCGCTAGATCAGATTTAATTTCATCAAGGGTAGGAAACTGATAATGTGATCTCATAACTGCTTTGTTTAATTTTGTCGGATTTATACAAAGACGGAGTTTACCTTTTTTATTGGTGGCCAGGACAATAGAACTCACCCAGTCTGTTGGTTCTTCTACACGTTTAATCACACCTGCTTTTTCCATTGACTCTAATTCTTCTTTTAAGGGTTTTTTTAATTTAAATGGGACCCGTCTGCATACTTCCACTGAAGGTTTGACATCTGGTTTGAGAGCAAAATCGACTTCAAAATTCTTAATACATCCTAGACCTTGAAATAAATCATTATACATGACAAGTGGTTCAAAAGTGACAGAATTAACCCTTTTCATTAATTTTAGCTCAGTGCCTGTAGTACGACCAATAATATTTGAACAATCACGGTCAATAACATGAAATAATAAGTCATGCTGTTGGCCATTGTGTGTGACCTTTAACATACACTGTCCTAAAATTAAAGTGCTCCTGTATAAGTTGATAGTTTACAGACACTTTTCAATGAGTGTATTTGATAAGTGTAGCTTTTGAAATGTTTTGTGTGAAATTATATTTGTGTCTGCACCTGAATCTAAAAGAAAATTGACTGACTCATTATTAATACATAAACTAACATACCAGCAGCTGTCATTACATTTAAGTGCTGTTGACACAATAAATGGAACCAATGTGTAGGTAGTCTTCATCCTCTTCATTTAAGTGTTGCGAATCCTCTTCTATCAAATTTACTTTTAAAACACATTGATGCGAAGTGATTATATTTTTTGCAAATTCTGCATTGAACTCCAGTGGCAGGACATTTGAACCTGTGTGTTTGACCACATCTTCCACATTTTTTATTATTTTGAGATGTACCTCTTATTTGATCTCTGGGCACTGTAGACTTAAATTTGTCATTTGAAAATTTTGGTGACGGCCTTGACTGACGGATTTGTTGAATTATACCTTTGCTACTCTGTTCTAATTCTTGATGCTGTGCCATTTCTAGTGACTTAGCTAGTTCAATAGCTTGTTCCAATGTTTTAGGTTTATCCTGAAGATTTTTCCTTAATGAATTGGTTATTTTGGTTAAGGTTCCAACTGAAAATATCTCGCAGAAGGTGAGTATCTTTAAGTTCGCACTGATTGGCAATATTTTTTAGGTCTGTTAGGTAATTATCTATTGTTTCATCTCCTGCTTGACGTCTGTTAAACAATTTATGTCTTTCCATCGTGATATTAACTTTTGGTAGGAAATGTTCATCAAATAGTTTCACCAATTCGAGAAAGGTAATAGTATCAATGTCCTTCCCAAAAGAATAAAATGTGGTTAAGGCGTCTTCTCCGATAAAATGGAGTAATATTGCGACTTTACGCGAATCTTACTACTTCTAGCCATTTGTTCTAAGATAAATTTTCAGTTGTGTGAGCCAGTTTTTCCACGCTAGTGGCATATTGTTGCTATTTATATTAAGCGGCGGGACACTTCCAATCAGTTTTTCTTGACTATCGTCCATTTTGGATCTTCACTCGACGTTGACTTTTTTGTTTCTGACTTGGCTTTAATATCATTAATTACGACTTACTTCTGACACCATGTTAAGTGGATCTTTATATTGAAGTGAAATCACGTATAAGGTTTAGATACTCTTTAATTAGAAAAGAAATACAATGCAATCAAAAGGACTTACATGGCGCTTGGCCCGGTCCGGTAGGCGAGAAGCGTCATAGTCATCATAGCAGGGCAACTCCATAGACAAGCATACATTTTTAAAATCGTACTATCCAACAGTCACCACCTTACAATGCAGTGTTATACAACCCATAAATTGTTCCTATCCTGTCCAGTTCCAAATTATGTGACAATTGGCGTCGTTTTTCCCATTTTTCCCGGCGATATATCAAGTATTTCCTACGATTTTTCACAGGATGAAATTGTTGGAATTGACAGTTTTATGGATGTCTATTGCGAAATAGATCGCCTTGACTTTAAGATTACTGTTTTTAAGTTCTCCCCGGAAATCTTTGTATAAGTCTGTACGACTTTTATCTTGTCTACGACTTGAGAAAAATCTGACATCAGTGTTATCTCACTCGATAAGAAATAAAGACATGCGAATCATCTTAACCTTCACGTTTCTTATTCGAATATGATTTACGATGCAAGCCCATAAAATTTATTTTCGTTCGCCGATATAATCTCGAATTACTAGTAATAAATATCGTAGGATGTATGGTCCGATGAATGTTCTGGGCGTAGGGCGCTGACAATATGACGACCTCGCCTGTGCCGCGTGGGCTCATAATTATGTCGGAACTAACATAAATAAGAAAAAACACACGGGTTTTGTCGTGTATAAAAAATAAAAAAAATAAAAAAAGTGTATGTTGGTTGGTGCGTGTGCGCAGGGGTCTTCAGCTATTTGAAGCGAAGACGGGCAATATCCCTGCGCAGTGCGATTACACACGAACACTTACTTTATAGAGAGCCGGATGTAATGCTCAGGATAGAGCCTCGTACTTTTGAAGTACAAGGACCTCTTGTCTAGTAAGCCTTAGGTCCTAGGAGTCATGGGCAGGGTGATATCATTAATACAATATGGTTGGGATAGAATATAGCATTTTATTCCATAAACACACTAGCCGCTGAGGGCGGGCACATGTTATACTAATACCAAAATCTGATAAGTCTTTGTCGCAATTAAAAGTTAAAATTAACATAAACCAAATATAGGGTACCTGGCCAGGTCCGTACACAAACGTCTGCGCGCACTTAGAACGTTGTCCCGTTCACCGTTTTGTGATCCATTGGGTTTGAGCACTGGTGCTGGTCGCGTCCTCAAAGCGACGCGGCGCTCCTGCACGCTCCGTTGTATGCGAGATAGTAGACGCTGGCTGGGCCTTCCGAGGTTTGCGCTGAGCCACTACGGGGACATCGGATCGAAGGCGGCGACGCGGCCTTTGGAAATAAGGTTAGGATCCGTGTGTTGCACCTTGGGGTCGCCGACGACGGGGCCTGCGCCGTGGCATGCGGTCCACGGTTCGGGAGAACCGCACCCTCTGGTGATGGGAGGACACTCCAGGAAGCGCCAATTCATATGGCGGGCACGTGGATTTCAACAGCTCATGTTCCCGACAACTTCATGGCGGCGAATATCCCCTGTGTCCTCGCGCGTATCGCGGATTTTAAAGCTAAAGGTTAAACTATAATCCCATGACGGGAAGCCGAGGGCGGCGAAAGTGAAAAAACCCCAAAAATTTAATGATTTTGCTCAAACCATGTTAGTCGTGGCGGCCTATCCAGGAAGAGACCGATCCCTCTCCACTCGATTTGACATTCCGCCTCGTCGCGCTCCATTTCGCTTAATTCGGACGCACGTCAAACCAACTTTTAAATATTCTTTAAAAGAACTAATGTTTAAATAAGGTATTTATTCGTTGAATATTATAATAATCTAAGTCGACGATATTAAAGGAGAATAATTAAAATTCTACTACAATCCTACCATGATTTCTTATTTTTTTATGATAAGAAAGGTTTGTTAGGATCCAAGACGGAACGTGTGTCACCAGCTGTCAATGTCAGACGTCCAACTCTGTAGATCTCAGTTGACAGTCTAATTTAATCATTGAATGTTTTGTTATGAATGTTTAGTTTTCAATATAATTCCGTAAGTACACAAAATCGCGTCGAGTTATTGCTACCAATGGTTTCGGCGTGACTCAAAGAACGTTTTGATGTGCGGGTCTCCCTGTTTTCTTAATAAGTATTGTAAAAACAACATATGAAATTTGTGTACCGGTGTGTCACTTTCCCATTCAATTTGTCTGGAGACTAATGGATTTGAATGCCTGCTATTGTGGTGAGTCGAGAGCCTATCATGCAGGTAATACGCCACAGGAATAGTATCCCAATATATCAACTATTTCACCTAAAATATGACATGCAAAGTTGACCAGTTAGAAGTTCAAAATAATTCTGTAGTTATCACTACAGTTTTTCATAGAAAATATTTTTTTTCTACAATTTTTTTTGTATAGTTGTTTTCTTGCGTATCGTAATTTTTTTTTAATTTTGTTCTGCCAGTGAGGGTAATCAATCTTTGTCAGGTTACCTTTTCCTATTTACTACTTACCAGCGACATAGAATGCTACTTGAATGGAGCCCAGACTCACAGTCACAAGTCACAACCCTAGAAAATACCACAGAATTAATATTAGTACTACGTACAGAAAGGAAACTCCCTGCCCCTCCCGCAATATGGCACCCCCCCGCTCCTTCCGCACTTCTCCCCCGTTCTTGTGTAACTGTGGGACGTTCGACTATGAAAACACACACATTGACGTGTTACTGACGTGTTCACGGATATACAGTTTCATTTGTAGTAGTAGTAGGCATATTTGACGCGCCGTTTCTATGAAGCGCCCGCCCTGTGAAAATACATAAAAGAAAAAACTAGGAAGAAATAGGTCATTTGTTCTGTATTTTACAAGTTTATTATTTTATTTATTGTGGTAATTATAATCTACTATGTTTCAAGGCGGGATGTCTGGCTTCAGCCAAGAAACTTGGCTTGTGCGCTCAATCAAAAAAGCATAGAGGAGAATGATAGGCAAGTCAGATTAATTGAACTGATGCATTCATTAATTTTACTGTGGAAATAGTCCAACATATGCATTGCGAATATACAGGATGTAGCAGAGTACCTGTGTAGACACAAGTATGATTGCTGGTTTCAAGGAAAGAATATTCTATCAAAAATTTTGTAATTTTGGTTTTTGGTCTTGATGCTGTTTTTATCTAAAGGTATATCATTCTGTAAACACATGACTTGTCACCTTCTTAAATCAAGTGATAAAAACTAAAACGAATACATTTTATAAAAGTTATTTTATTGTACTGTCCTTAAACTTTTGTTTTCAAACGAATTTTGAACTTGTACTTGGTAGGTTAGTCAATAGTTAATGTAGCATAATGAATCAGGTAACAACATTATTGTCATTGTAAAGAAACTACCATGTAAAATGTAAACTCCGTAGGATTGAAAGTGGCAAAATTGTTGTCTTTCTTTTTCAACCTTGACATTGGCAAAAACATCGTTTGGCTGAACGATAGAGCTATAAAACAAAAAATCCCTTTTCAGGAAAAAGTGAAGTGATTTGCAAACAAAAATAAGGTAAATAAAAATTCATCGTCAAAGTTGAAGCAAATTAATTAGTTTTCTGACATTAAAAACGAAAACACATTGTACAATTAAGAAAATGTCACTTCCCTGGCTCGAAAATGTTCTCTGGTCATAAATCAAAACACACATGCAACAAAAGTAGGTATAAGTATAACGTTTACGATTATACTCTTTGGCACTTCGATCGCACAGTACACATTTCCTGTGCACAAACTGTGCAATTTGTATTGTAGCACCACCTGTCGCACGCCTTCTCCCTGATGTATTACTAGCATTATTTATTGCGTAGGGTTGTCACACTTCAATTACTTGTAACGAGCGAGATGCAATAAAAGGAAGATCATTCTTGGAACTACAATAATAACTTATTTCTGTGGTTAGGAGTTTGTTCAACTCTTAAATACTAATTTATTAGGTCATATTGTGGTTCATCGAAAGTTTTGTTACGATTCGTAGGATTGTATTTTGCTAATTAAGAGCTAAAGTTACATTAATTATTCTGATTAATAAGGTAACGAAATCTTTATTTTAAGGTCATACCCAATCAGGATTTTCCGAAAACGTACTGTCTTTAAACGTCAAGTGTGAACCATTGGTTCGAAGTACTGAAGCAGGAAAAATATCCCGTAAAGAGAAAAATACTAAACTAGAATTATACCGAATCAAATTACAAATAAAATTAATAAGACTTGATAAAAAAAATAATACATAATCCTGTATTTTTTTCCTTTATCGTCGAAAATCACCGTATTTTAAGCGATAACAGTAGAATTTTTTTAAAGGATTAAATAAAGAAAACAATTATTTAAAACGATACTGGCTTATTTTTTTAAATATATTTAGTGTTTTATCATAATTAAAAGAAAACCTCAAAATAATTACCCTAAGAGCCTAACGAAAACTCGCTAAGCAAAAACACAAATTATAGAAAATTCGAAAAGTAACCTTATTGTGTCTGCTTTAAGGCGGAGCTTACGTACCGCCCCTTACCCCTGATTAGCCTTGGGTCTTGCCTTAAGAGTTTTTCTTTGTATTTTTGTTGCAGTGTGCTAGCAGTCGTTTGGAAAACGTAATTTTGCCTGCGATAGGAGGATTAGTATGAAATTTTCTCGGAACCGGAGTATAAAAGTACACTAGAACTCTAGACTAGAACTAGTAAAAAATTAGAACTCGAAAGTCGTTACGTGTAAATACACGTTTTAATGTGGTGGAATGAAATTATTCCACCACACCGAAAAGGAAAACACCAAAAGGAGCTTGGGGCTTGGTCCTTAAATAAAAAAGATAGAAAAGGTACTTAGTAAAAAGATCTTGTATTCATATCACTGAACAGATTTCAGTGAGTCATATCTTTTACCTCAAAAAAAATCAGTTCAACATCATGAGATTTTAGTGGGTGTTGAGTAATTTCATTTTCTGTGATCTTCGCCTATGATAACAAGCCTTGAAAATAAAAAACCGTTCAGTAATCCAAGTGTGTTACTGTAACACGTCCGAGGTTTGTGCTATTTCTGTTATATTAATTTATCTGCACTACTTTTTATTGCTACCTAAATAAAGAAAAATGTATTATTTTTGTACTTCTTTTTATTTAGGATCAAGAGATAAATATATTTATTTATTTAACTTCTTTACAAAAAACATGTAAATGGCGGACTTAAAGCCGGTGCCTTTTTCTACCAGTCAACCAAGGATGATGCAGAGAGAAAAGATATCATTTTAGGTAATAAATGCTTTAATTCTATTTATAATTTATGTTTTTATTTATTAAGGTAGGTACACCAACAGTGTTTACATGCTACATACACGAAACAATAATCACTTATTACTAAGTTCTAATGTAAACACCAATGACAGGTATACACGACATTGACTACTAATATCAAAATAGCTAGACAAATCAATACAATAGTGAACTTATCGATAAGCTTCCGCTTTTTATCTTTAAAGACATTCAATTTATCGCAGAATATATCTAAATCATCTATATCGCGGTTAAGAAGATTATATGTGTTGCACATACGGTTAATAGGTGCATGGCAGCCTAAATTTGTACGGTATGGCGGTCCACTCAGTACTCTTGTGATAGGATGACGCGGTAGTCTATATGGGACTTCTAATTATACTCATACTAATAAGAATGATACAACGTTTTTATTTTACAATGATATAGGTAATTGATATAATGCATTGGGCACCTTCATCTTAGGTTATAAATTGTCCCAATTTGTAAACATAAGTTGACTGGGATTAGTTGATGTATATTTATAGTTGTTACAAAAAACTTAATATTATATATTTGATATCTAATACGTATGCTATTTACGGTCACATTTACATTATTAATTTTATTAAAATTATCCTGATATTTAGACATGTATGTATGTATGATAATAATTTCATTTAACAGTGGATATGTGCCAACCCTATATGTATTAAATCAGCCGCCATTGAGACAGATTTATAGATTTAGCTATAAACAAGCTAGATCTGGAAGTGCTCCTTGTTACATGCTCAATTAGGAGCCAAATTGTAATAATTCTCTTGGCAGGGTCATTACATATTTAATATATAGGGTAATTTTGGTCAATTGAACACAAACTACAACTCAATTAACAACTGATCTTTCCAAATAGCCTACATTAAGTCTTAAACTTGTGTTATTGATGTTTAATTTAACGGATTCTTAAAAAAAACTTGATAAAATGATTAGCTTGAAATCAAACACCGTTTATTTATATTTTATTTTTCTTATAAACTGTAGATTTTGTTACTCTGTTGTGCAAAGCCTTCCTCCTTACATATATCCATTCCGAATCAATAATAAACAAACAAAATTGAGTAAAGTTTAAATGAATTGGATTGTATTCTTTTAAAATTATTTATTTATTTTTTTATTTATTTATCAATTTTTGTACACAACAGATACATAGAAAGGAAACTTAAAATATAGTAAAACAACGTATCATTATTACGTATTTGACTAAATCTTTTATTCCTACCCATTTTTTAAGAGCCATTTTAGCATTATCAGCTATATTCGTGGCCCAACGGTCATCACGCCGGACTGTCACACCGAAGGACCCGGGTTCGACCCCCGGTCGGGTCAAGATGGAGAATGATCTTTTTCAGATTGGCCTGGGTCTTTGATGTTTATCTATATGTAGTTGTTATAAAATATAGTATCGTTGAGTTAGTATCCCATAACACAAGTCTCGAATTTACTTTGGGGCTAACTCAATCTGTGTGATTTGTCCGTATATATTTAGGTATTAGCTGTTGCCCGCGACTTCGTCCGCGTTACTCATGCCTTGACTTCATTCAAATGGCGATAACTATTTTTTAATGAACCAATTTTGATGAAACAAACTGTAAATGTTTTGCTGAGTTAAAACAAAGCAATTAGTGAAAGTTTTAAGTAAATCGGTTCAGTACTTTCGGAGATTAGCGTGATCATACATACAGACAGACAGAAAAAAAAAAAAACAAAAATTTTTTTTTGCTTTCTTTTGTTTTTTTAAGTGTCCCTTTTTCTATCCATTTCAGTCAAAAATACTAAATGTACAGACAAAATATTTTCACTGTTTATTATACATATGTATAGATTTATTAGATATTTTTTGTCAACAGTCGAGCATCAACCTCCCCCGTACCTGCCTCCGGCTCGCTCCCCCGGCCCGGCACCAAGCAGGTGACGGTGACGGTGCAGGAGACCGTGGTGGAGCCGGCGCAGGCGCAGCAGCAGCCCCCCACCACGGTGGCGCCGCACCGACACCACTACCACGCCTCCAATGCCACTAAGGAGCTCGACGATCTTATGGCGTCGCTTTCTGACTTTAAAGTGAGTTTTTTCTTTATATACTACTAGCTTTTGCCCGCGGCTTCGTCCAAGTAGATGACGGTGACGGTGCAGGGAGACCGTGGTGGAGCCGGCCCTATGTCCTTCTCAGCAGTATGCCCCCACCACGGTGGCGCCGCACCGACACCACTACCACGCCTCCAATGCCACTAAGGAGCTCGACGATCTTATGGCGTCGCTTTCTGACTTTAAAGTGAGTTTTTCTTTTATATACTACTACTGCGGCGCAGCGACCCGAAGTGGAGCTTGGCCTCTGACATGAGATGACGCCGTTTTTTGAGGTCTTGCACCAGCTCTCGCCAGTTGTCAGCTCTGAGGCTCCGTGGGTCTTTTAAAACCTCATCATTTTTTTAATTTTTTGTTTGTTAGTTTTATATATTCGCAACAAGCTTCGTCAAAAGATTATAGAAAAACATCCGGAACAAGCTTCATCAAATGAAAAAATGCTTATTATATACTATTCTGTTAGACCCTGTGTCGAACCTGGCCTAAAGGTCTCCATAATGCTGGCCGCATTCCCACGCTGAATATCTAAGGAGAGCCTCTGAGGTAGAAACGACATAGAAAGTCTATTTTATTAAATAGCAGGCAAACGAGCATGCGGGTTGCCTTATGGTAAGCACGACAGTCCATGGACACTGATGCGTTGCTAACTTTTTAAGAAAGTGATGGGCTCTTTTCTTGAAGGCCCTAATGTTGAATCTATTCTGGAACACCGCTGAGGGAAGATTGACCCATTTATTGCAATAACAGAAAGAGTATTATAGTCTTCAGATAGAGAGACGCGACATGAGACGTTTTATAATAATAATAATGTAGGAAATATGATGGCAGGACTATATGATGGCCATCGTTTCTCAGATTAACTTGTCAGCTTTATAAACTCTGCCATTGCGATCAATAATTTATTATTACCAATAAATTGTTACTCAATATATTATCAGTAATGGAGACATTACAGTCCTCTCCGGCGCCAAATCACGAACGTCACATTAGTGACGACCCTAAAATAAATGGAAAAAGGCCAGTCTACTTTAGTGGGAACAGGTGTTCTGAGTGCAAGGTCGGCGCGATTCACTCGACAGGTCCACGGCCAAAGGAGAGCCCTGGTCGCGTAAACGGAGCCCAAGCTTTACTCTCATTCATAAAACTGTATTTACTAAACTTGTATTTATAATCCGGCGCACCGACCACTCGCCATCGCCACTCATCTACTTTACGACTCCGCTAACACACCATCGGCAGCCTAAGGGCTACGGGACTTTGTCACGGCCACCTCGGCACACTGCACCAAGCATTTTCCGTTTATTATAATATTTACAACTCTCCTTTCTTGGTCCATGGCTATTTCCAGCCGCGCAAACAGGCATCTCTCCAGCGTCGTGCCATCTCGCTCGCTCCCGTGGCCACCGCCATAGCTAAAGATAGTTCCGAGCGTTACATCACAGGCGTGGTGGGGCCGCGAGCTTATAATATTAGAGTACATAGTCAAAGTTTTCACTCGGACCGCATTCGCTCCAGTTTCACACGACCGGGCGGTTTTCCTGTACGTTGGGAAACTCTGACTCGTGATCGAATTGATCTGATGGAACATCAGATGAAATTCAATCATAGTTCTTGTTATTCCTCGGTCTAGGACTGAGTAATAGCGTATTGATTGGTCGGTTTGGTTTCAGGTGAGCGGCGCAGGAGGCGAGGGCGGAACCCACGTTTATCGGGAGAAACGCGCGTGGCAGGAACACTACCGCAGCAGCCCGCGGCAACCCGAGTCCGCCTCTCTCGAGCACATGCTCGGATCCCTCCGAGCAGACATGAGCCGCCAAGGGGTCCAGACCCCGCAGAAGGGGTGCTGCAACGCCTGCGAGAAACCCATCGTCGGACAGGTGGATATCTCAGCGCGAAGTGGATTACAGTGATCTTGAGTGAATAGTATAAAGCAAGTGTTTGTGTGTTCAGGTCATCACCGCCCTGGGCAGGACGTGGCACCCCGAGCACTTCACCTGCGCCCACTGCAACCAGGAACTGGGCACCAGGAACTTCTTCGAGCGGGAGGGCAGGCCGTACTGCGAACCTGACTACCACAACCTGTTCTCGCCGAGATGCGCCTACTGCAACGGACCAATCCTCGACGTTAGTTTCCCTATCGGATCCCTTGGATTTTCGACGTTGACTAATATGACTTAAAGTCGAATTTTGTTTACAGAAATGCGTGACGGCGCTGGAGAAGACGTGGCACACAGAGCATTTCTTCTGTGCTCAGTGCGGACAACAGTTTGGTGAAGACGGCTTTCACGAAAGAGATGGAAAACCCTACTGCCGCGCGGACTACTTTGACATGTTCGCCCCCAAGTGCGGCGGATGCAACAAACCCATCATGGAGAACTATATCTCAGCGCTAAACACGCAATGGCACCCGGATTGCTTCGTATGCAAGGTCAGTATTCATTTTACTCTATGGTCTCACAGACAGCAGAAAACGCCGGCGAAAAGGTGCAGTATTTCTGACATTTTCATTGAAAACTAGCGTTGCTACGCCAGGTCAAGTATACTATACTGTCTGATTGCTCAAAATAGCATATTGAACAATCAGGCTGATGTCTAATGTTATCTTTCGTCACAGGACTGTCAAATGGCCGTCAAAGGCAAATCCTTCTATGCCATGGAGGGAAAACCAGTATGCCCAAAATGCGTCGGGGTCGATGAAGATGAATAAGGGATGATATCTATGCAACAGCCCCCTAAATGGATGCCCTCCCCAATTTTCTTTTTCAGCTATGCTCGCCGGTCAAACGGCAAGGGAATGACAACACAAACACAGATGTACACACACAAACACAACACATGAGACGACTCTAGTACAACGTACTTAATAGGATATAACTAATGTAATATATTTTTGTAAAATTATTGTAATTCTAAGATTTGTAATAAAATAAAGAGAACAAAAATAAATTAAAAAAAAAAACACAACAAAGAAAAAAAAACTATAAAAATTTGAAACTTTGGTGGCCAGGGTCGCAGACCTGAAGGTCACGTGTGCGTACACGCCGCACGGCATTGACCTTATATCAATTGTTACGCGGAAAACGCGACCAAAATGAAAAGCGGGTCAAGTGCCGTGCGGATAGTGTTTCCCGCGCACTCCCAAACTCGGCCACTATAAATAGGGCGCCGTGACGTCACGTCTGCATCACACCAGGCGTCGTAGATCAAGCGGCTTTGTTTATGGGCCATCCGATCAAATTTATTTTTGTCACAACTTTCTATTTATACGATGTTGCCAGGGGAGTGACATTCAAATAAAATACACAATACTATCGATATTGCCAGGAAGTATATGAACAAAAGACAGGACTCGATTGTAAAATGTACAAACCACACTATCTATTAGAGATCAGTCTCAAGAGCTTATTAAAAATGCCATTAATATTGATTAGGTATTGGTGTCGGGGTGATGGTCGCAAGGGCCATGGAGGAAAATCCGAAACGCACATGTGAATTTGAAGACAAATCTGTCGTACATACTTTGTGTACAAAATGTTTTGAGATGGCCACCACTAAATGGCGTAGCGAGAGGGGTCCGAGGGGCGGAACGTCGTGGCACCGCCATTAGTAGGGCGGCAAATTTTCCCTTTTGCACCTCTCCTGTACAGGCTTCAGGGTTCATCTCAAGGCGGGAGGCAATAGCCAGAAGCAGGGTCGGCAGGGTGTATGTCGATTTGCACCCCCTCCCCCGTAGCTTGCATTGGCCACCCCGAGCGGCAAACACCCACGCTTCGCCACTGCCACAACTTAAACAACAGTTGCTTGCGATTATTGATAGTCAATTATTGCATGCAATTATTGCTTTTGTATGTACAAGAAACTAGCACCGTCTAAATGGTCCTTTATTTTAGGTCGGTGTCTAGCAGGGGTCTTTAATAGGCTGTCAAAACATGCAATATTTTACCTCCGTAAACGTTAAAAAAAAGTAGCTTATTTTGCTGTTACAACCACCATTACCTATCAAAATATAATGATAGTATTGTACCATCTGACAGACCTGACTCGCCAGTAACTCCAATAAGCGGGAAAACAACCGCATTGCGCGTAAATCACACCCAAATAATTATGAAGTTCACGCGAGTCGACATAATTTTGTGTAACATGATAAAATGTCAGTCCCCTGGCGCCGCGCCAAAACCCTGGACAGCAGTGAAAACAAAACCGAAATAGTTATTTACAGTATTACAGTACGACCTTGTAGGATAACGTTATTAATTATTATCATGTCCGGTCGCTTATTATTCCGAAAATAAGTACCTGTTTATTGATAAACGATATCTTCGTTCTAGAAGAAATGTGCGCACTGTAATTATGTTTATCTTCGAGTGTCGAAGGTTAATTTATCGACAGCTGTAAATTACATTGTATTGCTAAAATGTTGTGCGTTTTAATATTATTATTGAACATATGACACAGAATCTCAGTAAACAGATCAGATTAAAAACACACAAACACATTATATTTGTATTCTATTTTTACTTTTTCATGGACTTCATTCACTGTTTGTGAATTTAAAGAAACTCTGGAATTGATTATATTTCTTCTAAATTTCACCTGATTATATACACACAAAGTCGTTTAGTCAATGCCAAATGTCATGTTGTCGCTGACTATTTTCAGAAAACGTAGTGACACCACCCCACCATTAAAATATCATTAGCCTGAAAATGCTAAGAGTTTGATAGACAGCGCGAGACCCAAAATGTCTATCATAGTTTTTAATTAGCTGCCCAAATTATATGAACTTGAAAATAGTTTTGGACGCCTCATAACGCGAAACGATTGAGGTTGAGGCACTACTCTCAAGATCGAGTACCTTTCAGAACTTAAAATTTATCTCTCTTGTATTCATATTTGTTAGTACAGTCACGAGCATTCAAATGTATTCAATTTTAGACCTTATCTCATTGTCTTAGAGACTATACTTGTATCAAAACGCTTTTACAAGTAGCGCCATCTGTGTGTATGTCATAAGAAATCTTTTTTTCTAAATGAAGTTATTCTGTTGCTGTATTGTTGTTGTTAGTGTGTTAAATGGAGAAGGCAATGGCAAACCACCAAATCGTTGTGGGTGTTTCATTCCATATAATGACCATGACCCTCAGTCATGACCCAACCCGCAGAACATATTTCGTCTACAGCAATTTCTCAATTGGTTGCCTGGAAGAAATTGCTTTCAGCGATAAGGCCGCCTTTTGCGCATCTTCCTTTCTCGAAAAAAGGAGTGTTATGTTTTCAGGGTTCATGCATGTATGTTTGTATGTATGTAAGTTTCTTTATTTCACCATAAGTCCTGAACGGCTTAACAGATTTTGATGTAAGAGGTATTGTTAGATTCCTTGCATTCCTCCGAGTGACATAGGCTATGTGAGTTGTCAGTCGTGTTTTTTACTTTTTAATAATTTGCTTGTTTTAGTTATAAGTTACTTTGTGTATCTCGAAATGTGATCTTGTGTGCTAATAAAGTATTCTTGTCTTGTGTTGTCATGAAGAATATGACTAAAGGAGGAGTTTGTTGCGAATACTTGACATGTTTCAATAACACAAGGGAACAAAAACTTTTTTGAAAGTTATGATAATTTCTTCATACATTTTACAGTTATAGTCCTTGTATGGAGAAATTATCATTACTTTCAAAAAAGTTTTTGGGGGGAAAGAATAATTGTAATATTTAAAATTAAATTGCTGTGTAACATTGAACAATATTATAATATTTACAGCTACAAACTATGTCAAAAATTATAGAACTACTAATTACAATACTATCCCAAACTAGTAGCGAAACACAGAATTTTGAATTTTTGACACAATTTTTTTCTGAAATCTGAGCTGATGGGGGAAATTCATAATTGGACCTATATTCCAGACATATAAATAAAAATAAAAAAAAATAAATAAAAAAGCCTTTATTCTACCAAAAAAAAATCATTGTTTTACATTTTAGAATAAGTACAACTTTTGGAACTTATTAACTTTTGGAAGTCGCCTCTCTGGCGTAGGCCTCCCCCAGTTTCTTCCACTTTTCCCTATTTCTTGCCTGTCGCATCCAGTCAGTTCCACACCTTTTCTTAAATAAATCACTCCATCTTACTTTCGGTCTACCTTGTTTTCTTTTACTATCTCTAGGTATCCATTCCGTCACTCTTTTTGTCCATCTATCATTATTTAACCTACATAAATGCCCAGCCCATTTCCATTTTAAATTTCTTATTCTTTCTAGTATATCAGTAACCTTTGTCTTCGTTCTAATGGATTCATTCGTATTTCTGTCCGATAATCGCAAACCTAACATGCTTCTTTCCATTTTTCTTTGATGGATAGCCAGTCTTTCTTCATCCTGCTTTCGTAGAGCCCATGTTTGACATCCATATGTAACACATGGGAGTATTGTATACTTTTCGTAGAGTTTGCTTTTGATCTTTATATCTATACTTTTATTTTTCATTATTTCTCTTAAACTCCAGTATTTTTTCCATGACAGAGCTATTCTTCTATTTATTTCTTTTTCGGTAGTGTCATCGAATGCTATTAATTGTCCTAAGTAAATATATTCTTTGACATAATCTATTTCGTGGCTTTCTACTAGAATTGGCTTTTCTTCGTCATTTGTCATTATTTTAGTTTTTGATGCATTTAAAACTAAACCCACTTTTTACTCTCTTTCACCAAGTCCTTTATCATAATTTCTAGGTCGTGTGGATTTTCTGCGAATATGACTACATCATCAGCAAATCTCAAATGGTTCAGATATTCACCATCAACTTTTATACCTTTATTTCGCCAATTTATGTTTCTAAACACCATCTCTAATACTGCCAAAAATAATTTCGGAGATATTGGGTCACCTTGTCTCACGCCTCTACGTATGGGAAATTCGGTACCTTCTGTCTCAAGCTTTATATTAGCTGTGCATTTAGAGTATATGTCGCGTAACGTGTTTATATAACAGGTGTTTACTTCTTGTTGTAAAAGTGCTTCCCAGATGGATTCGTGGTCTAGTGAGTCAAATGCTTTGCTATAATCAATAAAACAAAGATATAGTGGTTTTTGGTACTCTTGCGACTTTTCTATTACCTGTGTTACGACCTGTATGTGATCTATTGTTGAAAAGTTTTTGCGAAAACCAGCTTGTTCTCGAGGTTGATGTTCGTCTAATATCTTGGTCAATCTATTTAATAAAGTTTTTGAAAATATTTTATATAAATTTGTAGTGAGGCTTATTGGTCGATAATTTCCGAGACACTTGGTATCACCCTTTTTATGTAATAGTATTATAGTCGATTCAGACCATTGCTGTGGAGTCGATTGTTGTTCCATTAAAATATTATTGAATAATTTTTGTAGAGGTTGTTGTAATGGTTCGCACAAAGTTTTAAGCAACTCATTAGTAATATTGTCTCTTCCCGGGGTTTTATCGTTACCTTGTGATTTTATTGCAAACTCTATTTCGGATTTTAGTATAGGGAGTACTTTGGGATCTTCGCAAAAATGGTTGTAATTATGTTTGTCCGTGTTTTCTCCTCTAAATAAAGTGTTGTCTTTAGAATAGAGTTCCTTGTAGAAATTTGTCGCTTCTTTGATCATATCTTGGCGTTTAGATATTAGATTTCCTCTCTTATTTTTTAGTTCTACTGCCCATTCTGACTTTTCCTTTAGTACTTTCATCGCCTTTCGAATAGCTCCTGATTTCTTTATGTATTTTTCAAATATTTTTTTGCCTTTTTTGTTTTTTTTCTTGTGTTAGTTTTCTGTTTATAAGTTTACTTAATTTAGATATTGTTAATTTGTTTTATTTGGTTCTTTTTTGTTTATAAATTAATTTTTCTTTCTTCGAATAGACTTTTAATTTCTTCAGTGACACTTTTATCTTTTTGTATATTATTTGGCATTTGTTTTGTGAACAGTTGTAGTGTAGATTCGAGCCTATTGTACTGATCTTGTACCCTTGTAGAGGATTGGACACATTCCAAGAGTTGACTTTTCCAGTATTCTGCGACTTTTTCTGTAATATCTGGTATGTCTCTACAAATGTTTTTGGGTTTTATATGGCTCCTGTTATTGCTTATTTTAATAAAGAATTCACTCCTTATCATTCTGTGGTCTGTTTTGAAATTAAGTTTCTTGATTATTTCAAAATTCTTTACTTGAGCAGGTCTGTTAGTAAGAATATAGTCTATCTCATTAAATGATTTCCCATCTGGGGTTTGCCAAGTCCATTTTTTTCGAGGGTTTTTCTTGAACAGACTATTTACAAATGTATAATTTTTCTCTAAGGCGAATTCTACAAGTGTTTGCCCATGTGGACTTCTGGAACCGAAACTGTGATGACCAAAGACTCTATCTTCACCTTCTTGCATCTGACCTATTCTTGCATTGAAATCTCCTAGAACAATAATGTTTTTTGAAGTTACTGAATTCAGTGCTACGTCGATTGATTGATAGAGCGCCTCGATGTATTCGTCCATATATTGCTCAGTTGGAGCGTAAACCTGGATCAGTGACCATATATTACTATCTGATGTTTTAATTTCTAATACTCCTACTCTGTCAGATATTGATTTAAAGCTTAGAATGCAATTTTTTAGGTACTTTTTGATCAAGAATCCTACTCCATTCCTTCCAGCGGTTCCGGGTGTATGACATAGGATAAAGTCATCGTACTCTTCTATCTTCTCTCCATATCTTCTAGTTTCGCACAGGCCTATGATATCCCATTTCAGATTCTTTATCGCATAATAGAGCTCCGTTAGTCTACTGTCTGATAAGAGAGTGTTCACATTGAGACTCGCTATGAAGAGTGTTTCTTTTAATGTATTGTCGTATCTATTTAAGTTTATTTCTTTGTTATTGGGGGGGTTGTAGTCTACTTCCTCCACGGTGACCGGCCGGCTTGGGGAAGGTGGAGGGGTGGCATTTAGTTTTTTGTGATGGTTTTGGTACTGGAAGAACTGGGACCAGTGGACTGTGATAAAGTTGGATTGACTTGGGTGGGCCGCAAGTAATTGCTAATATCTTGATATTTATTCTTCTTTTGAGGTTTTCTAATTCCTTCTTCTTCTGTTTTACTGTCCGTTTTTGTCCCAATTATTTCTGGCGATTCAGACATAGATCTCTTATTCGGATTTTTCTCAGAATATTTCTTATTTGAGTTGTTAATAATAATTATTTTGTCATATTTTAAAATTGCGTTCTTGCCCGACTCTCGTATACGTCTCAATTCTTCTTGAAGTTCTTTACGTTTGTTTAAAACTTGAGGGGAAAAATCTTCATTTAAGTATATGCCCGAACCAGCCAGAGATCTTTTCTTTTTAAGTAACTCAATTTTACGACCAGTTGTTGATATTGTAACCACAATTGGCCTGGCTTTACCATCTTTCCTACCTTTTCTCGTTACTGTCTCAATTTCTGATTTTTGACATTGTATGTGCATTTTGTGGTTAATTATATCCAATATTGTGGTAACCAGTTCTTCGTAATTTCGCTCCTTTTCTTCTACTCCAAAAATTATAAGATTTTTCTTTCTTAATTGTCTATCTAAATAATCTATTGTTTTTTGTTGTTCTTCGATTTTTTCTTCTAATTTTTTCGTTCTTCTTTCCATAAGATCAAATTTTTCATCTATATTTGTGTTGATTGATTGTTTGATATTTTCCTCGGTTTCTTTTAGCTCTTTCCTTTGGTTGGTCATTTCCAATTTCATCTCCTGGAGAAGTTTCATTACCTCTTCCATACTGCTAACGCCCTCTAGTGGTGAGTAGCCTGAACTTTGTGAACCTTGTTCCGGACAATAGATGGCGCTGTATTTATAAATATTTGTAGGGCAGTTTTTGATTTTTTTAATGAATAATATAAACAATTAATTTCTTAAAAATGCAGATTATAAGAGGTCTCTTGGTATTATATGCAAGCACTCACCTTCTGTGAAGTTGCTTTCTTATCTGCATAGCCTAATGGTAAGATGTTTGGTAGGATATTTGACCACAACAGTTGAAGCTATTTTCTCTCAATAACGCCTCGAATCACTATCACTTTGCGAAGACTTATAGTTTTTATGGTCTAATAAAGGTTCCTTCACATAAATAATGCTAATTATAAAGTATATAAAACGATCTAATATTTTTAACACTTTTATAGACACGGAGCCGAAGTAAACAGTTGCACAGTAGCGCCCTCCTCAACGGATTCCAGACATATAGGTCTATCAAAATAACCAAGTAGCTTTTGAGCAACCAAAATGCTGTTGCCTTGTGTAATCAATAACTTTTAATGTTCGTTTTTCTAGGAGTGCCGCGAGCCTTTCCACGGGGGGTCATTCTTCGAGCACGAGGGCCAGCCCTACTGCGAGACCCACTACCACGGTAAGCGGGGGTCACTGTGTGCCGGCTGCCACAAACCCATCGCAGGCCGCTGCATCACAGCGATGTTCAGGAAATTCCACCCGGAACACTTCGTATGTGCTTTCTGCCTCAGGCAACTCAATAAGGGAACCTTCAAGGAACAGAACGACAAACCTTACTGCCACACTTGCTTCGATAAGCTCTTTGGGTAATTAGTACGAGATGGTAATAGATGGCGCTGTTTCAATTATTTAGGGTGGATTCGACCAAACTTATATTTATACGCGTATAGCTATACTAGGTATATAAATATTCCTCGATTATTATCTCGAGTAAACCAATAGTCGTTTTTCCATCTTGGAATAACTATACGCGTGTAACAGAATGAACGACGAACAAAATATGAATGAAAATAATTCCCGGCCAATAGACGTTGTACTACAAAGCAATGATGTAAAGGCTTAGGTCATAGCAACTGTCTTTTGTCGTATTATTTTATGTCAATTACAGCAGACAGACAGAAACTTTGACGCGCAGACGCCATTTTCATTCTAGGATTACTCTGCTATTCCATGCATGTCGGTGGTATAAGGAACTATTCCCGAATAGGCTCTCTATTCTTAGAATTGCAGATGGTAAAATGTAAAATTCATTTACTCTCGGACAACTGACGATTTATTCTAAGAATAAAATTTACTCTAGTTTGGTCGAATCCACCCTTAATCGATATAAACTGCCTCCTTTTTTTCGAACGAACAACGAATGAATAGGGGACTGGGTCTATACTTGTATGGAGAGATACTGCAAATTCAAGCATTTATTCATGAATATATGCGCAACAAATAAATGTAATGAATGTGTATAACATTGACCTAGATAGATCTGATAGCGGGTATTCCATATAGAAGTTAAATAAACTTCTAGTCACAATCTTTTACACGCCATCACCATAGAAAATAATTGGCCTAAAAAGTTGGTGTGGTTGACACTTGCTATGTAAATTTCATTTTAAAAGTTTAAATTAAAAGGAAAAAAGTCCCTTGTCTAGGGAGGCAGTTCGAACGAAGTAACAGTCAAACTTTTAAACCGTCTGGTTGAAATGCTACAAAAATTAATTTAATTTGAAAATACTAAATACTGATTAACGCGCACAATCTCGCAGTATTTACTTGATCTATGACAATCAAAAATCTAAATGAACAACGAATATAATCAAAGTATCTATGTTAAATTTAGCATCAAGTCAATACAGTGTTTTACTCTGGTTGTTATCGTTGCGTATGAATGTTCTATGAAGATCTGAACTCAGAAAATGTACAAATCATCAAAATAAATGTAAATGTCTGTGTTGAGGAGGCCAGCCCTGGAGAATATCAGTTTTCCATTAAAAAAGACGGATAAAAATATAAAAATACCATGCTATACTCTCACTTAACTTGAAAACGCATTGGCAAATACATTTCATGTTCTAGCAAACAAATGTAGTTATATATCAACGCTTAACTAAATATTGAGAAATTGACAAGCGCATTCCAAGTTGTTGTGGGAGAAAATTTATATTCTTTCCCCCACACAGACTTTTGGTTCAATAGTTTACCATTGTCTTAACATTTGTATAGAGTAAACAATATATTCCATAGTGTCTTTATACTATTTGCACAACAATATTTCTGATACAATATTGTATTGACACAGTAGCTATCGTAGATTTACGAAAAACGTGCCTAAACGTTCATAATAGATTATTGATAACATTTGTAGATAAGATGGAATTCTACATTAAATAATCTATTTCACAATCCCTTAAAAATAAGATAAAAATGTAGAGGTAAGAATAAAAGTTGGCGAAATTGATACTTGAAGAAACGATTACATTTGTAGGAAATTTGATTAGACCGACTAGATTAGCTATTTGACTGTCTTAACTAGTGCATGTGATGACTAAAATGTAATAAGTACTGGCCACACAGAAAAAAGCTTTGTTGGGTGCTTAGTTAGAGTACAATTTTAGTCTTTTTTCAGGAAAATAGTTCTGTAAAAAACAAGTAATAGTCAACCAGTAGCAATTAAAACAGTTCTAACACTCCTGAAAATGATCTCCTTAGGCTCTGGACAAACATAGCTAATTTCGCGTCGCTTATAAAATTAGAGCGAGAGAGACAGAGTTGCTTTAAGGAGTGAGCGAGACGCACATACAAAATTCGCACGCGGTGCGGAATTCGGTCGGTGCGGTGCCCATTAATTATTAATGTTTTTAGTGCTGTTAACTTTACATTGCGCAAAAGATATCTATATTTTGCTAACTTAGCACTCAGCAAACCTCCTTTCTGTTTGCCCGGCCTTACTGTTTGTACTAAATTGTTCTATATTATTTGTAGATAGGAGATTATTCTCTTTAAACACGTGATGTGCAATTAGATTAAGTGTCTCAGACAAAATAGTTCTAAGTTATTGTTTGACATGAAACAAATTTCTTAACTTTAAATGACAGCTTGCAAATTGGTATTTAAACATGTTTTTGGTTTATCAAGTTAAATTGAGAACCACGATTTTGTAGTAATACAATTAAGTATTTTAATAACTTAATATACTACTTGCAAAATAAAAATTAATTATGTTTTCGTGTTATTTGGCTTTATTTTAATTAAAAAAGTAATGAAAAATCTATGATCTTAATTGATTTTCGTCACACAAATTACAATTCCATTGGAGTCGTTATTTCCATCTTTCTAATAGTAGTTGCGATGTTGATTGTGCTAATTAAACCATAAGTCAATGAGGATAAGATATTGAGCACTTATTATAAACATCTTGGCGCTAAATAAAAAACTAAAGAGCGCGCTTTTTAAGGACATGAAAAAGATTCGTTTCGTTAAAAGTGCTTATATCTTGACATCAGTGGCGTAACTATAGAGTGGTAAGGGTAAGGGCGGCAAAATGCCACGGGCCCCCAAACGGCAGGGCCCAGTCATCAGGGGACTCTAGGAGGAAGGCTCCAGTTGAGACGAGCCTCTGATGAGAGAGTGAATCAAAAAATTGGGACAATTGAAGAGTTTTTTTTGGCGTCAGTCATGCGTCAGTAACACAGTCAGTAATTTCCCGCGGGCCCCATAGGTTATAGATACGTCACACCTTGATATGACATTGTACGTGCATTTGAATAGGGATGATGACTGGGTAAAAAATAAAATATATGATGCTATTTAAATAATGAAACATTATAATTGAATGTCACTTTAATTGATCAATTTTATTTATAACATGGTTTACTATTTTTTAGTTCTAATTAAAGTATATTGGGAATGCTTTTTGACTCCATTAAAAGTGACGTCACTGTTGAGTACTGTCATACAAGTCCCATATAAATTATTGTTTTTGACATTTAGAAAAAAGTAACTAATTTGACTTGTTGTCATCTACCCTATTATACTTATTCAATTGAATCTATTTATAGTTAACTTCTCGGAACTTCCATTAGTGTTGTATTAACACTATATTTTGTTCTTGTATGTACATTGTTAATTTTTATTACTCATTAACGTGTTTACGTTATGGCTTACTCGTTAGGTGCAAGTGCCAAATCTGTTATCAGCAATATTTTATCGAGGTGCGTTTTTATTGCTATGCAGTGTATGTACTTATGTATTATATAATTCCTATTTTTTCTAGCAACATATACAAAATATGTCATGTATAATTTTAATGTTGAAATTGACGTTATTGAATTTTGTAAGACCGTATTAAATTTGAGTACAAAAATAAATTTATTTTTGGTGTAAATAGTTTTTTTTTTTGATAGAATCTGAAATTAAGTTTAACGAAAGTTTATACAGCCACGAATAGAATTACAATGTCAATCGGTCAATCGTCACCGGCAAAATATTGATCTTTTTCGGTGGGCGGTGTTGATAACACGATGACGTATCGTATAAATGGTTAGCCGTTTATGTATTAGTCTAAGAGACAATGATTTTTATTGAATCTGTAATATTTTAACAAATATATTAATGTTTTTTTAATTGACTTTTTCTTTGTTTACAACTTAACTCCTATAACCGTAATTGATAATGACGCTCGCCAGTGACGAATATAATGACTCATATTATATTCATCATAATACTGGCGAGCCTGTTTTTTACTATTTCATCACCCACTACAGAAAGTAGTGGTCAAGAATAAAGTCGAACACGCCTTTGATACTAGGTATAAAGCAAGTCCACGACCTAACCAAGTGGTCACTATCACTACTGCCGCCGCTTTGTGCTGATTGCCGTAATATACTGTCCATATTGCCTAAGTTCTCGGAAACTGTAAACGCATTTAGGAGTTATAGTTGAATAATGACTCGCATACAAATTTGAGAGTATTAAATAAGGTTTCATATATAAACCTTATTTAATAAGAATCCTGTCGCTGTCATTATCATGTCAGATCCTTTAGGAAACCTTGGAATATATCTGAGACCTCAGTAGTACTCAGTACCTAGGGATTTCAACATTGTTATCTGCAGTTTTTTCTGATTTTACCAATTGTTATCTTAAAATATAGACATACCTTTATATGTCTTATCTGCATATTATGGATTTTCCTATTTAAATAATCAGCTGGTCATTAATCATTGTTATCTAATGCTAACTGATTTTTATGACATTGTAAATTAAATAATGTTCCATTTTAATATTGTTAAGTGGGTCATTAAAACAAATACAAATCGACAGAACACTGTTTATTTTGTGCTAATTAATTAAATTAACTTACATCCCCTACACTTAACAGCTAAGAATTAAAAAACAAATCCAATAAACCTAAAAAAACTGTACAAAACATTCACTTATAATCTAAAATACCTACTTATGAACTAATCAGTCTTTGGCGAGAAATACAGAACTGTCCACTTAGATCTTAGACTAAATCGGGGAACAGTTCTGAAAATGACTCACACCAAAAATCTGACAAGTCCATAGCGTCATGTTCACTGAGGGGAGATGATAATGACTCGTAACCAAGATCTGAACTAAGGTTTGTGTGCGATGGTGACAGCAGCAAATTGTCATCAATAGAATTAGGTGACAATGTCATTGGAGACACCATTTTCAAATCAAAGTCTGTTTTCAAGTCCGTATTCAACAAGTCTGTCTCAATTTTGATGGGAGCGTCAAGTTTTGAAGGTACCTCTTCAACAACCTGCTCCTCACAGGGCACTTCGACTGTGACACAGTCGTTGTCTTCATCAAAACTGGCATAGAAAATATCTCCTTTGTCATTTCCACTTTCATCCTTAATTTGTACGGTTTCTTTAGGTGCTGTGACCACGATGTCAGGTGTGTAGGGATGTGCATAAGAGTGCTGGGAAAGTATCCTGTCGACGTCATGCTTCATGTCTACGACTGCACTTTCACTGGATTCCAGGTGCTCTGCTGCGGTCCCCACCACTTGATCTCCTTCAGTGCACTCTCCAGATTCCCGGACTGTGACCTGTAAATGATAATTTTTAAAATTGTATTAATTATGGTTGAATAAAGATTTTATAGATAGTAGGTACTACTACATAATAAGTACCTACATTATTTTTATATCATACTTTATCTAGGATATTCCATATAAAAGGTTAAATTAATAAAACAGGTTTTTCCTTAAATTCTTCTTGCCATATTTGTTGATTCATTGCACCAAAACTGGTTTGTTTCCTGTTTTGTAATTCTTTTAGAGTTTACCAAACAAAGGCAATACAGATTGTTTCTTACATCATCTGAATGTTAGCAATGAACTCTTGAAATAAGATGAAATCTACAAGAAAATTAACATTTAGAACTTACATTTTCAACCGCTCCTGAAGCACTTGCGCTAATTTCTTGTAATAAGGAGTCTGCAAGTTGATGGAGGCTGTCAAGGTACTCTTCTGAGTCGAGGTGAGCGAGGAGGTCTGAGAGAGCAGGCACATCGCCAGCAGCAGTCTCGCCGCGCGGATCGCCGTCGGGGGCCCTTCCTTCTGCTGAGGAGACTCTGCCGGTCCTTGGGCCCCCGCGACGGTCCGCGCCGCGGATTCGCTGCGAAGCGCTGCGTTCTCACTTAGAAGACGCTCGTTCAACGCCTTCAAGCTCGCCACTTCGCTCGCCAACCTTTCATTCATATCCATAAATTGCTTCAAACGGTGTTCCATTTCGTCCATTTTCGCCTTTTTCCTGTCGCGCGATGTTTGCGCTGCCACTCTATTCTTCAGTTTCCTGTAACAATCGTTACATTAGTACTATATTCATTTAATCTTTTGTTATCAACCAACAGCGCTAGTTTCACTGGTGGTACGTATAAAAAAACAAAGCAAAAGTCCCGTTAGTGTCAATACACGCAAACATGACTCACTTTCTTTGCATCTTCTCCTCCCATGTCAGATGGTCCAGGCGCCGTTTCCTGGACGGTGGAGAAGGTGACACGTCCACGACCACGTTGGAATCCATCTCCTCCACCGCCAAGTAGTTGTTGGGAACGGTAATGATAATAGGAGCGCTCATTGTTATCCTTTGCCTTTTTCAATACAATCACCAATCACTCCACTTGAGAAACAGTTCTATTGTCTTAACGAGAGCATGCTAAACGGAACTTCTTTCTATTCACTTGTTATTTGCTAGAGCACTTTTCTACGATATATTTCCGCGAGCGCGTAACAAACGATTGCGTCGTACATTATCAACCTCGGCTTTCATATTGAATTATTTTGTACCATTCTCGAAAAGTGTATGTGGAGCAACGCTATTGGTTGGAAGATAATGTAGGCGGAGCTGCAATGTCATCAGTAAAACAAGGATAGCGCTAAATTTCCAGTTCTATAGAAAGAGATAAATACCAATGACACAATACGTCATAAAATCAGGTCATAAACAACGCCCCCTCTATGCAATTTTCCACATGGCGGTAATATTTAAAATGTGGAAATTCATTATGAAAAATGCTTGCTTCATTATGGAAAACTATGACGTCATATATACCTAGGTAAAATACGTAATAATACAATCCATGGATGGAACTATTAGGAATTCTTGTTTTTTGAGCTTTTGCCCGCGGCTTCGCTCGCGTGAATTTCCATCGGAAACAGTGCTTTTTCCCGGTATGAAAGGTAACCTATGTTCTTCTCAGTACTTCTAACTATGTTTATGAAAAAAATTAGGAAGATTGTTTCAGTAGATAAAGCGTAAAGAGGTAACAAACAAACAAATAAATAAACAAATAAACTCACTTTCGCATTTAGAATATTAGTTAGGAAAGTTAGGATAGGATTGACTTATCAAAGTGATAGGATAGCCATACATAATATCTGTAGTGTCTATAAGTTAATTAGGCTGAGTCAAGTACCTATTTTATTATGAAAAAATACTGTAAAAATATGTAGGTATCTATGTCGCTAATGACATTTTTATATGCACTTATCAAGCATGACGAAATGCGACGAAACGAATAATAGACCACTAGACACACAAGTGAGTCGGCACGTATGATGCAATCCTTGGTTTAGATTACCGTCTGTGTGAAAGGATTTGGACTTTGGACGTTAACTTAAGCGGTGTTATTTCATCATTGCGTTAGTCACTTTGACGACTTCTGTATGTGCTCAGTGGTGTTGTCACCCACACACTCGTCTGCCATCTGGAGGTCTTGGATTCGATTCCCAATGCGGCCACATATTTATTTTAGCTATTTTCTCAGTTTAGGGTTCTGGGTGTGTTGTACTTATTTCTCTGTTTGTGTGCATCGGTCCTATGACCAAGCTTAGTGTGGGTTAAGTTTTAGAGATATGACCAGCAATTTGTTGCAACTAGAAAGGGATGCGGGATATAATATAGGTAACTAGCTTTTGCCCGCGGCTTCGCCCGCGTGAATTTCCTACGGGAACAGTGCTTTTTCCCCGGGATGAAAGGTACCCTATGTCTTTCTCAGTACTTCCAACTATGTGTATGCGAAATTTCAGGAATATTGGTTCAGTAGATAAAGCGTGAAGAGGTAACAAACTGTTAAGTTTTTGATATTAAGTATCCGTAGTTGAAATACGTTTAAATAAAGTATAATGCAACGAAAGGTATATTATTTATATTAGTTTAAATAGTATTTAAACTAATTTAAATAGTATTTAAACTAATATAATACATTATGTAGGTATAAAACCAGAATTGACAAGAGAAGAATAACAGATGGAAGGTAACTATAGAACTAGGTATAGATAATGAAGGAACGATATATGATCTCTTCACACCCTCCAAACTTTAAAAGAATTTGGAAATTTCATTTGGAAATTCTTTTCAATCCAATCTTTCCACTCAATTCTTCTAATCTTGGACCAAAAAGTGGCTTAGTTAGCATATCCGCCAGTTGTTTCGTGGATGGAACTTGTTTTACTAGCAGTTCTCCGTTGGTAACACACTCACGTACAAAGAGATGCTTCAGTTTAATGTGCTTAGTACGTTTGTGGTACTCATATTTTGGATTATGGGATAGCTTTATAGCTGACTCGTTGTCCAAGTAGAGTTCAGGTTTTTCTAAAGTGACTAAATCTTTTAGTAAACTATTCAACCACAATATCTCTTGGGCGGCTTCGCTAGCGGCGATAATCTCAGCTTCCGTGGATGAAATTGATACGGTTGTTTGCCTTTGACTTCTCCAGCTGATTGCAGCTCCTGAGAGTAAGCAGACCATTCCAGATGTTGATCGTCCAGTTGGTTGGTCTCCTGCAAAGTCAGAGTCACTAAAACATTGTAAGTTATTACATGACTCTTTTGTATATACCAGGCCTTTATCTGTGGTACCTTTTAAGTAACGGAAGATTCGTTTAACTAGCAATACGTCATTTGCTGTAGGTGTCTCCAGGTTTCTAGATGCTTTGCTCACAGCGTATGCTATATCGAGTCTTGTACCCACTGCTAAGTATGTAAGAGCTCCAACAGCTTGTCTGTAGGGAAAACATGAGGTGCTTTCTACATCTACCTGTGTATCGTTGATACTTTCTTTGATTATTGGTGTTGGAGTTGGTTTGCTATTTAGCATACCGAACCTTTCGAGAACCTTCTTGGTGTAGTTTTGTTGGATGAGGGTTATTTCTCTATTATTAGTTTTTATTTCCATGCCTAAGAAATAGGAGGCAGGTTTAAATGTTATTTTGAACCTTGCTTTAAGTTCGTCAATAAACTCATCAGCAGCAGCAGTTGTATTTGATGCTACAAGTCCATCATCAACATACAGTTCAAGTAATACTTTTGACTGGCCTCTAATTCTTACATACAGGCATGGATCAGCTTCGCTTTGTCGAAAGTCATCATTTTCTAAGAATTCAGCGATACACGAATTCCAGCATCGCGGTGCTTGTTTTAACCCATATAGGCTGCGTTTAAGTTTGCAGACGCGTTGGGATCCGTCGTGAAAGCCTTCAGGCTGTTTGACATAGATTTCCTCATTGACAGTTCCATTAAGGAAGGCTGTTGCGACATTAAACTGTCGTAGTTTTAAATTTTCTTTTGCCGCAATTGCTATGATTGCTCGAATGGTGCTAAGACGAGCCACCGGACTGAATGTTTTATCATAATCCACGCCCTGTTGTTGTGAGTAACCTTTAACAACTAGCCTTGCTTTAAATTTATCAATAGAACCATCTGGATTCATTTATAGTTTATATACCCATTTGCAAGGGAGTGCCTTTCTTCCTTTGGGTAGATTCACTAAATCCTATGTTTGATTTTCATGTAGTAAATTTATTTCGCTTAACATGGCTTTGAGCCATTCATTTTTACAAGGAGATTCCAGAGCTTGTTTGTAAGTTTCTGGATCCTTTGGGTTATTTTCTACTTCAGCGACAACTGCCAATACAAAATCATCATACCGTTGTGGCTGCTGTATCGCCGATCTGTTTCTCAAGTTATATTCATCCTGTTCAGGTTCAGGATGAATATCAGCTTCGTAAAATTCTTGTTGTTCATCACCCGTGTCATGATCTTGATCAATAATTTCAGTTTGCTGAGTAGATGGACCGTTTGGAATTGAAATTGGCTCATCTTGAGTAAGATCATTGAAACTTGAAATCAGCTCGTCTTGATCATGTTCAACAGTCAATTGAATTTTTGAAGTTGAAACGGAGTGAGTAAGTTTGTCTAATTTTTTTATATTGTCAATAAACTCTGAATAGAAATTTGTCTGGAGAATTCTTACGTCTTTCGAAATAAGTGACTTGTGTTTATTTGGAACATATACCCTGTACGCCTTGCTAGAATCAGAATAACCGACAAATACTCCTGGAATTGCCTTAGGTGCAAATTTCGAACCCTTAGCTCTACCTTTCATAAGCACAAATGCTTTAGATCCAAAAGTATGAAGATGATTTACGCATGGTTTTCTTAGAACCCATTTCTCAAATGGCGTACTGTTTCCTATAGCACTGTTTATGCTTCTATTGGATAGATAGTTTGCTGTATTGATAGCTTCTGCCCAAAGAAACATTGGTGCTTTTGCGTCGATAAGCATTGCTCTTGCTTTCTCCAATAATGTCCGATTTTTCCTTTCAGCGAGACCATTCTGGTGTGCGGTATAGGGCGCAGATAAACGTCTTGCAATCCCATGTTCCTGTATAAGGTTTTAAATTTGTCGTTGACATATTCTGTGCCGTTGTCTGTTTGCAAGTGCTTTATCTTATTTCCAGTAAAATTTTCCATTTCTTGTTTATAGACCTTAAAATGATCTAATGTTTCAGACTTATTTTTCATTAAGTTTACACGTCCATATCTACTGTAATCATCAATAAAAGTGACGAAGTAACGGTTATTTCCGTAGGAAGATTTGATAGGACCACATACGTCACTGTGGACAATCTCCAAACGTTCAGTAGTTCGTGGAGTTGTTCTTTGTGGTGGGCTAGGAACCCGTGTCATTTTCGCTTGAATACAAGCGTCACAATCGGACAGAGACTCATTTTTATCAAAGTTTAATCCAATCAAAGTCTCGTTGTTGAGAGCTAGATGAAGATCTTTGTCATTCATATGTCCGAGCTTCTTGTGCCATTCCAGTAAGGAATTCTTTTTCGTTGAAATTGTTTCAGTCGTTGCTGCGTAATTTCTTTCATCCATGACGTTAAGCAATTTGACGTGGTAGAGACCATTATTTGTGGATTTTTCTGCAGTTATAATTAAATCTCCACTTTTATTATGAACAAATGCTTTGTCTTTTTTAAATGCAACAGCAGCTCCGTTTTCTGTCATTTTTGTCACTGATAATAAGTTCTTGCAAAGTGACGGAACAAATAAGGTGTTGTCAAGATGAATTATGTGTTTTATTTTTCAAAGAAACTCTCCCTTCTCCTTTGATCTCGGTTGAGTGATTTTCTGATGCGAAGTTAAGTTTTCTATAAGTAGTTGATATATTTTTGAAGTAATGACGTTGATAAGTCATGTGTGAGGTGCAGCCGCTGTCGAGCACCCAGTCATCTTGGTTATTTTGGTTTGAAGTACGAGTAAGAAAGCACCCTTCTGCGTAGAGGGAACTTTTAGAATTAGCGTTGTTTTCTTTGTTTTTCTTCCAGCAATTAGAGCAAATCTTATGCGTCTTCTTCTGAAACATTTTACGTCCCGATTTCCTGCAGATTTTACAAGACACGTAAAGTGCATCTTCGTCTTCGTTCTGTTGCGGGCTTACTTCGACGTTACGGTGTCGGGCATCACTCTCTTCGATAAATTTTAATTTTAAGTTCTGGTTTCGGTAGTACGTCGCGTGACTCCATTGCAACACGAAAGTTTTCGTATTCCGGGGACAGACTGTACAGCATTAGGATAGTGAGTAAGTCCTCGTTTATGTTTACTATATCAGCAAGCTTGTCTACAGTGTCCATAAATTTATTCAGGTGTTCACGAACGTTGTTGTCTTCGAGTTTTGTCATTATTAGACTCTTAAGAAGAGTTGCCTTTCGCGCGGGTCCTTTACTTGCATGTATTTCCTTTAGTGTGTCCCATAGTGCTTTAGCAGACGTGCATTTTTTGATATTTTTTAGTTGCGAGGGAGCAATCAGCAGAATTAGTTCTGATTTTGCCTCTCTGTCACCGTCAATCTGAGCGTGTGTTGGAGTTTGGGGTAATTGGTCCACTACAAACTTCCACAACTTCTTCTTGACGAGCACGGCTTCAGCTTGAATCACCCAGGTATCATAATTGTCCTTGTCTAAAGGATCGATATTATATGTTGTTTTCGGCATTTTTATGTTGCACGAGTTTAACACTATCGAACTTCGAATACGTTCTAACGCTCTGCTACCATGTTAAGTTTTTGATATTAAGTATCCGTAGTTGAAATACGTTTAAATAAAGTATAATGCAACGAAAGGTACATTATTTATATTGGTTTAAATAGACAACATTATGTAGGTATAAAACCAGAATTGACAAGAGAAGAATAACAGATGGAAGGTAACTATAGTAACTAGGTATAGATAATGAAGGAACGATATATGATCTCTTCACACAACAGAAATAATTTTTTTTCTTATTATTATATGTCTGTGCTTCACACAAACAAACATATTCACTTTCGCATTTATAATATTAGTTTAAATTAGGATAGGAACTCAATGCTCTAAGTACAATACGACACTAGATGGATGAAACTTTAGTACTTATTACTTCCATGGGATGAAATCAAAGAAAGATTTCCAGAGAGAGATAATTCAGGAGGTCAGAAAAATTCCGGAGGGGATTTCAGGATGTAAAATACCATGGATGTACCTAGCTCTATGACTTGGTCTGTGGATGAAATCGAGATTCATACATAAACAATAATGATTTTGTGTCATGTCACTGTCAAGTGTTATGTCAATCTGTCAAACGAGCGAAAAATAAAAAATAATCTACCATCCATCATCATCGCGAACATCGATTTGTTTTGTAATTTGCGATTGAGTTTGATAATTATAATATACCATTTTTCTTTTCCTTCAGGAGGTTTATGCATGATCGTAGTCTAATTATATTGAAACAAAATGGCATCAACAAGTACCGATTCGCAGTCCACAATCGCCCAAAAAACATGGGCAATGGCGAATAATATAGAAACAGTGTCGAGTGTTGATGATATTTATCGTTACGATAAAAAACAGCAACAAGACATACTTGCGGCAAAACCATGGGAAAAAGAGTTAGTATTCACATTTGTTTTCCACCATCTTTCCATTTCTAAATCGGCAAAAAAGGATTATAGTCATATTTTCTATTTGATTTCAGTCCGCATTTTTTCAAAGATATAAAGATATCCGCACTAGCTTTGCTGAAGATGGTGATGCACGCACGTTCTGGAGGCACCTTGGAAGTCATGGGACTCTTATTAGGTAAATTGACAAACAACAGCTTTTAAGAAAATAATATAACCTATATATTTTATTTCAGTAAAAAAACATATGCTTTGTTTACAGGTAAAGTTGATGCAAACACTATGATTGTGATGGATTCCTTTGCGTTGCCAGTCGAAGGGACAGAAACTCGTGTTAATGCACAAGCACAGGCTTATGAATACATGACAGCTTATATTGAAGCAGCCAAACAGGTATAAATTCTAAATCATATTATTGTTTGTTTGTTACAATGTATCTAATTTTCTTTATATTTGAGGTAGTTGCTAAAAGTTTCTTTCAACATCTACTTTCTGAAAAAATACCAAATTCCAAAGACTAAAAACTGCCCTTTTTATTTAAAAAGAAAATGATTTCCATTATTTCTAGTATGTGTGTGCATATGATATAATATGTACAAATGTCTAAAAGCAATCAGTTTAGTTTCTTTTTGTTGTAAAACTGCATCATCTGCATCTATAATTACTATTATGTATCACATATAATCGGGAATTTCGGGAGAACCGCGTGTTAACTCACCTGACATAAAACCAGACTAGTTGTTTTAGAAGTACCCTCAGGTATAGGACATGACATGCCTTTCCCCCGAGATGGCTCGTAATCTTCTTCCTTTATCACTATAATTGTCCTTAGATACTAACACTCACACTATAACTAAATATCCTAATCTATGTTCTAGTCTTTTCTTTGTAATTATTTATTTTAATCACTCTCACTATTAGTGTCTTTCCCTACAAGTGACTGCTGGGAAACTTCCAAATCATCCTCACTATCAATTCCATACTCTTCAGTATTGCACGCCATTCTCTTGTTAACTGGTTGTGGAGGTGATTCAGATAAACTTCTTTTGTTTACTTTCGTTCTAGGCGTCTCTTGTGAAGGTTGATGTATCTCTATCTCCTGTGGTCCTGATACTCCAATTATATCAGCCCATTTAGATGGTGACGGTAATAATACGTCGTCTTCATCATCCTCATCAACCAGACTTGGTTGACTTTTTCTTGGTTGAACTATTTTATGTTCTAACTCTTCCTTTTCCCCCCCAAAGCTATGCATCTGATTGATATGCCTCTTCAACAGTTTATCGTTCCATTTTACCAGATATCTACAAACTCCTAACTTTTTATCAACCACTCCTTTCAGCCACCGGGGTCCTTTAGTATAATTCTTTATATAAACTGTTTGACCCACTTCAAAATTTCTCACTTTTGTGTTTTCATTATTCTCTAATTCCTGTAACTGTGGGTTATCTTTCAATAAAAGTGGATTCAGGTAGTCAAATTTAGTACGGAAACGTCTGTTATTTAATAATTCAGCTGGTGTTTCCTCATTAACACTGTTTGGTGTTGTACGTAAGCCATATAATATCTTGGGAAGTCTTATCTGCCATGGTACATCTGATAATTTTCGCAACTTATTTTTTATTGTCTGTACTGTTCTTTCCGCTTGTCCGTTTGATGCCGGATGGTATGGTGCTACTAACACGTGTCTGATACCATTGTTTTTACAGTAAGTTTGAAATTCTTCTGAGACATAACTTCTGCCATTATCACTTACAATTGTATCCGGTAAACCTTGTTCAGCAAATATTTCTCTCAATATTTTTATTAGTGTAGAACTACTCATATCTGGAACTATCTTTACTTCTGGCCATTTAGAAAATGAATCTATTAATATAAGAAAAGTTTTTCCCTGAAAAGGTCCAGCATAATCTATGTGTAATCTAGACCAAGGTTTGTTTGGTCTTATCCAGTGATGTGTAACTTTCGTTGGCATACTTCTATTTTCCGCACAAATATGACATCCCTTAATCAGATCTTCAATGTGTCTGTCAATAGCTGGCCACCAGAAGTAACTTCTAGCCATTGCTTTTGTAATCACAATTCCATCATGTGTAGTGTGTAGTTCTTCTAATACTTTAGCCCACATTTTTTCCGGTAGTACCACTCTATTACCCCACAGAATGCAATTCCTAAATGTTGACAATTCTTCTCTTTTTTGCCAATAAACTTTAAACTCACTTTCAGTTTTATTTGGCCACCCATTCTTAATCCAGTACAAAATTTTACTCAATTTCGAATCCTTTAAAGTTAGTTTCGCTACTTCCTCAGCTGAAAATTCTAACTCTAGTGGTGTTTCTTCAATAAGTAATACACCTGAAAATTCTTCTTCTATCTTTTCCGTACTTGGAGCAGGCCATCTACTTAACGCATCCGCATTTCCCAAATTCGTCCCTTTTACATACTCCAATGTATAATCATAAGAACTTAATAACAGAGCCCATCGTAACATTCGAGGTGATATTATATTTGGGATCGGACGTTTTGGATCAAACAATCCCAACAGTGGCTTATGATCGGTTTTTATTGTAACTTTCCTTCCACTTACAAATTGGTGAAATTTCTTTAATCCAAAAACTATAGCTGCTGCCTCTTTATCTACTTGAGCGTAATTTCGTTCATGAGCATTCATTGTCTTTGATGCAAACATGATAGGCCTAATACTGCCATCTTCCATTTCATGTTCTAATACAGCTCCCAGTCCATATTGAGAAGCATCACATGACAATATCAATTTTTTCTTCAAATCATAATGTACCAACGTGTCACTGCTTGTTAACATGTTCCGTAATTTGTCGAAGGCTATTTGATGTACTGGTTTCCATTGCCATTTTGTATCTTTATTCAGCAGTTTATACAAAGGTTCTGCTACTGTAGCCTTATGTGGTAAAAACGATCATAAAAATTCAACAGACCCAGAAATGCCTGTAACTCTTTTATATTACCAGGAGCTGGGAATTCTTTGATAGCATCAATTTTGTGTTCACATGGATGAATACCGATCTCATCGATAACAAACCCTAAAAAATTTACTTTGGATGCTGCATACTTGCATTTATTTTTGTTTACCCTTAACCCTGCTTCTTGCAGTTGTTTTAGTACAGCATCAAGTCTAGCATTGTGTTGCTTCACATCAGCTCCACTCACAACTATGTCATCGAGTAGTACAGCCACTCCAGGAATATGAGCCAACAAGGAAGACATCAACCGTTGAAAAATACCTGGACATGCCTTGACACCAAATGGTAGTCTCTTTACTCTATATAGGCCTTTTGGCGTATTGAGTGTAAGTAGGAGAGATGTAGGCTCGTCTACAGTCACTTGTGTGTACGCTCTCTCTAAATCAATTTTTGAGAATATTATCCCTCCCTGCAACTGCGTAAAAGCTTCATTCAATGTTGGCAGAGGATATGTGTCTGTATCGGTTACCATATTAACAGTTGACCTATAGTCCCCGCAGAGTCGTACACTTCCATTAGGTTTCAAAACTGGCACAATTGGTGTTGCCCATTCTGCATGTGCCACTGGCTCCAAAACCTGTTCACTAACCAGCCTCTCAATTTCATTAAAAACTCTTTCTCTTATAGCAAACGGAATAGGTCTACATTTAAGAAATTTTGGGACGGCCCCTTCCCTTGGTGTGATGCTTACAACTGGTCCAGTATATTTACCTAAACCTTCTTCAAAAACTTCTTTGTATTTTTTAAGTAAATTAGTGGTGTCTATGGTATCTATTTTTATATTATTTATTCCTAGTAATTGGATATTCAAATCATCAAACCAATTTCTACCTATTAAACTTGGACCTTGTCCCTTAGCTATGATCAAAGGTAAGTTCTTATTAGTCCCTTTATAATGTACCTGTACCATTACTTTACCTAAAATATGTAAGGGACTGTCAGTCCATGTTTTTAATGAAAGATCATTTTTTTCCATATTTGGTAATTCTCCTTTCCATATGAGTCTGGCTGTCGGTTCACTTATTAATGTAAATGCACATCCTGAATCGATTTCCATTTCAATTTCATAGTCATTTACCAAAACATTTATCAAGAAGGCAGATACTCTTTTTTGTCTAACATTGTTGATAGAAGCTTCATATAGACCATTGCAGTCTGACCTCAGCGCACTACTCCTTTTCTTTATTTTTGTTCAAACAGACTATCTCTATATGACCTGTTTTTCCACAAAAATTACATTTTGACCACCTAAATCTGCACTCCCCCTTATGCTGTTTACCACAACGGAAACATTCAGATTTACTTTGCGATTTATTAAATTTTGAATCATTCCTTTTATACGTAATTTTATTGACTTCCATCGGTTCCTCTATCGATATATTAGATTTGCTTGTTCCCGGGATAACTATAAGACTAGCATCACTATTGGCCGATTCATGTGACAAGGCCATCTCACATGCTGATGTAAATGTTAAATTAGATTGTTGTAACATCTTCCTTTGGACCTCTTTGTCACGGATTCCACATACTAATCGGTCACGCAAAGTGCGTTCAATATCTTTGAAATTACAGTGGATTGACAATTTCCTCAAGTTAGCAATATAATCTCTTACTTTTCCCCTTCTTCTTGATTTCTATTATGAAATTTAAAAGATTCCACAATTTCATTAAGTGGGGGGTGAAAATGATTATCTAAATAGGTCTTTATAGTAGAAAAAGTAACCTCACTTATTTTCTTTGGAGCTATCAATGAAGAAATTAAATCAAATAAATCCGGACCACATACCGCTAGTAGATTCGCCTTTTTCTTAGCATCCTCTGTCACTTCATTTGCTTCTAAACAAAATGCAAACCTTGTAATGTAGTTTTCCCAGCAGCCATGTGCCACATCAAATTCACTGAATTTAATCACCATTTTTACAACACTTTTACTCTTTGTTTTCCAAAAATTATATATATTATGTAATTACCACAATTATTTTTACACTTTTCACAAGTTTTTCTCGTCGCCACTATTATGTATCACATATAATCGGGAATTTCGGGAGAACCGCGTGTTAACTCACCTGACATAAAACCAGACTAGTTGTTTTAGAAGTACCCTCAGGTATAGGACATGACAATTACCTAAAAGTAATACCTTGTTTCTCTACAGGGTTACTGGTAATTAGATGCGAATCTCTTAGGGGGTTGTAGGTAGTGTTATTTGGATAGATTTAAATCTATAATGGGTTATCCAAAAGTTTACCGTTTTCGAGATATTTGATATTTTAATGTTTTTTTCCAATTAAGTTTCAATCTTTTTTTTAAGAAAAAAGTATTCGTCAGAATCAGTTTATTTTCACAGTTAATGAACGGTAATAATGGAGCACTTATTATCAATCATAACATCATAGAAATTCTTAACCAGTAACATTACCTACAACCCCCTGAGAGATTCGAATCTAATAACCAGTAACCCTGTATAATGTACTTAAAGTAACAATTTTTATAAAAACAAGTTGTGATGGAATTCATTTTTTAGCCTATTTTAGTAAGTTTTTTAGTAAGCATTTCATAAGAAACTTAAATTTCACAGGTTGGCCGGCATGAAAATGCTATTGGTTGGTACCACAGCCATCCAGGGTATGGCTGCTGGCTTTCCGGCATAGACGTCTCCACTCAGATGCTCAACCAAAACTTCCAGGAACCATTTGTAGCTATTGTCATTGACCCAGTCAGAACCATTTCTGCTGGAAAAGTGTGCCTTGGTGCGTTCAGGACTTATCCCAAGGTATGACAAAATCTTAATAAAATCTAGTAAGCAGTGCTAAATAAATTTATATAACTTTAATAAAGACAGAAAGATTATTCAGCATTTTTAAATTAGTAGAGATTCAGCACCTTCAAATTAAATTAAGACCATATTTTTTAGGGTTACAAACCAGCCAATGAAGAGCCGTCAGAATACCAAACCATCCCTCTGAACAAGATTGAAGACTTTGGTGTTCACTGCAAACAATATTACTCTCTGGAAGTTTCCTACTTCAAGTCGTCCCTGGATCGAAGGCTACTTGATTCTCTATGGAACAAATATTGGGTTAACACTCTTAGCAGCTCCAGCCTCATCACCAATGCTGATTACACCACAGGACAGATATTTGATTTGTCTGACAAATTGGAACAGAGTGAAGTGTCTTTGGGTTGGTATCATTTATTTATTTTAAAACTATAGGTAGAATAGTAAATAGTGCTTTTTACAACATTGCAGTAGGTAACATGCAATTTGTAAAAAACAAAAAGGTAAAAAAGTACAACATTGGAGACTTTTTTATGTAATTGAGATTGTTCAAGTTGTCTTGGTTCACCAGCAATTCTGATATTACAATAAGGTTTTTTTTCAAGTTTACACTAGTCCTATTAGTTGCTATATGTTGTTATGTATTCTTGGTTGCCACCACTAATGGCAATGAGGAATATCCTGATCGTCACCAGTGGAACATATTATTTCCATGGCCATTTTAACCCATCCTTGCGATCATTTAATAATAATAATAACTCATTTATTTCATCAAAAATTTTGACCTATCTCTTGCATTTTGTGGGCTCAACGGCAAATGCTTTAGTGGATCCTTTTTCTTGGATACCTACACAGCACAAACTAACGCCATGACAACATTTCCGTGTACCCCCCATTTTGCAGAGTATGTTGTTGGCATGTTTCCATTCTTTTTGTATTTTATTTTTGTTGTTTTTTTTTTCTAAGAAATAAACGTATTCTATTCTAATTTCCAGGTCGCGGCGGCTTCATAGTGGCGGGTGCGGATCCTCACGAGAAGCGCACGGAGGACAAGCTAGGCAAGGCCACGAAGGACGCGTGCAAGACCACCATCGAGGTGATCCACGGGCTCATGGCGCAGATGATCAAGGACCGCCTGTTCAACAGTGTCAGCGGCCGGCCCGCGCCGCCCACGCCTATGATTGAGTGAATGACTGCTAGTTGTTAAGTTCTTTGTGTAATCTTAAATATAAATATTGCAATTATACGTGTTTATTTATTACAAAACTGACCAAAAAAAGATTGTGATGGTGCTCCCACACTGGCAGTTATAAAATGTTATATTATAACATTTGTTGTCTGTTACAATGAACAAGCTAATTATTTAAAAATAAAAAACACGACTGACATCTTACATAGCCTATGTCATTCGGGCTAATGCAAGGAATCTAACAATACCTCTCACATCAAAATCTGTTAAGCCGTTCAGGACTTATGGTGGAATAAAGAAATTACATACATACATACATGAACCCTGAAAACATAACACTCCTTTTTTGGTCAGTCGTGTAAAAAAGAAACAGCAAATATTACATTTTATAACTGCCAGTGTGGAAGCACCATTATGTTTTCAGGGTTTGTGTACGTATGTAAGTTTCTTTATTCCACCTTGGTCCTGAACGGCTGTACAGATTTTGATGAGAGAGGTATTTTTAGATTCTTTGCATTCCTCCGAGAGACAGGCCGTTTGAGTTGTCAGTCGTGTTTTTTATATTTAATAATTAGCTTGTTCGATCTTGCATTAGGATAAAAGTTAATTATGAAGGCAAAAGGAAACAACAGGTTGATTATATAAACATTTTCAAATATTTATTAACCAATTTACATAAAATCATTATGTACATCTTTCACATAGCTTTAGTTATACACAAAATCATAAATCTCACGTTGTGGAGGGCCTTCTATTTTAATCAGATATTTTATAATAAAACAAGCACCAAAATTACGATATATATCTTCGCGAAGCTCTTTATATAATGGAAAATAAAACTATATATTTTGCTCATGATTATACCTGGCAGCGGTCATAACATTTCTATAAAATTTGCAGAGCCGTGCGTGTCTACCTACATGGGTGTTTTCAATTTTATTATCATATCTAAATATACATAAATCCCTAAATACAATCAACTGCCAAAAGGTGTCAATAATTAACATTTAAATCATTTAAAATTAATTCATGGAACGCCAGCTTAGTTATTTCTGGATTTTATATCATTATTTCTCAAACATAAATATCAGTATATTTTTTTATTTTTCCTTGTCTTCTATTTTACAGTTCAAACCAGTTGTTCATTATATCTTTGTTATTGGTATTCAATTACATTATTGAATGGGTTCAATTGTAATAGTTACGTGATGGCCCGGACTGTGGTGTTCGGGCCATCTATTTAGTAATCTGTGCCATCACAGCAAACCATGTGTGCTATTTCCACAATTCGGCAGTTAATTTAATAAATGTGCTGGTTAATAATCTAAACATAAATAAGTAGATCGAAATAAAAATAAAACTAATTGCTAAGTGTTAAAAATGTCCTAAAGTACGAAAATTGGGAAATACCAAGAGTATACTCCTATTTTTTTTTCAATAAGATGTACGTACCAATTCATATAAATATGTACACGTGTAAAATAGAATTACGGGTCCGATTTAAACTATGATATTGCCCAAAGAGCAAGCAACAATCTCATACACAAATAACTACTCTTAACCAAATGCATAGGGAATAACGTTCTAATACCAAACTAGAATTACATCAAATGGTTCCGTTATATAAATTAGTAAAAAGACCCCTACTATTACTGCAGTGTTAAAATTCAGTGCTAAAATTTAACAACATTAAAGAATTATTTAAATAGTATTTTTGACATGTTAAGTTTGGAAATTAATGGTCTCATGGCTTGTCCAAAACAGACCATCCAATATGATATTAGTTTGTTATTTTTGTATTTATTTATTATCCATACTAATATTATAAATGCGAATGTTTGGATGTGAGTTTGTGAATTTGTGAGTTTGTGAATTTGTGAGTTTGTGAGGATGTTTGTTACTCAATCACGCAAAATGTACTGGACGGATTTCGATGAAATTTGGTACAGAGGTAGATAATGACCTGGAATAGCACATAGGCTACTTTTTATCCCGGGAAAAAGCACTGTTCCCGTGGGAAATTCACGCGGGCGAAGCCGCGGGCAAAAGCTAGTTGATAATAAGTAACAAGTGGTAGTTAACGTGAAACGTGTCTCACAATTAGAGGTATTAGAATTCAACACTGCAGTAATAGGTGAAAAAAATAACCAAACCGGACTACATTTTCACAAGAATCTCTCGACATAAAACTAAGTGCTTTATCACACGTTATCATAGTGATTTTATTCATATTAAGTACATTCCTTACAGCCCCTTTACACCATCCTATACATGTTTATATTACATTTCACAATCTCATTTTATTTACATAAGCCATGGACGACACAATACAGAAATCTTAAGTGAATTTTCATATTTTAAAAACCATATTTTAATATTTATAAAAGTTAATGGATATAAAATTCCTATTTAGATTACATATCCAATTAATAACAGTAAAGTAGTTAATTTAGGTAAAAATATCTTATATTGTGTCGCAAAATGTAAATAAAAACCATATATTAGGCTGCATTTTACATAGATATATAACAATGTGCTTTGTTTCCTAAAAGCAGACACTAAGTGGAGTTTACTGACGAAAGTCAGAATTTAAAAATTCATAGATCAACTGACCATAAAAATAAAATTTTGGGAATATTTGTCAGAGAAATGAATTAAAATATAATCTATAAGAAGTTTTTAAAGTTGAAACAGTTATACTTTACCAACCAAGCGTCCCATTTAAGGCTTTTCTAGCGATTGAAAATACGTGTAGATTTAAACCAAGACATGTAGTCACTTTAAAGGAAATATACCATTATCTTTACATATTATTTACAATCGAGTTGGGTCGAAGTACCTAGGGGAGCTATCAGACAATTTCCGAAGAAATGTTACATCACAACCTCTTATTACCCGAATAGATTCGCTTATCACGCCGAAAACTACTCATTTAGAATTTTTATTTTTATGGTCAGCCCATTTTAGACCCTATACCAGAAGTATTTAAAAGGTTGGTGGTAATTCTGAAGTGAATTACTGTAGTAAACATTTGTTTGCTATATATCTGGCTAACTTTTAGCGTTTAACACCTAAGTTCTAAACAATAAATTGGAATGTTTACAAGTCCGTCGGTCTCACAATACTGGTGGCTGTTTATTGCTGGGTAAGGAATAGTATCCATGTCAGTCTTAGATATTGCAAATAAAATGGCCCCCGGACATAGGTTGCGTGAGTTCAACTATATTTATACTAGTATGGGCCCGCGGCCCGGGACTTTGTTCGCTTGGGAATTTCAGGAAATCCTCTCTTAGTGCTCCCCTACACTCCCTAAGGAACCTACATGCCAAATTTCAGCTTCCTACGACCAGTAGTTTGGGCTGTGCGTTGTCTGTCAGTCACTAGTCAGTACCGCAAGAATTTTATATATGTATATTGATCAGCTGAAGAGTTTGTATGAATTTCTGGAAGTACCGGTCCAATTTAACAAATTCTTTCTGTGTTTGATAGCAACTTATGAGGAGCCAAATTTGGAAAATAAAAAGTATGTTTTGTTATACAATTTTTTAACAAAATACCGGATAGTGTGATACAAATTCCGAATTGTGAAAACAAGTGCGATGATTTTTGTTACAGTATATGTGTATTTTGGTCCTTCTTAGCGCTCCTATTACATACAAGCTACCAACATAAGTCTCATATGGAATTGGTCTTTAAAAAAACTAGAAAAAATATTGAAAAATTCATAATTAATTTCGTATGTTTAAAACTTATTATGAGATACAAATTTTGAAAATACAATCGCCTCATTTGATTGTACCATATTTTAAAAAAGTATTTTTTTACACGCCCTTATAGGTAAGGCCTAATACATTAGCGGCGTAACAAACTAAAATATATAGCTGCGACAAATTGATTAGTACCGACATCCGTCGACAAATAATGTAAACTCCGTTTTTTACTACTTGTCTTATTATGTAAACAACCTTACCACGTCTTTTTATGATTTTTACAATAATATAAATTGAAATAGACTTTTTAGGAAATTACTTTCGTGGTTAATAAATGTTTTACTTTAGAATATTTAGGTTTGAACTAATATTTGATTTATTTTCAACAAAAAGTACAGTGAAGATTGTTTACATAATAGGACATGTAAGAATAAACGGAGTTTATGTTGGAATGGTGCCAACCGTGTATATAGATTTCGTTGAGATAGTATGCAATAACTGACTGTTAAGTTTCTAGTGTGTATGCAACTATTTCCGCTAGGTGGCGGTAGTCGTAATATGTCAGATGCATTTAGGGGACTTGAAATCTGACATCAGTGTTACACACTTGATAATTTCAAAGCAGACACGACATTTTTGATACTTTTATCGACGATATATATTATCACCTTATATCACTTTTATAATTACAACTTTGGTCAAAGTTATATCTTAAATGGTGTGCGGTTACCTGGACAGTAATAGGGAATATTACTCATAAGTAATTAGTGTTTTTTGACAATGACAGATTTTTGAAAGCATGCTTTATCATGGCAACAGGCGATTTGACTACTGTATGCGCCCATCTGCGTAGAGCTTTGGATAATTTTCCCTACTGAATAAGTAATAAATATATTTGACAGTTGGCATGACTATGCGACCGAGCAGTTTTGATACAAGAATTAATATTATTAGCAATATTTGTCAGGCCAATGTATCATATTGAACAAGTAATACGATGACAAATCGACCGAGCAGTTTAGATACTTTTAAAATTATTATTTTTAGCAAAACATTTTTCAGGCCAATCCAATGTGTCATATTGAACAAGTAATACGATGTCGAAGCGACCGAGCAGTTTTAATACTTTTAGAATTATTATTAGCAACGTTTGTCAGGCCAATGTGTCAAGTGAACATTCATGTGTGAACTGTCATGTCATGAACAGTCATTGAACAAGTAACACGACGTCGACCGAGCAGCTTTGATACTTTCAGAATTAAAATTAGCATTTCATGTGTGTGAACTGTCATGTCATGAACAGTCATTGAACAAGTAACACGACGTCGACCGAGCAGTTTTGATACTTTCAGAATTAAAATGATCAGTTTCCAGGCCTGTGTTCGGTGTGGTGGGCCGTTGCGTGTAGTCGCTAGAGGCAGCATCCGCGGGGGCTGGCCACTCGTCAGTTGAACAACTCCGGTGGGAAGTTGTTCACCTCCGCTTGTTCCAGTACGGGGTTGCCGTCGATGTTGTACGAGACTCGTATTCTTAGCCGGAGTGGAGCCTGAAATGCAATTAACGAATGATTGTTTTCCCGCTCACTAGTTGGCGCTACTGAGATCTGTCAGATAGTACATTACTGTCATCAGTTGTCAAATTCAAATGACAGTATTGTACAAAGTCAAAGTCAATTTTTTTATTGAAACACGGCCTCAAAGGCTCTTTTTCACGTCGAAAACTAATTATTTAATCATAATGTATTATGTCTCAAAGCTACAAACTACTGGCATTTCGGAACGACCACTGCTGAGAAGAAATGCCGAAAGAAACTCATGAAACAGTCTTGGTCGCCTAACCTGCCAGAGGGGCTATTTATTAACTTTATACATACACTAGATTGTGTACAGTCAAAAATAAAATAAAATATAAGAAACAAATATAATATAATAAAACATGTTATGTTTATTTATGTACAATCTGACTAGACATTATTTGCCACTAGCGCCAACTGTGAGCGAAAAAACAATAAGAATTTGTTATATTTCAAGACATGAGAACCGAATCATATACCTTGTTCAAGCATACATGAACATACCATCGCGATGCTGAGTTGCAATCAGCGGACAGTGACCGGCCAAAAATGCATACGTGCAACGCCATCAATATTTTTAGTTAACACTACAATATACATTATAGATTTTTATACACACAAATGTAATTAAAATTAGTATAAGTACTTTGTAAATTTGTAAATAAATTCTCTTTGGTATTCAGACAATCGTCGTGTATTATTGTCTGGGATCTTCACGGATCCATACCTCCTACTACGGCTAAGACACCTTTCGCCGTCAGTTTACTGATCAGTCTTGTGAGTCTGCTTGACTGGTGGTAGGAAAATCCTGTCCAGTGCACATTGCACCCCGTGCACTAACCCTATATTCCTTCCCACTTTCCGTCTAATACCTTAGGTCGCACGGTATTAGACTTCCCGCACTATTTATATACGTATTTATTCTTAGTTTATGACTAGGGCTAGGGTGTTAGGTGCTAGGGTTGTTTGTTAGTTACAGTCATCCCTTTAGTTATAGTTTCATGTACAGTTAGCTAGCTATTACAGCACAGAACACTACTACGCAGTGACACTTTCATTCACACCACACATACTCAACAGTCACACTAATAAATAGCTAGTTGATTGTACATACCTATTCGTCAATGTGGCCATTTTAGACGCTTAGTAGTTTTCAACAAACAAAGATACATTCTCACAAACATTTTTTTTATGGTACAGTCAGCTGCAGAGACAAATGAAACAAATGTGACTCTTAATTATAGTCTATTGCATGTCAATACTGACTAAACATGTGTTTCCTAAAATGTATAAGAAATTGTAACATCTATTGTGTACCATGTTTACAGCAATAAAAATTCATTCATTCATTCAGAGAAACCTGACACCCTATTTCACCGAATCCTGTCTCAGTTTCTCAGCTGTCTGTACAGTCAAGAGTCAAAAGTGCAGTCAGAATCTACAAGGCATTATGATCATTAAGGCTAGGCAATAAGGTCTTCGAGGTATGACTGTACTTATGACGTTTGACTGTACATTTGTTACAAATATGTCCACTTACTCTGGTAGAGTTGGTGATCTTTAGCACCTGCGTGATTTCGCCCTGCGGCAGTAATACCGTACCCGATGGCGACATCATGTCTAAGCGGAAAGCCTGCAAAATTAAACAAATAACATATTTATTATAAATCACCAAAATGTGTCGAGCCAGAAATATTTTTTAACATCATAAAATGTAAAGGTTGAATCTTCTCGAAAGGCCGGCAACACTTTTGTGATACCCCTGGTAGCAGTGGTCCATGGGCAGCGGTGATCGCTTACCATCAGGTGACCCGCTTGCTTTTTTGCCATAAATGTATATGTTGTAAAAAAAAGTCATGTTATTTGTTCTTGTCCTCAAAGTTAGTGGTTAAACTGCAAGAGTTTAACGCTGGGTCCACATCCGAGGAGGGTATTTTCCGCGAGAGAGCCGAGTCTGGACTATTGTACATTTTTGGTTTCTTGCCATGGAGGAGTACTGCGCTCAGACGAGAATCTCTAATCCCCAATTCGAGAAACCAGTTGGGCATAGACGAGAGTGGGAGTGTAGCAGGAAAGGAGAGAGAAGTTTTACAATCGACCGGATTCCAGCACCAAGCCAATATTGGGAAGAGCATAAAATGTGAAGTAATGTTTATTTGAGACTAGTTTTTGCCCGAGGCTTCGCCCGCGTGAACTTCCAACGAGAACGAAGGATGAAAGGTTCTAACTATGTGTGCGAAATTTCAGGAAGATTGGTTCAGTAGATTAAGCGTGAAGAGGTAACAAACAAACTCACATTCGCATTTATAATATTAGTTTGGATTACATTGAGGTATCTTTAATCAAAGATCTTTTTTATCTAGCCCACTATTTCAGGTCTTCGAGTCTCACGACTCTTGGCTCTGTCTACCCCGTAAGGGATAAAGACGTGATTCTATGTATGTATGTATCTTTATACTTTACCCTGGGCACAGCAGCCTGGAACAGGAAGTCCGCGAGTGTCAGTGTGTTGGTGGAAGAAGCCCGCATGGTCAGCGTGGCGCTGTCGGAAGTGTTGCGGACTACTTCGAACACTATGACCGTTAGATTCAATGGGTCCAATGTAATTACAATTATACTTTACCCTGGGTACAGCAGCCTGGAACAGGAAGTCCGCGAGTGTCAGTGTGTTGGTTGAAGAAGCCCGCATGGTCAGCGTGGCGCTGTCGGAAGTGTTGCGGACTACTTCGAACACTATGACCGTTAGATTCAATGGGTCCACTGTAATTATAATTATACTTTACCCTGGGCACAGCAGCCTGGAACAGGAAGTCCGCGAGTGTCAGTGTGTTGGTGGAAGAAGCCCGCATGGTCAGCGTGGCGCTGTCGGAAGTGTTGCGGACTACTTCGAACACTATGACCGTTAGATTCAATGGGTCCAATGTAATTACAATTAATATACTTTACCCTGGGTACAGCAGCCTGGAACAGGAAGTCCGCGAGTGTCAGTGTGTTGGTGGAAGAAGCCCGCATGGTGAGCGTGGCGCTGTCGGAAGTGTTGCGGACTACTTCGAACACTATGACCGTTAGATTCAATGGGTCCACTGTAATTATAATTATACTTTACCCTGGGCACAGCAGCCTGGAACAGGAAGTCCGCGAGTGTCAGTGTGTTGGTGGAAGAAGCCCGCATGGTCAGCGTGGCGCTGTCGGAAGTGTTGCGGACTACTTCGAACACTGTGACCGTTAGATTCGATGGGTCCACTGTAATTACAATAATCATTATACTTTACCCTGGGTACAGCAGCCTGGAACAGGAAGTCCGCGAGTGTCAGTGTGTTGGTGGAAGAAGACGGCATGGTCAGCGTGGCGCCGTCGGAAGTGCTGCGGACTACTTCGAACACTGTGACCGTTAGATTCGATGGGTCCACTGTAATTACAATAATCATTATACTTTACCCTGGGTACAGCAGCCTGGAACAGGAAGTCCGCGAGTGTCAGTGTGTTGGTGGAAGAAGCCCGCATGGTCAGCGTGGCGCTGTCGGAAGTGCTGCGGACTACTTCGAACACTGTGACCGTTAGATTCGATGGGTCCACTGTAATTACAATAATCATTATACTTTACCCTGGGTACAGCAGCCTGGAACAGGAAGTCCGCGAGTGTCAGTGTGTTGGTGGAAGAAGCCCGCATGGTCAGCGTGGCGCTGTCGGAAGTGTTGCGGACTACTTCGAACACTATGACGAGGCCGTTCTTGTCCAACGCTGGCACCGTTAGATTCAACGGGTCCACTGTAATCAATACATACAATAAAATTGTAACAGATTTGTCTGTACTTAATATTTAAGAAAAAGAAAATATGGGGGTCTTTATCTATGTATTTTTCTGTACATATTTATTTATTTATATGGACAATAGAAGCCAGAACTGAAAAAAATATGGGGGTCTTTATGTGGACAATAGAAGCCAAAACTGAAAAAATTGGGGGTCTTTAAATGGCTATACATACCCCATAATTTAAATTATGGGGTTTTTTTTGAAGCCAAAACGATTATTTTAGAATTTTTGTCTGTCTATCTGTATATCTGTACGCACCACGCAAAAACAGACGAAATTTGATGCGGTTTTCACGACTGTTGTTGAATCTTAAAAATTTGGCATTGGTTGGTTTCATCTTGATACGTCATTTAGAAATCGAGATATTAACAATATTAAAGGCAGTAAATCATATTAATTTGATTTGACTAGCTTGTAGCTTGCTTTGCTTGCTTGCTTGTTTGTTTGTTGCTTGCTTTATATAGATGTAAGACCTCTTTATCTATGTTTGACAATAAAGATATTTTGATTTGATTTGTGCCCGCCAAAAATATCCTCCGGCTTTAAGTCCGTCATTTACATGTTTTTGTTAAAAAGTTCAATAAATAAATACCCACACTGGGTACATGTAACTGAACATTTTTTTGTCATCTTATTTATTTATTTAAAACTTTATTAAACCAAAATAATATAATGGTATAAAATGCGAAATCTTATCTTTTCTCATGCTCATGTATTCATCATTAATTGATGTTTTCTCATGTATTCTTTATGCTCATGTTATTGCTAATAAATGAATTATGAATGAAATATCTCACAGAAGGAGGGTTGCGAGGGGATCGCGAACACATCGAGCAGATTGTTGGTCGCGACCGCGGTCTCCGAGCTCAGCGGCGGCGGGTTCAGGTCCAGGCCGCTCAGCAGGTCCAGAATATTCTGCAAAATTTTAATAAATAAATAAATAAATCGTATATTTGTTCTCATCCACAATACATTACAAATGTTATTATAGCTAATACAGTACTAAAATTAACTTATTAATAAGGTAACTAAAATTGGTAAATAATGTGTTTGAATTGAAGGTGTAATCCAGATCAAATACAGGGTGAATTCAAAAACATTAGCATCCTTTCTACTAGTGAAAGTACTCATGATTATGAGAAACTTTTTGTATGGGACCGACTCAATCCGACAGAAACAAGCTAATTATTAAAAAACAAAAAACACGACTGACAACTCACATAGTCTATGTCACTTGGTGGAATGCAAGGAATCTAAAAATACCTCTCTCATCAACATCAGTTAACCCGTTCAGGACTTATGGTGGAATAAAGAAACTTACATACATACATACAAGAACCCTGAAAACATAACACTCCTTTTTTGATCAGTCGTGTAAAAATAATCAGCTGTACCATACTATTTTACAATACCTACTCGCCTAAAATATATGGAAAAGCTGTTTTTTTTTCGGTCGTAAAACATATAAGAAAGTTAATTTTATACGTTTGGGTGAAATGATCCCAGTATTGGAGGACTGGTCGTGGTCACCCGTCTGGATCTTGAGCTGGCGTCCCCAAATAGTAATAAAATGTGTGTTTTACGTTCATTTACATAATTATACTCTCATACAAGTACTCACGATAGTGAACAATTTCTTGTATGGAACCGACTCAATCTGACCGAAAAAAAAAATCAGTATAACTGTTGTTTATTGTAATATAGTGACTTAAATATAGTTAATGTACTTATCTATATAGGCATGTTACGACCAAGACTGTTTCGTGAGTTTCTTTCGGCATTTCTTCTCAGCAGTGGTCGTTCCGAAATGCTAGTAGTTTGTAGCTTTGAGACATAATATATTATCATTAAATAATTAGTTTTCGACGTGTAAAAGAGCCTTTGAAGGCCAAGTTTCAATAATAAATTTTTGATTTTATAGTTTGTTCCACGACAGCTGTCGACAAACTGTTTTACAGTTTGGCAGAAAGTGTACTGTTTTGTGTAATAAATAAAATGGCTCGGGACCCTGAATGTGGATCTATAATACTTTTTCTTTTTTTGTTTTTGATTGTTACATTATAGTGAGTGAATGTGGTAAACGCCATACGATTTAATAATAATAAAATGAAAAATACTCACGTTGTTGGTAGTATTATTGTTGGTAGCAGGCGTCGGCTTGTGCTCGATGTCACCGTTCGTCAGCGAGTCTGAACCGATGATAAGATCCAGCAGCGCGTCCTGTCAAAGTCAATTGTTTTTATTGAATTTTCGTAAATTAAATTTTGTCCTATGAATAGAAGTTCTATGATTTTATAACTTTATCCGGGGGGTTAAAACGGCCACTTTGATGAATCTGAATATGATCCATTTTTCATTTTCTGAATATTGAAAAATGAACCTTATGAATGGTCAAATAAGGTTCATTTTTAAATATTTATGAAATGAGAAATGGATCATATTCCGATTCATCAAAGTGGCCGTTTTAACCCCTCAAATCAAAGAAAATAGTACTCTACAAGAAGAACTGTGTCTCCATAGCAAAAAAATTAGGCTTAAAAATAGCACTTTTAAATCGTCATTTTCTTGTTTTTTAATTAGTTGACGTCATAAAATTACTTAAAGCTAAGGTTACCACCGCCTCCAAAGCGCAAGGAAAAGAGGCGGTACGAACAATATAGGGTTATTTGTATAACTAGCCTTGTTGGTTATTTGTATAATTTGTCTATCTTTCTAGTGGTGAAAATACTCATAAATACGAAAACCTTTTTTGTATGAGGCCGACTCAAGAATAAAAAAAAAATCTGCTGTTCTATCTGTTTTACAATACCTACTGGCACAAGATGTATGGGAATAGCTGATTTTTTTGAGGTTACAAAATACAAAAAGTTTTTTCAGATTTCTCTTAAAACTTACTTACCGGCTTTATGAACTTTACTTTCAACTAATTTTCGTAGGCAGAAAATTATTTAAATGAAAATAATAAATTAACAATGGAACAAATATTTAAATTAAATTATGTAATAGTTTTTTTACTGGCCAGTATTTTCTTATTACGCAGCTGTTTAATGAAAACATGAATACTGGCCGGTACAAATTCAGGTAGTTAATTTAAATATAGAACGAATTCAATTTAATTTAACTTAAACATAAACGAATCAAAAGTCGTATTTGTGACGTGTCGTGTAGTGCCATAAAAGTAGGAAGCGCGCGGCCCCTTCAGCAGACCTTCCTACTTCTATGCGTAGTACTGCGAAAAGGAGAGCAAAGACAAAAGACCCGGTATTGTCTGTGGCACAGTATACCTGTGTCTGTGGCACAGTATACCTGGTCGGGAGCTCGCTCGGGGCTCCCCGGCAGCGTGTCGTGCTCGTGGTCGCTGTCGTCGCGGTCGCCGGCGCCGCTGGCCGCAGCCTCCATGGCTTGTATTGTCTGTGGCACAGTATACCTGTGTCTGTGGCACAGTATACCTGGTCGGGAGCTCGCTCGGGGCTCCCCGGCAGCGTGTCGTGCTCGTGGTCGCTGTCGTCGCGGTCGCCGGCGCCGCTGGCCGCAGCCTCCATGGCTTGTATTGTCTGTGGCACAGTATACCTGTGTCTGTGGCACAGTATACCTGGTCGGGAGCTCGCTCGGGGCTCCCCGGCAGCGTGTCGTGCTCGTGGTCGCTGTCGTCGCGGTCGCCGGCGCCGCTGGCCGCAGCCTCCATGGCTTGTATTGTCTGTGGCACAGTATACCTGTGTCTGTGGCACAGTATACCTGGTCGGGAGCTCGCTCGGGGCTCCCCGGCAGCGTGTCGTGCTCGTGGTCGCTGTCGTCGCGGTCGCCGGCGCCGCTGGCCGCAGCCTCCATGGCTTGTATTGTCTGTGGCACAGTATACCTGTGTCTGTGGCACAGTATACCTGGTCGGGAGCTCGCTCGGGGCTCCCCGGCAGCGTGTCGTGCTCGTGGTCGCTGTCGTCGCGGTCGCCGGCGCCGCTGGCCGCAGCCTCCATGGCTTGTATTGTCTGTGGCACAGTATACCTGTGTCTGTGGCACAGTATACCTGGTCGGGAGCTCGCTCGGGGCTCCCCGGCAGCGTGTCGTGCTCGTGGTCGCTGTCGTCGCGGTCGCCGGCGCCGCTGGCCGCAGCCTCCATGGCTTGTATTGTCTGTGGCACAGTATACCTGTGTCTGTGGCACAGTATACCTGGTCGGGAGCTCGCTCGGGGCTCCCCGGCAGCGTGTCGTGCTCGTGGTCGCTGTCGTCGCGGTCGCCGGCGCCGCTGGCCGCAGCCTCCATGGCTTGTATTGTCTGTGGCACAGTATACCTGTGTCTGTGGCACAGTATACCTGGTCGGGAGCTCGCTCGGGGCTCCCCGGCAGCGTGTCGTGCTCGTGGTCGCTGTCGTCGCGGTCGCCGGCGCCGCTGGCCGCAGCCTCCATGGCTTGTATTGTCTGTGGCACAGTATACCTGTGTCTGTGGCACAGTATACCTGGTCGGGAGCTCGCTCGGGGCTCCCCGGCAGCGTGTCGTGCTCGTGGTCGCTGTCGTCGCGGTCGCCGGCGCCGCTGGCCGCAGCCTCCATGGCTTGTATTGTCTGTGGCACAGTATACCTGTGTCTGTGGCACAGTATACCTGGTCGGGAGCTCGCTCGGGGCTCCCCGGCAGCGTGTCGTGCTCGTGGTCGCTGTCGTCGCGGTCGCCGGCGCCGCTGGCCGCAGCCTCCATGGCTTGTATTGTCTGTGGCACAGTATACCTGTGTCTGTGGCACAGTATACCTGGTCGGGAGCTCGCTCGGGGCTCCCCGGCAGCGTGTCGTGCTCGTGGTCGCTGTCGTCGCGGTCGCCGGCGCCGCTGGCCGCAGCCTCCATGGCTTGTATTGTCTGTGGCACAGTATACCTGTGTCTGTGGCACAGTATACCTGGTCGGGAGCTCGCTCGGGGCTCCCCGGCAGCGTGTCGTGCTCGTGGTCGCTGTCGTCGCGGTCGCCGGCGCCGCTGGCCGCAGCCTCCATGGCTTGTATTGTCTGTGGCACAGTATACCTGTGTCTGTGGCACAGTATACCTGGTCGGGAGCTCGCTCGGGGCTCCCCGGCAGCGTGTCGTGCTCGTGGTCGCTGTCGTCGCGGTCGCCGGCGCCGCTGGCCGCAGCCTCCATGGCTTGTATTGTCTGTGGCACAGTATACCTGTGTCTGTGGCACAGTATACCTGGTCGGGAGCTCGCTCGGGGCTCCCCGGCAGCGTGTCGTGCTCGTGGTCGCTGTCGTCGCGGTCGCCGGCGCCGCTGGCCGCAGCCTCCATGGCTTGTATTGTCTGTGGCACAGTATACCTGTGTCTGTGGCACAGTATACCTGGTCGGGGAGCTCGCTCGGGGCTCCCCGGCAGCGTGTCGTGCTCGTGGTCGCTGTCGTCGCGGTCGCCGGCGCCGCTGGCCGCAGCCTCCATGGCTTGTATTGTCTGTGGCACAGTATACCTGTGTCTGTGGCACAGTATACCTGGTCGGGAGCTCGCTCGGGGCTCCCCGGCAGCGTGTCGTGCTCGTGGTCGCTGTCGTCGCGGTCGCCGGCGCCGCTGGCCGCAGCCTCCATGGCTTGTATTGTCTGTGGCACAGTATACCTGTGTCTGTGGCACAGTATACCTGGTCGGGAGCTCGCTCGGGGCTCCCCGGCAGCGTGTCGTGCTCGTGGTCGCTGTCGTCGCGGTCGCCGGCGCCGCTGGCCGCAGCCTCCATGGCTTGTATTGTCTGTGGCACAGTATACCTGTGTCTGTGGCACAGTATACCTGGTCGGGAGCTCGCTCGGGGCTCCCGGCAGCGTGTCGTGCTCGTGGTCGCTGTCGTCGCGGTCGCCGGCGCCGCTGGCCATGGCTTGTATTGTCTGTGGCACAGTATACCTGTGTCTGTGGCACAGTATACCTGGTCGGGAGCTCGCTCGGGGCTCCCCCGGCAGCGTGTCGTGCTCGTGGTCGCTGTCGTCGCGGTCGCCGGCGCCGCTGGCCGCAGCCTCCATGGCTTGTATTGTCTGTGGCACAGTATACCTGTGTCTGTGGCACAGTATACCTGGTCAGGGAGCTCGCTCGGGGCTCCCCGGCAGCGTGTCGTGCTCGTGGTCGCTGTCGTCGCGGTCGCCGGCGCCGCTGGCCGCAGCCTCCATGGCTTGTATTGTCTGTGGCACAGTATACCTGTGTCTGTGGCACAATATACCTGGTCGGGAGCTCGCTCCGGGGCTCCCCGGCAGCGTGTCGTGCTCGTGGTCGCTGTCGTCGCGGTCGCCGGCGCCGCTGGCCGCAGCTCCATGGCTTGTATTGTCTGTGGCACAGTATACCTGTGTCTGTGGCACAGCTATACCTGGTCAGGAGCTCGCTCGGGGCTCCCCGGCAGCGTGTCGTGCTCGTGGTCGCTGTCGTCGCGGTCGCCGGCGCCGCTGGCCGCAGCCTCCATGGCTTGTATTGTCTGTGGCACAGTATACCTGTGTCTGTGGCACGGTATACCTGGTCGGGGAGCTCGCTCGGGGCTCCCCGGCAGCGTGTCGTGCTCGTGGTCGCTGTCGTCGCGGTCGCCGGCGCCGCTGGCCGCAGCCTCCATGTATTGTCTGTGGCACAGTATACCTGTGTCTGGCACAGTATACCTGGTCGGGAGCTCGCTCCGGGGCTCCCCGGCAGCGTGTCGTGCTCGTGGTCGCTGTCGTCGCGGTCGCCGGCGCCGCTGGCCGCAGCCTCCATGGCTTGTATTGTCTGTGGCACAGTATACCTGTGTCTGTGGCACAGTATACCTGGTCGGGGAGCTCGCTCGGGGCTCCCCGGCAGCGTGTCGTGCTCGTGGTCGCTGTCGTCGCGGTCGCCGGCGCCGCTGGCCGCAGCCTCCATGGCTTGTATTGTCTGTGGCACAGTATACCTGTGTCTGTGGCACAGTATACCTGGTCGGGAGCTCGCTCGGGGCTCCCCGGCAGCGTGTCGTGCTCGTGGTCGCTGTCGTCGCGGTCGCCGGCGCCGCTGGCCGCAGCCTCCATGACTTGTATTGTCTGTGGCACAGTATACCTGTGTCTGTGGCACAGTATACCTGGTCAGGAGCTCGCTCGGGGCTCCCGGCAGCGTGTCGTGCTCGTGGTCGCTGTCGTCGCGGTCGCCGGCGCCGCTGGCGGGGCTTCCATGGCCGGCATCCGCTCTAGTAAGGCTGGCCGCAAGTGCGCGTATTGTCTGCCACAGAAAAATAATGGAGAATGCTTCAGACTAAAGCCTGACCACGATCATTTTGCGCGTGGTAGGAAAGCGATCTTAGCTATAAAAATTTCTTATTCGAAACTAAAGTGGCGCCCTCAGTCACGAGCCAAAAGATCGTGGTCGCAGTGTACACGCAAACTGTCGCTGAGTAACTAATAACGAACGTCCAGAACGTTCATATAAAAAAATCGGTTTACAAGAATTTCGTGAACATTCTTAATTTTTTTCCTAGCTATTTGTATCCCACTTCTGGGCAAAAAGATACCCTAACTTACTAAATTATATTATTATTATTAAGCCATGCTGCTGGTGTTTGCCACCAGCGTGTCATGGGACACATAGGCCTCTTCCAGCATCTTCCATTCTGCTCTGTTATTTGCCTTTCTTCTCCATCGCGGCCCTCCCGTGCTTTTAATGTCATCTTCCCATCTTTTTATTTGCCTTCCTCTCCTTCTTTCTTCCTCAAGAAGGAGAGGAAGGTAAATAAATTATATTATAAAATAATAAAGAGAGTACTAACCTGTAGAGTTGCGATAATTCGACACCCCTCTGTTGCAACTCGATGTGGATATGGGACCCGAACATATCGATTATCACGCGGATTTTACTGAAAAGGAAAAACAACATGTAATCAAAAATATAAATTAAAGGTTTTCAACTAACTTGCACGTAATAGTGGGTCTTATTACCTTGTATTTAAGGCCACTATCCCATATATTACGCACTAGTGCGTTTCACTTTAGATTACGCACAAGTGCCGTAAAATATTTTCATATTCATTTAATCACATTAATTTGGAAATATACATGCACATCTTACATCTACATATTTACAAATTTACCTTTGCAGGCGTTACCCAATGAAGTTAAGTAAAATACCAGATAAAAAAACTATTATAAACTAAATAAATTATTATTATTTAAGCTAAAGTCTTATTTCAAAAAAAAAATCTGCTGTTCATTTCAGAGTCGGTCCCATACAAACCCACATCCATGATTAGTAAAGCAGTTTTCCCACAATCTACACTCCTTAACTCACAAATTGTTGATTCCCAGGAATCTGCCCAAATCAATGCAGTTTGTACAGATGGCAATATAAGTGACCCAGGTACTTCAATCCCAAAAACTACTGTACAACTCAAAGATATGACAAATAAAACAATATTAGGCTCTCAAAAAACATACACAGTTACTCGTACAGTACCAAATGTGGAGACATATAATTCTTTTGACTCCTTAACTGATGAAAGTGAACTTGACTGCTCAAACCTTCGATGTGACACGCTTAACAGAAGTTGCCCAGAGAGAAATGCTATAAATGAGGAAGAATATCAAGAAATGTTAAATAAAGTTATTAATCTACAACTGGAACTAGACAGTACAAATAAAGAAATAGATAATCTCATTATGGAAAATAATCAACTTAAAGTAATAAATTCTGACTACGCTTTACAAATTAAACAACTCCAAGCAATATGCCGTTCTACGCCTAAACCATCACCGAAACCAACACCAACATCAACACCAAAATCAATTAAAAGAAAAAAGACAAAGATAGAGATGGTACAATAATCCAAGATGAAAACAATGCAGGAAAAATGAATGAAAATCGCCTTCAACCAGGAGATGAAACTAAAAGTATTGAAGATATTATACACAATCAAAGCATAAACAAAACTAAAAATGATAAACATATATATATATTTGGTGGACAACAATGTAGTGGAATGGCTTCAAACTTATACAATTTAAGAGAAAGGACAGCCTATGGCAAATATCAGATAAGTGCTAGTGTAAAGCCATATGCAACTGCCGAAGAGATATTAAACATCGGAGGAACACAAAAAATTGATTGTAATGATATAATTATCGTCTGTGTAGGTGAAAATGATTCCAATCCGACAAAATTATGCAGTGAACTTAGTTATTTTTTGAAATCACATAGTAAAGTAACCACAATTGTACTTGGTATAAAAAGTAGCAAGCATTTAAATCACAGATTGTTAAATGACACATTGAAACAGCAATGTGAAATATTTAACAATTGTAAATTTTTAGATGTAAATTATATTGATAATTCTGGGAAAGACTTTTTGACTAAACTATGTTTTAAAATAAATATTCTTATTGACTACATGTATTATGATAAGGAATATTTGAGCTATAGTAAATTAAGAACATATCTAGGTGTAAGTAAAAAATTGGAATCTACAAAGTCTATAGGAAAATCTAACACCATTAAGCCATTTAAGCAACTGACAATTCTTGACTTTTTCCCTAGGACTTACCGGAAACTACCTCTTAGCTGCAAACAATCAAAATGTGGAGTAACAGAAACAGTGGAACAATCCACTACATCTAAATCTAATTCAACGTTTTTTCGTGACTAATAAGAATAATTTTATATTGACTATTGTACATCAAAATATAGCCGGTATTATAAGTAAGTCTGACGTATTGGAAATTGCTATTGATGAATTAAGAAGTAATGGTAAAAATATTGAATTCATCTGTATTACGGAAACTTTTTAAAAAAACATGATGATAATAATTTGAAATTGCCTGGTTATTGCTTAGCCGACACCTATTCTAGGGTTGATAAACGTCGAGGTGGCTCCTGCATCTTATGTAGAGATTATTATACTTTTAAAATAATTCCCTTTCTCAAAGATCTAGCGGTACGCAATGCTTTTGAATGTTGCGGTATTGAGATCCCCCAATTAAAGCTTTTAATTGTGTGTATATATAGAATACCAGAGGAAAAAAATGTGAAATTATTTCTGAATAAGCTGGAAATATTATTATCAAAGTTAAGGCAGAGGAAAAATATGAAAATTGTAATAGCGGGTGATTTTAATATAAATGTATTAAAAGTAAATAAATCACAATCTGAGTTTATCAGAATTACAGAAAATTATGGAATGACGATACACATAAAAGAACCCACGCGAGGAGACTCGTGCCTGGACCAAATTATCACTAACATTCCGTCTGCTCTTGGCTATACTTATCATCTGGGTCTATCTGACCATCAAAATTGCCAATTGGTAAGTTTTCCAATCGATAAAGACAAAGTTCCTTTAAATATCTCCTACATTTTTAAAAGGGAACTTAGTTTAGAAAATATGAAAAAATTTGCGGATCATCTGTCTTGCCTATCCTGGAATGACGTGTATGAATCAACAGATGTTAATAATGCTTTTAGTAGTTTTCATGACATATTAATCTTACTTTTTAAACTCTGCTTCCCTATTCGGAAACTGAAAACTAAAAACAGTAAATCACATAGACCTAGTTGGCTTACAAAAGGATTAAGAAAGTCATGTATAATTAAAAGACAATTGAGGTATAAATACTACAAACAAAAAGATAAACCTAGCAAAGTTAAATATCAGAATTATTCGAAAACATTAAAACGATGTATAAACCAAACGAGGAAAAATAATAATCTCTCTTATTTAAAAAACTCTAAAAATATTGGGAAAGCAACTTGGAATTTAATTAAAAATTATCAAAATCCTCACGAAAAAAGGCAATATATTAATAAAATATTGAATAATGACAATACAGTGACATCTAATCCGATTGATATAAGTAATAATTTCAATAGTTATTTTATTAATATGACAAATAATTTTAATTCTAATACGACAAATAATTCTAATTCTAATGTGACATATAATAATTTAAACATAGACAAATCAAGAAACAGCCTATTCTTACGACCAACTACATCAGAAGAAATTTTTAATATTATAATTTCATTAAAAAATTCAAGTTCTGTGGGATATGATGAATTTCCTACTAGACTTTTGAAGTATTGTGCTCCATTATTGTCTCCTATTTTATCTTTTCTTATAAACCTCACTTTTGAAAAAGGCCAATTTCCAGACGTACTGAAAATTGCTGTAATAAAGCCTGTACATAAAAAGGAGAGAAAGATAAAATGGATAATTTCAGACCAATAGCGCTAACAAGTGTTCTGAACAAAGTAGTTGAAAAAGCGATGCATTTCAGATTAATTGACTTTTTAGAAAAATTTAAAATTCTAAAGCAAGAACAACATGGCTTTAGAAAAGGTAAATCGACGACATTAGCTGCATTTAATTTAATTAAAACAGTAACCGAAAATGTCGACAAAAATATAGATACTGTAGTGTTATTCTTCGATATGACCAAAGCGTTTGATTTTGTATCGCATGAACGTCTATTACGCAAATGCGAGGAGTATGGTATTCGAGGTCTGGCTTATAATTGGCTAAAAAGCTACCTGGAAAATAGACCTCAATATGTTGAAATTACAAATATTAACGAATTTAATGAAGAAACACAATTCAAATCTAATTATATGTTAAATAAGACAGGAATACCACAGGGTACAATATTGGGCCCTCTTCTATTCATTATTTACATTAATGATTTAACTGATGCAACAAGACATCAATGTAATTTATTCGCTGATGACGTTTCTATAGTAATTGCAGAAAATGATGAGACTAATTTTAATGACGATATTAACGCTACTGTTGACAACATTATAAAATGGCTTGAAACAAATAACTTACAGGTAAACATTAATAAAACAAAATACCTCCGGTTCTATAATAGAAGAAAGAGGTCAAATAATTTAAACGTGATTACAAATCATGGACCTATTATGGAATCAAATGACTTACTCTTTTTAGGCATTCTAATTGATAACCAGTGCAGTTGGAAGTTGCACATAAACAAAGTATGTGCTAAAATAAATAGATTCGTTTTTGCTCTGTATAAATTAGCGAGGCAAGTAAACCAAAAGACTGCACTAATAGCCTACCACGGTTATGTCAACTCAATTTTGAAATATGGTATAGTCTTATGGGGTAACTCAGTTGACATAAACCGTGCTTTTATATCGCAGAAACAATGTGTTCGAGCGATATTTGGTGTGACACCACAAACTTCCTGCAAACCGCTGTTCCCTAAATTGAATATACTAACAGTTCCTTCAATGTATATTTACGAATGTTGTGTATTTGTAAAGACCTATCCTGATTTATTTATTTTAAATGATAATTACAATGGCAGAGGACCATCTAGAAGAAAAAATCAATTATTTGTACCAATTAAACACACTGTCTTGTTTAGTAAGAATTGTTATTGTAGTTGCATAAAATTATATAACAAGCTGCCAAATGCTTTAAAAGGAGCTAAAATTAAAACCTTTCAGGTCGCAGCTGTATAAAATTCTTGTAGAGAAATGCTACTATTCTGTGCAAGAATATCTAGATAATAAGTTGACTTAAATTATACGTATTTTCATTTTGTGACATTTATTTAATTAGGATCTTAAAACTGACATTTTTATTTTTATTTGATTTTGTTACATGTGAACTATTATTGATAATCATCTTATTTTATTATGTATTGCATTGCATGATATAGAGGAAATGCTTGCTACTATTTAAAAAATATTATGTTAAAATTTGCACGCTATTTGTAATGGCTAAATAGGCTTGCTACTTATTTATACATCTCTATCTATGTATTGTAAATTTACCCTATTTTATGCAAATAAATGATTATGATTATTATGATTATTATGATTATGATTACAAAAAGTTGCTCATATTAATGAGTACTTTCACCCCTAGAGAGTTTTCTGGTGTTTTACAAATCACCCTGTATACTATGCAGAGAATATAGCCAGTGCAAATTCACTCTTGGCCGGGCTGCGTGGTGAACCTGGTGGAGAGCTTGGCCAGCGACAGTAGAAGGTATTCCTTGGTGGTGATCGACAGCTGTGTGGACCATAGTAGCTTCTGATATATGTCGATGACATATTGTATTGACATCTGATATACAGAGAATATAGCCAGTGCACACTCACTCTTGGCCGGGCTGCGTGGTGAACCTGGTGGAGAGCTTGGCCAGCGACAGTAGAAGGTATTCCTTGGTGGTGATCGACAGCTGTGTGGACCATAGTAGCTTCTGATATATGTCGATGACATATTGTATTGACATCTGATATACAGAGAATATAGCCAGTGCAACTCACTCTTGGCCGGGCTGCGTGGTGAACCTGGTGGAGAGCTTGGCCAGCGACAGTAGAAGGTATTCCTTGGTGGTGATCGACAGCTGTGTGGACCATAGTAGCTTCTGATATATGTCGATGACATATTGTATTGACATCTGATATACAGAGAATATAGCCAGTGCACACTCACTCTTGGCCGGGCTGCGTGGTGAACCTGGTGGAGAGCTTGGCCAGCGACAGTAGAAGGTATTCCTTGGTGGTGATCGACAGCTGTGTGGACCATAGTAGCTTCTGATATATGTCGATGACATATTGTATTGACATCTGATATACAGAGAATATAGCCAGTGCACACTCACTCTTGGCCGGGCTGCGTGGTGAACCTGGTGGAGAGCTTGGCCAGCGACAGTAGAAGGTATTCCTTGGTGGTGATCGACAGCTGTGTGGACCATAGTAGCTTCTGATATATGTCGATGACATATTGTATTGACATCTGATATACAGAGAATATAGCCAGTGCACACTCACTCTTGGCCGGGCTGCGTGGTGAACCTGGTGGAGAGCTTGGCCAGCGACAGTAGAAGGTATTCCTTGGTGGTGATCGACAGCTGTGTGGACCATAGTAGCTTCTGGTATATGTCGATGACATATTGTACTGTATCTATACAGAGAATATAGCCAGTGCAACTCACTCTTGGCCGGGCTGCGTGGTGAACCTGGTGGAGAGCTTGGCCAGCGACAGTAGAAGGTATTCCTTGGTGGTGATCGACAGCTGTGTGGACCATAGTAGCTTCTGGTATATGTCGATGACATATTCTTCTGAGGGACGCGTGAATTCATCTAAAAGTAAAAATTTACATCAGCCATTTTCAATGTTCCATCACAGGGGCGTTCCCTATGGATGGATTTTAAATATATACTTATGAAAATAATTCCTTGAAAAATAAATCAAGATAATTTTGTATTTTACTTTTCGACAAATCAGATATTACGAAAAGATACATATTGGATTGTCTATAAATAAGTGCCATTTAATTATGAAAATAAGTGCCATTTAAATTACTTCCATGCAGGTCTGGGAGGGAAGAAAAAATATAGAATGTACCAACTGCTTTTCTTCCCGCGCAGATTGTAAAAGCCAATCGAGGGAATGGGGTTTAAACTGGGGATTCTTCCACTCATAGGCGATGGGCTGGCAACCTGTCACTATATCTGAATTTCCATTCCATCAGAAAGGCCTGCGAGTCTCACGACCTTTGGCTCTGTCTACTCCGTAAGGGATAAAGACGTGATTCTATGTATGTATTAAATTATGGCATCTAAGATTTCAGAACAGAAACAACGAAACAAAAATCTTACCAACTCCATCCTCGTCAACCATCGAAATGGCGTCGCTGGCTTCAGAGACCAGCAAGTCTCCATATTCCCCAATAGTCCAAGCGGCAACCTACAAATATAGAAATTGTTTATTAATCACCATTATTATACAAATCGGATATTCTAGAATAAATTAGTTCTTAATTAAACTTCATTTATTTTATTAATTTGTCTTGAAATAAGCCTAAGTATTTTTTAAATTAATAAACGGAAAACCCTCAATTCGCATATAAGCAACTATCTTTTACCCGCGGCTTCGGCCGCGTGAACTTCCAATGGGAACATTGCTTTTTCCTATGTCCTTCTCAGTACTTCTAACTATGTGTATGCAAAATTACAGAAAGATTGGTTCAGTAGATAAAGTGTGAAGAGGTAACAAACAAACTCACTTTCGCATTTATAATATTAGTTAGGATACGGATATGCTGGTATCATGGGACAAATTTTACTTTTATTTGAATGATTATTCAAATAAAAAAATTATTTATGGAAATTATCTGTATGGTGCTCGATACTGTGTCGGTGGAGGTTGCCAGGAACTGAACCCGGGACTCTACTGACCTGAACCAAGGGCTGTTTCTCAGTAGCGTCGCCCTGCACCGCGGATCGTTCTAACGAGCACCAGAGCCGCATGGCCGCGTACGCTTGTCTAGAGCTGGCTGCTGATGATATTATCTGGATGGTGCTCGATACTGTGTCGGTGGAGGTTGTCAGGAACTGAACCCGGGACTCTACTGACCTGAACCAAGGGCTGTTTCTCAGTAGCGTCGCCCTGCACCGCGGATCGTTCTAACGAGCACCAGAGCCGCATGGCCGCGTACGCTTGTCTAGAGCTGGCTGCTGATGATATTATCTGTATGGTGCTCGATACTGTGTCGGTGGAGGTTGTCAGGAACTGAACCCGGGACTCTACTGACCTGAACCAAGGGCTGTTTCTCAGTAGCGTCGCCCTGCACCGCGGATCGTTCTAACGAGCACCAGAGCCGCATGGCCGCGTACGCTTGTCTAGAGCTGGCTGCTGATGATATTATCTGGATGGTGCTCGATACTATATCAGTGGAGGCTGCCAGGAACTGAACCCGGGACTACTGACCTGAACCAAGGGCTGTTTCTCAGTAGCGTCGCCCTGCACCGCGGATCGTTCTAACGAGCACCAGAGCCGCATGGCCGCGTACGCTTGTCTAGAGCTGGCTGCTGATGATATTATCTGGATGGTGCTCGATACTGTATCAGTGGAGGTTGCCAGGAACTGAACCCTGGACTCTACTGACCTGAACCAAGGGCTGTTTCTCAGTAGCGTCGCCCTGCACCGCGGATCGTTCTAACGAGCACCAGAGCCGCATGGCCGCGTACGCTTGTCTAGAGCTGGCTGCTGATGATATTATCTGGATGGTGCTCGATACTGTGTCGTCTCGAAGGTAATTGCCAGCCTGAAATAATGAAATCGGTAAATAATAGTGCAATGAGAATCATAACAGAACACTAAAGGTAACCCAAAAAGGTTAAGATTATGTAAATTTGTATAAAGACAAATCTATCCCTAGACTTCCAAGTCCATTTATTCATAATTGTCCTATTATGTAAACAATCTTACCATATCTTTTTATGATTTTACGACAATATAAATCAAAAAAGACTTTTTAGGAAATAACTTTCGTGGTTAATTTATGTTTCACTTTAGAATTTTTAGGTTCGAACTAGTAAGTTTGAAGTAGAAAAAGTACTGTAAAGATTGTTTACATAATAAGACAATTAAGAAAAAATGGAATTCAGACGTTTCTCAACATCCACAACCACGGATAAAGATTTTGTTGAAAAACACTGAGAAATACCTCACACTAAAGATATATGTTGAGAAATACTGAGACATACTATAAAAAATCCGAAAATAACAATGAGAAACATTTTGATAAATACCCTTACATTAAGAAACAATCTGAAGCGTGTATAAATGCTATTTATTCGATGAAGCATATCTCTTGACCGATAAAATTATGTTGTCAGAAGCTTGCTTGAAATTCAGAGTCTGATAGTTTCAAGGTGACAAATTCCTTCAGCTAGAGAAACACTTTGAGAAATAGCCTTAACTTGAGAAACACTCTTAATAAAGTAGTAACCAAATGCCATAATTCTATAGAGCATATCATTCCTCTAACTTAACCATGAAGCTAGAACTTGACCACTTTAAACTCAGGGCCCGATAAGCCCACAAAAGTATTTTTTAACTAAAAAAATACAGAGAAATGCCCTTACTTTGAGAAACACTCTGAATAGAGTATCCAAATGCCATTTATTCGACGGAGCATATCTCTCCGCAGCTAAAACCATAGCGCTAGAACAATGCGCTTTGAACTCCGGGTCCGATCAGCCCACAAAAGTATTTTTAAACTAAAAAATATTGAGAAACGCCCTTACCTTGAGAAACACTCTAAATAGAGTATCCAAATGCCATTTATTCGACGGAGCATATCTCTCCGCAGCTAAAACCATAGCGCTAGAACAATGCGCTTTGAACTCAGGGTCTGATCGTTCTAGGAAAGTGAGAAGTTCCTTCATCATGCTTCGGATGTTCTGTCCGTTGACGAGCGCGAATGATAGTTCCATAGCGCGCCGCCTGATTGATACATCAGGGTCCTGGAAAATAGATATGATTGTTACAATCACACTTAATAATTATAAACAGGAAGTGTTTGTAAGTTTGTTTTGTAGGGGGTAACCTTCGAAACTACTGAATCGATTTCAAAAATTCTTTCACCGATAGAAAGCTACATTATGCCCGAGTGACGTAGGCTACAAATTATGTATGTACCTCCCGTGTGACGCCGGGGCAGGGTTAGTATATCTTAAACGGCTGCACTAAGCAATAATTTGATACTGTATGTCTTAAATAGCTGCAGTAAACAACAATTTTATACTGTCCGTTGCAGCCCGGGGTGCTCTGGTGAATTTCGTTTACTAAGGCAACAAAAATAATTAGGTAAATAGGGGCATTTGTAGGTAATATATAGATTGGTGTATTATATAAATTAAGCAATAGACTTTTTATACAAAATAAAAAGATATAATAAAACCTTGCATGAGAAGAGTTTTTTTTAATTTCTTTTTTAAATTTATACTAGTTGCACCCCAGGGCTTCGCTCCCGTAAAAATTTCGAGATATAAAAGTATTCTATGTTCTATTCCCGGTATTGTTCTACCCATGTACCCAACATGCAAAATCGTCCAGTAGACTTTGCGTAATTGAATAACAAACATATATATCCAAACTTTTGCATTTACATAATAGTGTGATACTGAATAAAGTTAATAAAAACCTTTGCAAAATAAAAAAATTGAACCCACCTTCAAACACTCCAAAATAGTGTTCCGATGCCTCTGCACAGCGGACGTATCTACATGCACGGTACGCAATAGCGTATTCAGCGCTACGTATCTGATATTCTTATCATTGTTCAGCAGAAACCGCCCCAGTATATTGATAGCCAGTACTCTGAGACTGCTTTCACTTTTAATATCCATGATGGATAGGACAGTTTCGTATAAGATGGTGTTGCCAACGTTTTTCGTGGTTTCCGTATTGGTAGCTACTTGAGCGAGGATGTCGTTCATGGCTTCGGACGCTTCGCCGTCGTTTTTGCCCAGTATCCGCAGTAGGCGGAGGATTTTCACCTAAAAGAAAAAAAAAATTGTTAAACACAAATTGCGACAAGGTATAGGTACAATTACAATACACAACAATTTTACACCTGCAATTTTGTTTTTAAACGACTGGCCAAAAAAGGAGTGTAATGTTTTTTTTAGTTTTGTCTATTGTTTTCGATTTTACGAGAAAACTATTTAAAGAAAAAAAAATCTTTCTTATTTTGTTTTAATGCTTTTACGCTTATACTACTCAACCGATTGTTGCCAAATTTTGCATGCATGTTATTTAAAATAACGCGCAACTTTACGTATATTATTTGATTCAAGATTATTGCAGTTTAATTTCACATATCGAGACTGTGAAATTAGTAAGAGTCAGTAAATAAATAGCATGAAATTTTCGAGTTATATTTACATTAGCGGAGGCGATACATGTGGGCGTCAGATTTATTGATTTTGTAATCGTACATACTAACTAAAATAACTTTTCCTTTGATAAATCCATCCATCATTATGACTTTGAAAAATCTTAATTGCAGTCAAAAATTGCCAAAAAAGATTATGAAGTGCAAATAGCATTTAATATTCTGTCATACTCCATGCACCAACAAAAAAACATATTTACCTGTAGGAACGGATCCGATACCCCGCTAACGTCATGCTCCGGTGAATATCCGGCCAAAATGAGGTTCTTCAATATCCTCACCAGGTTAGGGACGATCTACAACACAATCATAAATTAAAAACTTAATAAAAAAAAAAAAACAAAAAACAATCAACGTTGCCCAAATGCACACAGAAAATATATTTGCGAAGCGAAAAGAAAAATAAAAAACTGTATAACGATACTTCAGGCGAATGCATTTAACTCAACCTGCTAAATAATTATACTTTTGATATGAAATATGGATTATACCAATACAAACAAGGCATTCACCGTACAACAGCGAAATAACATGAATTGGGGATATTTAACAACGGCAATTAAATAAAAAATAAAATGTTTGCAACCCCGTTGCGTTAGTCACTTTTCGAGTGCCGAATCAACTCGTGCGCAAGGAGTCTTGTATAGAGTTAGTATTGTGAGGTCCCAGAGGGTCTATCTACCTAGAAGTTGATGTTTCGAGTGCTATTCACACTAACAACGGTCTATTCTACTCAGATGATGACAGAAGTTCGAGTGTTTGAAAGTTCCCCAAACAGTTTTGGCAAAAACTTTATGAGTGCAATCGTATTTTTTTTTGCTTTTGTAATTTTCCTGTGACATGTCATATTGAGACTTCTATGTGACATGTCATATTCCTCTTTCCTCGAATAAATTCGTGTGAATAGATAACTTAAAGTTGATAATAAGAAAATAAAGAAAACTAAAAAGATTGCAATAGCCATAAAGTTTTTGTTGAATCCTTTACATTTATGTATAAATACCGTTATAACCAACACAAAACAGTACATTCATGCTCGATTGGAATATGTCGACATATGGAAATTTCAAGTTGGACTTTTCTTTTGCTTTTTCCTTATTACACTATGCGTTATTGTACTAACGAACATTGTGTTACGCTTCGGTCGGTACGTGTACGTAGCGAAAAACTCGGGGCTTACTCGGTGAATAGCCAGACTCTTACACACAGTTCTAAATCACACTAATATTATAATGAGGACATGTTTGTAATTTTTTTTGTAGAGACTAATCATCGGAAGTACTAAAGCGATTAAAAAAATTCTTTCATCAACAGAAAGCTACATTATATCTGAGTGATATAGGATGCGCATGGATGCGGGCAGCGCAGGACCGGTCGTTATGGAAATCCTTGGGGGAGGCTTCCTTTGTCCAGCAGTGGACGTCTTTCGGCTGAGAGAGAGAGATCTAGGCTACAATACAATTTATGTATGTACCTCCTGAGCGAAGAAATAACGCATAGTGTAAGGTTATTTTTCATTCGATTTTTTTGAATTTGTGTCATTGTAGTACAGTTCTTTGCGTCAGTGACGTCATATCGCGTTGTTTTAATGTAAAATGGTTGTTTATCAATGTCGACAAGCTACAATCGCCAAAGTGCACGGATCAGCGGTTGTGATTACCTCCCGTTGTCCGCTCTCCTACGGGACAACACAAACAAACGATTAGTTTGGGATTACTGTCATGTTTCGAGTGTTTTTTTCTAAATTAATCGTACGACCAAAATATTTTGTTTATGAATATGTAGATGATGATCATACATCAGGTTAAAAAAATAGTAATTTTAATTTAATTTAGTTTACGAAAATTACAATAAAAAGTATAATATAGGTGGAAAGAGCATTCTTAAGCCTAATAAATTAAACTTTGATTAAAAAGTTGTTTGCCTTCTTTGACTTTATCAACAATACTTTGAAAACTAATTTAAGAAACATTATTCTTCAATTTAAAATGAAAATACTTTTTTATCGATGGATTAATACAACTGACATGACTTTTTTTTATACAAGACTAGCTTTTGCCCGCGGCTTTGCCCGCGTGAACTTTCCACGGAAACGGTGCTTTTTCCCAGAATGAAACTCTCCGGGGTACTCTATGTCCTTTTCAATACTTCTTAAGTACTTATATGTATGCGAAATGTCAGGAAGATTGGTTCAGTAGATAAAGCGTGAAGAGGTAACAAACAAACTAACTCATATAATATCAGTTAGGAAGTTAAGATAGGTTTGCTCTTGACCACAATCTTGCTCAATCTAAAGTTCTAAACAGACAATTTTTAGATTAAAACTCAAAATTTTGATTCCCCTAAAATCTTCAAAATTACTGTCATTCTCAGCAACCTCATAACAGTATGTACTCGGTAACTTTTTACACGTTATGCCGTAACGTTATAAGAAACCAGTCTGGCGAGACGGTGTCACTGACCGATTTCCAAACATACCCGATATCTGAACCGTCTACATCGTCCAATTTGCATTTATAAATTAATGATTCATATCTTTAACTAGCTTTTGCTCGCGAATTTGTTCCAGTGGGAATTTCGTAAAATCCTCTCTGGTGCTCCCCTACACTCCCCAAGGAACCTACATGTCAAATTTTAGCTTCTAGTACTAATTTAATAATATGTATTAAAATGACTTTAATTACTTTATTTTACGAACATATGACATGTTTTAATCAGTTCAAATTTTATGATTAGTTGTTGATGATTTTATAACTATGATTTATATTAACTTATACTTATAATGGTACCGAGAAATTTTAGTAGTAAGTACTTATGAGAAACGAAATGTAATGATAAACTCAAATCACAACAAACCAGACATCGAAATGTTATCATCAAGAACGCTCCACTCAAAACTGAATCTAATTCAGGTCGCATACGATTGACATTCAAATGCAGATAAATTGCAGTTACTCACCTTTTTGAAATGGTTGAGCGTATCAGGGCTGTTTTCACACATCTCCGTGATAAGCGTGACTCCGGTGATAAGGACACCTGCCGTGTTGACAAAGACAGATTACAAATTTGCTATGTTAGAAACATATAGAGGTAAATAAATATAAGACACGTTGTGAAATTCTGTATGGGAATTAACAAATTGTTCGACGCATAATCAGTTTTGAATTCATACTTCTTCTTCTCCTGTACCTTTTCCTACTTTCATGTGAGGTCATTTCACTCTATGAACTATCGGTTGCCATCACATTTGATACCATACCACAGTTTGCTACTAACTGTACTAATATTATAAATGCGAAAATCCGTCTTACGCTTTCACAGCTAAACCGCTCTGGACCAATTTAAATGACATTTGGTATGGATATAGTCAGTTAAAGAACCTAGATTAAACGTAAGACAGGCATCAACAAAAGGCTGCAATGGAGGGCGTAAGATGGTATACAAATCACAACTTGCATCAGTAATGTTTAAATCCTTTTTTTTACAAGTGATACTCATGTATTTTATTGTTATTACTAGATTAGCCTCCCTGATATAAATTTAAATTTTATTTAGATAAACATTCTGAATTTACAGTCAAATAGGCTATTTTATTTAAACCATTTATTCTAAAAGTCACTATAGGCGTTTAATGGTAAAAGAACTGAAGTTTGCGAAAAAATTCTCATAAAAGTGATTAGCTGATCGAACAATTTATATGTAAATATAGATTCGAATTATCCTTGTTGAAGCTCCACATCGCTATTGCTCCTTCATCGTACAGTCACGAGCATATATGTAAACACATCAGTCCTTAAGGCAATGAGATAAGAGTTAAAATTGTATACATACACACACATCAATGTTCATGACTGTACACACGCGATTCGGCTTGATTAAATTCACAAGGGAACATAAATATGGTAATGCTATTCCAGGGCTACATTTAGTTAAGAAAACGCGTGGGCGTTGCGTAGGTCCTTCCCACAGAAACCGAAATAAATAGACAATAGAAGTGGCAAACTGACAAGCAAAGGACTATGAAGCATTTTAGCACACATAAGTGTGTCATGCTTGTATGTGTTGCTGTGTGTGCAAATGAACGATTTATCTATCTCACTTTAACACACTCAATGAAATCTAATGAAAATACCGATACCGTTACGTTTAATACCGAAATTTCCACGGGAGCGAAGCCTCAGCTAGTTGTCATATAAAATACGGCAGATGCAATTTCTATAATTTTATTCCGATTTCTGTGTCATACGAAAGTTGCGGTTTTGAGAGACTAGTGCAAAATTTATAGCGAAACCTTGAAGCTATACGCCATTTTGTACAATGTAAATTTATTTTGGAACTTTGATAATATACAGCAGGAAAATGTCAAAAATATTTTTGAATGTCTTTGTCGCCTTATCTAAGAGACGAATATGCCATTTTGTTGCTAGATCCAGCTGTACGTACGTATAGCCTACGTCTGTCTGTACGTAACGTACTACGTATACGTACAGTACGTACTATGTACACGTATAGGCTACGTCCGATACTGATTGTTATGCGTGGAGTATTGTTCAAATTACCAACTATGATTACGACGACGATTGATGTAACCAATCTTGTAAACAGGTTGATTTAAAGCAAGTCTTGAGAGAAATGTACTTCATCTATACTTATACTATAAATGCAGAAGTCTGTCTTTCTGTCTGACTGTAATTCTTTCATGCCTAAACCGATTTTTATGAACACGAGGCGAGAAAGAATAGGTCTTTTTTTTTAATTAACCACGCCTCAATGGTGAAAGTTTGCATAAAAACATACTAGATTTATTCCCGTGGGCGGAATCGCGGGCAACAACTAGTAACACCCCGTCAATTTGGTAAAATTACAAACATTGGCAAAATACAAAATCGATGGTGGAACCGTTCAAAACAGGTCATTCTGTGTGATTGATATCGCACGGGGTTTTATGACGTGTACTGCCCGGGTCACGCACCGCGAAATGAGTCGCTAATATTGCGGACATTTACGACTGTCGTCAAATGGTGGACAAAGGTGATCTTGTCTTATGTTGGAGGAAAAAGACTTTCAAGTAAAATAGTAAAGTTACGTTCTCATGTTTATGATAGCAATTGTCAATACGTAAAAAACTTAATTCTTCGTAAGGCGGTTTATAATACTCAGGTTGCGAATATATGATACTCGTAGTTTAGTTAGGTTCCGGTTTGAAATCACTCTAAGTAGGAAGAGTTACAATTAGGGTTCATGATTTCTCGAGCTTTTCAATTTCTCGGGTCTCGAGAATTCTCGAGGCAAATTTCTCGGGTCTTCTCGGGTTGTCGAGAAATTTACATTTACGTACGTTTTCTCATATTATTTGGTTCCAATAACGTCAACAAAGTATCATATTATTATTTCTGTATTTTTAAATACAGAAATAATATTACTCAGACTTATAATTATAATGACAGCACCATTTTTGGCTGGTTATTTAGAATGTCAAATAGCATGAAAGAAAACGAATATCTTAAAAAAACCGGCTATGTGCCAGTCAAGCTGGCGCACCAAGGGTTCCGTGATCCGTACACACAAAGCATCTCACAAAGCTCTAACCAAAAGACCAACTAGTCCCAAAAACAAATTTAACTTTGCAGTTCAATCCCTAGGATTCATACTGCATCGAGCGCAAAAATAAGTTTGTAACACTTTTTTTTAGACTTCCAACATATTTACAATTTGTAGATTTATTCCTGTATAAGTACTGTTACACCTTGCCTTTTGCCAAATTTCATAATTTTAGGTCAACGGGAAGTACCCCATATGTTTTGATTGCTGTATGAAATAGCTACATTTACGGTAATATCTCTTGATCGCGTTGACGTATAATTTTGATTATTTTTTTGTTGAAAGAGACCATGGATCCGAGTATTCAATATTAATTTCAACTTGATACCTTTAAGTGTTCCTGAGAAAAAAAAGTTTGACAGACAGACGGAAAACAAAGTGATCTTATAAAGGTTGTAATGCGGCTACGCGTTCATCCTCTTTGGTTGGATCTTATTATACGTGCGCTGGCACATACATACTTATTTCACCTGTCAAAAATTTTAAACTGTACCTATTCATTTATATTCGATTCTGTATTTTGGTTGTCATTGGGTGTCATGGGTACTGTAAACCTTTGACTATATTAGTTTCTATTTTATTTTGTGTAAAAAGTAGTATTAAATACTATAAAATTAGTTTTTCCTAGCCTCTTTCCGCGAAAACAACGAAAACAGGGTAAGGTTTCGGTATAAAAAACTGAGTAATTTGTGAAATATTCTTTAAAAGAAAAATAGAAACATATAATATATATAATCAATATTAATTATTTCAAAAAAAACCATCAAGTTTTAACAAAATTTATATAAAATAAAAATTATCAGTTTAACTGTTTCGTTTTTCTATAGTATAAAGTGACGAACATTTCGAACGAAGCTTCAGTCGGCTCATGTGAGCCTCTGTGAAAGGACGTCCCTGTGTCGCTCCCTGTCGCTCCGAAGCAAAATCCCACGGACAAATACATCGCTGTGCATATACGAAAACTCAGTTAGATCAACTGGTTTTGATACTTGTGCGGAAAAGAAAGTACCTTTTTATTTTTCTTCGTTAATATTCCAGTGTGTGTTTTGTCTTCCTTAGTACTCTAGTCATACATGAAGTCCAGCGTCCTGATGATGGAGACAGAAGGTTGCCATAGGAACTCTGTAATTAAACCATGTAACCTGGTCGAGTTTGGGCTTGTTTGGTTTGTGTTCTTTAGTACTCTGGTCCTACATGAAGTCCAGCGTCCTGATGATGGAGACGGAAGGTTGCCATAGGAACTCTGTAACTAAACCATGTAACCTGGTCGAGTTTGGGCTTGTTTGGTTTGTGTTCTTTAGTACTCTGGTCCTACATGAAGTCCAGCGTCCTGATGTTGGAGACGGAAGGTTGCCATAGGAACTCTGTAACTAAACCATGTAACCTGGTCGAGTTTGGGCTTGTTTGGTTTGTGTTCTTTAGTACTCTGGTCCTACATGAAGTCCAGCGTCCTGATGATGGAGACAGAAGGTTGCCATAGGAACTCTGTAACTAAACCATGTAACCTGGTCGAGTTTGGGCTTGTTTGGTTTGTGTTCTTTAGTACTCTGGTCCTACATGAAGTCCAGCGTCCTGATGATGGAGACGGAAGGTTGCCATAGGAACTCTGTAATTAAACCATGTAACCTGGTCGAGTTTGGGCTTGTTTGGTTTGTGTTCTTTAGTACTCTGGTCCTACATGAAGTCCAGCGTCCTGATGATGGAGACGGAAGGTTGCCATAGGAACTCTGTAACTAAACCATGTAACCTGGTCGAGTTTGGGCTTGTTTGGTTTGTGTTCTTTAGTACTCTGGTCCTACATGAAGTCCAGCGTCCTGATGATGGAGACGGAAGGTTGCCATAGGAACTCTGTAATTAAACCATGTAACCTGGTCGAGTTTGGGCTTGTTTGGTTTGTGTTCTTTAGTACTCTGGTCCTACATGAAGTCCAGCGTCCTGATGATGGAGACGGAAAGTTGCCATAGGCAGAGTTGGGCGTAATCAACTACTTTTGTAATCGGATTAATAATCTGATTGAAAGTAATCATGACTACATCAATCATGATTACTTTTAATCTAGATTACTTTCAATCATGATTACATTTGTAATCGTTAGTTTTGATTACAGTAGTCAGTAATCTGATTACATGCGTAGTTTTTATTATTTTTAACCGACTTCCCAAAAAAGGAGGAGGTTATATGTTTCGAAGTATGTTTTTTTTTTATGTTTTTTTTTAAGCATTTTTATAATAAATGCGCTTCGATATCCAGTCAGTATGTATGTTGCATGTCTGCGATTTTCTAAGCAAATAGGGGCTTTCGACGACCGACTGTATGAATCATATACTTAGGTAGGCTGTGATATAAGTATGGATTTCGCAGAAGGTCCAATTCACAAAATGTCCTATTCGCAAAATGTCCAATTCGCAAAATGTCCTATTTGCAAAATTTATTAGACATTTTGCGAATTGGACATTCTGCGACCTGGACATTTTGCGTGTTGGACATTCTGCGAACTGAACATTTTGCAAAATTTATTAGACATTTTGCGAATTGGACATTCTGCGAATTGGGAATTCTGTGTATTAGACATTCTGCGAACTGAACATTTAGCAAAATGAACGTTTTGCGACCGCTGGACCTTTTGCGAATTGGATTAATCATATAGGTAGGCTGTGATATAAGTATGGATTTCGTAAAAGGTCCAATTCGTAAAATGTATTGGACATTTTGCGATTTGGACATTTTGCGAATTGGACCATTTGCGAAATCCATAGACAGAATGTCAAATTCACAGAATGCCCAATTCGCAAAATGTCCAATTCGCAAAATGTCCAATACATTTTACAAATTGTACCTTTTGCGAATTGGACCTTTTACGAAATCCATACTTATATCACAGCCTACCTATATGATTCATCCAATTCGCAAAAGGTCCAGCGGTCGCAAAACGTTTAATTTGCAAAATGTTCAGTTCGCAGAATGTCCAATACACAGAATGCCCCATTCGCAAAATGTTCATTTCGCAAAATGTCTAATTCGCAAAATGTCCAAAACGCAAAATGTCCAGTTCGCAGAATGTCAAATTTGCAAAATATACATTTAGCAAATTGGACATTTTGCGAATTGGACATTCTGCCTCAACATATCTTTATTGCGATAACTGTTATAGATATCATCATATAACAGTCTTTATAAATACCTCAATAGTATTTTATTACTCAGAAGCTCTCAGAGCTTCGAGATAGAGTTTTTCACTAAACTCTATTTATTCTTACCAGTCCTATCATGTAAACAATCTTCACTGTACTTTTTGTTGAATTTTGTTAAAAATAAATCAAATATTAGTTCAAACCTAAACATTCTAAAGTAAAACATTTATTGATTGAAAGTTTCATTTAAATCCGTCCAGTAGTTTTTGCGTGAAACGCGTACATACATACATACAGACAGACAAGAAATTCCAAATATTTTTTTTTGCTTTCTATTATTCTTTTTAAGTGTCCCTCTATCCATTTCAGTCAAAAATACTAAATGTACAGACAAAATATTTTTACTGTTTTATTATATGTATAGATAAAAAAAATACTAATATAAAATAAATATTCTACAAAAAATAATATTAAAAGTATCAAAATGTGTTTGTTCAAAAGATTCCCGCTTAGCGTGCGTCGCTGTGACTGTGTGCCCTGCGCATGTAGTAGTACAATCAAATACCTAAAATTGAAGCGCGTCTTTTTGTAAATGCGTCCTTAATAAGTTTTGTTTCGGAAGTGGTTTTAAATTTATAGTGTGTGTTATCTTTTCTAACCGTTATTTATATTTGTTTTAGGTCTTATGTTTACCAATAAATTATATTATTATCAACGACCCGAGATTTATTATTATATAGAGCTCTCACGCTCTAAGGTTCCGTTTTTGCCTTTTGAGGTACGAAACCCTTAAAAAAATAAATTTCTATATAGGTACATGATTTCTCGAGTTCTCGACTTTTCTCGAGCTTGATTTCCCGGGAACAAAGCCCAACGATTTCCCGGGAATTCTCGGCTCGAGAGTTCCCGGGAATGAACCCTAGTTACAATCTATCACTTGGGTATTTTTTATGAAACTGACAAAACTTTCTTATAAAATTCCACATGACATGGCAACATTACAATACATAAAACAATGTACATAATAAAAAAGAATTGGAGCAACGAATTTTGACGACGTTCTCAGGCACGTACGTACAGTTAGCAACAAATCAACCTATGCAACTTGCAAAATTCGCCTCTTTTAACGCGGCATAGAGGTCCATGGTAACGACAGCTGACTGTACTACCCATTAAGATACATTGTTCAGGAGGGGCCGATAGCCTCAAAAATTAATTAGAACACGAGAATGCCCCTTGGTATTTTCCCTCAGGCAGGGATTGCGAATTCCTGGCATACTTGTATATGACTGCGTAACTTTGTAATTTGGTTGGCTACTGTTTTCTTTTTTGTCTAAAGTATTCTATTAAAACTGCTATTCGTTGTCGTCTTAAATTGAAAATGTTTCATATGACTCAGTCGGTCAGTAGGTCGTCATTATTTTGAGTAGTTTCCCATTCATTATTCATTTATGCCATTCGATTTTCTTTCAAAACACTTTAATATTATGTTCACACAACAAAATTTGAGCGTAAAATATTAGTAGCAAATGCGTGTAGAGTCTATAGTGTCATAACTTTGCTTTATGACTTCCTATCTATTGTAATATTTTGATTACATAGAGCGTCGTAAAATAATTGGATTGTATCACTTTCTACTCGAGAAGATCCAAAAATAAGGATAAATCGTAATAGGAAAGCTATTCTTAGTTCTGATAATGAACAAGGAAGGAAAATGTGTAATAACTTGTTTTAACAGAGTCCCTCAAATGGGTAAAGATGAGATTATTTAATGTCTAGAGATAAGATATGATTTATATATGAGAGGCTTGCATTTATCTAGCGACCAGCATATAGTTTGCGTATGCTTGCATTCACATAAAAATAAATAATCCACAAGGGTCGGCCGATTAGAAAGAAAAGCCCACTAAAGTGGGATAAGGCAAGGAAGATGATTCTTCGAACTCACCATGATTCTTCTCCGTCAGCAAGCTCCGCGTAGCAGGCAGGAACATCTCCATTAAATCCGGTACTCTCCTGATAATTCTGAACGCACACAGAGCTGCCTTCTTCTTGATGTATGCGTTTGGAGACTTGATGAGCCGCTCCACTTCCGATGCGAGGTCCCTGGCCATCTCTGGGGACGCGATGGCCCCGAGCGTGCATAGTGCTAGCCCGACTACGAATTGAGTGTTGCTGTTTAGGTCACTGTGGACAACAATATGTGGTTAATTGTTGTTTTTAGGGTATGGAGGCAGGTCTCAAGGCAATGCGCAATACCATAGTATTTATTTTCGTATTTGAAAGTATCCATCTAGGTCATAACACACGAATTATTCGCAACGCGTTAAATCTACGGCGCACATGTTAGCTTTCGATTCATGTCCTCGTTTGAACCAATTCATTCAGTTCATTCATTTAGTTAAGATTCCTGTCTTCTTCTTCTTCTCTCAGCCTAAAGACGTCCACTGCTGGACAAAGGCCTCCCCCAAGGATTTTATCCATGGGGGGTTTTGCCGTAATCGCCACGCTTGGCAGGCGGGTTGGCGATCGCAGTGTGATGGCATAGTACGCGGAAAGATGCTGCTGCCCATCCTCCGGTGTTTTAAATCCCTTAGTCGCCTCTTACGACACCCACGGGAAGAGATGGGTTGGTGCTATTCTAGGGCCACACCACAGATTAAACCACACAAGATGACCACACACCACAGAAGATTCCTGTATCAGAACAAAAGATAATTTCAGCCAAATATGAGTTTAGGAGGAAAAGAAATTTCGTCCATATTCTTTATCTTAATTAATACCCCACGTTCTAAAGAGATGAAACAATACAAGGTAAAATCGTCACTACAGATCTCTGTATAATTTTCTAGCTTTACTAGCGGCTTCATCCGCGTGAAAGTTGCTTCTCCGTGCGAACTTTGCTGAATTTCGGCATAAAAGGAATCATGCTTTTCCATATCTTCAACAGCATATTTACTGTAGAATTTAAACTAAGTAAAATACAAGCTAATACAAGTAAACAAGTATTTTCTTAAGAGTTAGAAAGCACACCAAGAACGTGTAGCCCAATTTCCCGTATCTCCACACGAAACAGTGATGTCAGTGACTCGCGCTAATTGCGAAAACGGCGGGAACGTTATCAGCTAATTTATGATAATATCTATGGTTTACTGCTACGGTTCAATGAATTCGGTGTTCAACTTGCTTATTTATGGCGGGTAACGAATATGGTGTAATTAATCTAATTTGCTAATAGGATATTATTTACGCTTGAGAATAAACAGAGAACTTGTAACCTATAGATCTGACTTTATGCTAAATACTTCTGGTGTTCCACAAGGTTCCACGATTTACCCAAGTCGATACAGCATCAGACGATATTATTTGCGGATGATATATCAATAATCATACCAAAACATAGTAACGTACATGACTACAATAAATGTCTAAATGATGCTGTCGATAGCGTTAATAAATGGTTAGCACAAAATGTCCTTCATTTAAATATAAGTAAAACAACTTTTATGCAGATCTCCAATTACCAATCATCTAGATTAAAGCCAGAAATCCAATGTGATGGACAAAAATTAGTAGAAGTCAGTCAAACCAAATTTTTAGGAATAGTACTTGATCAGCATTGCAACTGGAAGGCCCATATAAAAAAAATTTGTACAAGATTAAGTAGTTTTGTTTTTGCTCTCAGACGCCTTAGAAATATATCTGGTGAAAAAACTGCTCTAACCGCATATTATGGTTATGTTTCCTCGGTTCTGAGGTATATTATATTATGGGGAAATTCTACGGATGTAAATGACATTCTTCTTATGCAGAAGAAGTGTATACGGGCAATCTGTGGATCAGGTCCAATAGACACTTGTCGACCCCTATTCAGGGATAAAAATGTTTTAACTGTAACAGCATTGTACATTCTAGAAGCGGCTTGTTTTGTTAGAGAACATTCATCTTATTTCCAAAAATATGTAAGAGATAGTAGGCTCCGACCTTTGGATACGGAACGAATAAGTGCCCCAGCTACAAACAGTGCCCTATTTAATAATAACTGCTATATAATGTGCATAAAAATTTACAATAAAATCCCTTTTGACATTAGAAAATTATCATTAAAATTATTTAAAATAAAATTGCGTAAGTGGTTAGTTGACAAATGTTTTTATGATATAAATGAATATTTTAATGAAATTTAATTATACGTTTAATACAATTCCAATATTTTATTGTTTTGGTCGCATCCGTCTTTATATAGGTATATATTTATTAATTTATAAATAAAATGAATTGATCGACTGATGTATTAATTAATTAAAATGCTTGTGTAAATTGTTTGAAAATTTGCATGCCAGTGATGGTGTAACATGTTGTTCTTCTATGTTATATATTTTAAAAATCCTATGTACCATGTTATTGCAAATAAATATTTCTATTTCTATTTCTAAAAAAAAAAATATTTGTGCATAAATTAGAAATATTTGTGATAACTAGTTGTAGTTGTTAGTCGAAAATCTAAATAAATTAAAAATTAAAATTCTGTAATCTACGGTACAATAATTACGGAATGGCTAAAGTTGAAATTAACTCATTATTATAGTATCGTTCCCTAATTTTAATGAGGGAGCTTTTTTAGAGTACAATATCATGTAAATTATGCAAGGACTTTCAACAAGCTAATTATGAATTTATGAATATTATGTCCACGTCCTTGTTCGTGACGAAAGATTTCAAATAAGTACTAAGGTTATAATTAAGATTTGACTAATTTTCTTAAGAAGAGATTACAACCATCTACACAAAGAAGAACAAGGCATATTATGCAACGTTGTATTAAAATCGACCAAACTGAAGCTTAGGACTTACCAAACTAGGTCTTAAAATCATACCATAATATCAGAGCTTCTATAAAATTAATTCATTGTTCAGAGATACAATAAACTAGTTCAATGGATACAATAGCGACGCACCTTTAGTTCGGAACTACTCTTTGTTCGCCAGGTCATGCTTGGATTAAAGCAGTTATCAGCGTTCGCAGTCAAACCATAGTTGCTATTTATATGTATAATTTGAAAGATATTGTGCAGTAGCCTAATCTTATTAATTCGGAAAAGGATTTAAATTTACAACAGCAATTTATTTGATCCAAGGAGTAATATCAAGAAAAATCTGCGGAGAATAAATACAGAACTTATCTAATCCTACTAGTATCTATTATAAGCGATGATAATGATAACGATGGATGTATGGATTGATGTTTGTTTCTTTGTAAAAAATTATTAGGCCGGCTTTTGATAATAAGTAGGGTAAATCATGAAAATAGGCAGTTTAATATCAATATTTTCACTACTTGGACAAAAATCTTTATAACCTTTTAGTTGCTACGAATTTACCACCTTGTTAGGTTAGTTACGACACGAACCGAGTGAGAAATTCTGTTGCAACAACATCAGTATGATTCATATCCGCGAATGATGAATACTATACACGTGTGAAAGGTGGAAACTACAATATGTTACGTGAAACCTTATTATTCTGCCATTTCAATCGAAATAAAAATAATTTTTAACTAAGAAGGTATTAAACAAAGCGTTTGTTCTAGAAATCTAGGTCTAAGGATTTCTACTACAAGTTGGATTGTCCGTTTATTTTTTTACATACATACATAGAATCACGTCTTTATCTCTTACGGGGTAGACAGAGCCGTAATAAAGCCGGTATTTTACTTTTTTATGATACCAATCTACTCAATTTTATAAGAGACTATATATATTTGTCCAAAATCTGCCCCATTATTTCACTGAAAACATATAGTTATACTCTCTGAAAGCCTTCGTCTCGTATACATCATATATCAGTAATTTTATCTAGCACTTGGATTACAAAGACGTCTAATATTGCTATACAAAGAGGGGTAATGAAGGAGTTGAAGGACCAAGTAGGCAGAGGTCAAGGTGGGGATTCGGTCCATAATCTTATTTTCTCTGCAGACGTGTATAATATTTCTGTTAATTTATTTTTAAAATAAATAGTTCTAAATAAAAGAATTTCACTCGTACATTGATCATGATATCAATACAAACATATAATAAAACTGTAACTTATCGGTGTCTGTACATAGGAGATATTTAAGAAAAAAAACTGTGAGGTCTTTATAGGGCCAATAGAAGCCGAAGCAATTTTTTTTAGTATTTTTGTCTGTCTGTCTTTCTGTCTGTATGTTTGTAACGCGCATCACGCAAAAACTACTGACCCAATTTTTTACACTATTGTATTCTTGAAGGTCTAACTTAAAGTCTGGCGTAGGTTTCATCTTGATATGTCGGTTAGAACCGGAGATATATACTACTAGCTTTTGCCCGCGGCTTCGCCCGCGTGAATTTCTCTTCCCACGGGATCAGTGCTTTTTCCCGGGATGAAAGGTACCCTATGTCCTTCTCCGTACTTCTAACTATGTGTATGCAAAATTTCAGGAAGATTGGTTCAGTACATGAAGCGTGAAGAGGTAACAAACAAACAAACAAACCAACAAACAAACAAACAAACAAACAAACTCACTTTCGCTTTTATAATATTAGTTAGGTTAATAATTAGTTAGGATAGTAAATTACGCGCGGACGAAATCGCGGGCACAGGCTAGTATTAGTATATTAGTTAGAAGTGTTTCAATTTTGCTAAAAGAGCATTTTGTTTAAGCAAAACTTGACTGTAGTTTAAGAAACTAAAAAAAGAAACATAATTTTTCGTATTTACCCAGTTATATTTAAGTATATAAATATACTTAATGTATATGTATGTAATGATATTGAGCATATATTTACATAAATTTATGTAAATATATGCTCAGTATCATAATTAAAGATTTAAGCGATAAATCGATTTAATTTAACGCGTTAGGTAGGTGTAAATGCGGTAGAAGTAAGACCCAGAGCTCACTATCGTGCAAAAAGTAAGTGCTATGGTTACAAATAGAATTTATTAACTATTTTCCCCATAAATGACACTACAAATCTCTACAGAAATCATTAAAATTACATCAAACTAAGATAAAAAAAACACAGGTCTGAAAGGGGTATCCGCTATTCAACTTTACGGTTACTGTCCTGGACTCCTGGAGTACTTATTTATATTAATTCTATGGTCCTGGCACAAAAAACTGCTAGAATTGCAAAAATCTGACAAAGATTTCTAACAATGACAAATTCTTCTCGCTTTTCGTTCAGAAGAACAAACAAACGTTCGTTTGTTTGTTCTTCTTGTGATGTACACACTTTACATTTATAATTTTATTTTATTTTATTACATTTATAATTTGTGGCATAAATTAGTATCCGATATTCAATTAGGTAGATATTTACCGTCCGGTTGTCATTTTAGGAAGTTTTCTAAATGAGCTGATCGGCCCCCAGATGATACACACAGTTGTGGAATATTAGATAGTGCTTACTATCGACAATATCAATCTTCGATAGATGGCGCTGTTCGTTTTTAAAACGCGCTATGGTTTATTGTTACTTTGTCAAAGGTACTACTTAGAACAATATTATTTTCCATCCTCAATCTTAACGTTTTATCTTTATTAATTTTTGCAATCCTGGCAGTATTTTGTGCCAGGAGGATCAGATTGAGAATTTACACAGCCATGATGGTAAACAAGTAAGAAAGAATGAATAGCAGCGTAGCGAAATTCAGCGAGCGAAGTGAATGCGAATTAATTCATATCATACCAATAATTTAATTTAGAATCTAAAAGCCCTGCCACGAGACCGCAGAAAATAACGTTTAGTCGCATAATGTAAGTACTTGTTGCTCATACATACATTTGTTTTCATGCACAATTTATTGATTTTATACGTTCAATAAGAATTTGTATTTTTTAGGGTTCCGTACCTCAAAAGGCAAAAATGGAACCCTTATGTCAAACGTGTCGTCTGTCTGTCAATTTTTTTTCTCTTAAAGCATAGAATTAAAGGTATCAAGTTGAAATTAAATTTCATTTCAGCAGTAAAATAATCTAAATTATTTAACGCGATCTGGTGATATTGTCGCATATTTTGTGATTTCAGACGGGAATCATAAACTATAGGGTACTTCCCGTTGATCTAAAATTATTTTTAAACGGTTTTTAGGGTTCCGTATCTCAAAAGGCAAAAACAAACCCCTTATAAGATCAATTTCTTTGTTGTTTGTCTGTCTGTCAAACATTTTTTCTCGGGAAGTACCTTTATAATGGAAAAAAGCACTGCACCCGTGTGAAAATCACGTGGGCAAAGCCGCGGGCAAAAGCTAGTTTTCCATAAAAAACTTTGGAGTATTTAATGCAAAAAAAAAACATACATCGAAAGATCCTAACCTCCTACTTTTTTGGAAGTCGGTTGGAAAAGGAATATATTCAGGAAGATATTTCTGAAAAAATATTGAAATTTTTCGCTGTAAAGTATCGATATTTCGGTCAGTGTCCATCTTGGAATCGATCGCGTGATAAACTCGAATGACTCGTGTCCTTCATGGGGCTGACCTCGTGTTTTAGCGAATTTCTTCAAACTACTTGTAATTGTTAGGCTGAGACTAATTTTCTCACTTATTTTACTGCTTAATAATTAACTGTGGCTAAAAGTCGTTTAGAAATTTGGTTACGGGACGCTTATTAACTGCAGCTATAAAAACTGTATGGGAAAGCAATTTAAAAGTATGTACTACCACAGAAACATATTTATTGAGCCTTTACTACAGATTAAAATAATCTTATATAGATTTTACATTATATAAAAAACAAAATAAGAATACGTAACAACATGAAAATGTCAAAAATATTGAAAAGTATCTTCTGTGTCACTGAGATTTAGCTGTTGAAAATCCGAAGTAAATCATATTTATTTCCAACAAAATTATCTACATACTACTGATTTATGTATGTACCTGCTACATCGTGATAGTAATCTGTATGCAGTATTGTTTAACGACAAGGCGCATGTGTCATTATGACGACGTACGCACCAATAGTGTTAATATTAATATCGATGCAGCCTTGAGGTTTATTATTTGCTTAGAGGTAATTTAGTGCTAGAAAATACATGCAAGAGACTATATATTTAACTAGTTTATTTATATAGAAAACCAAAGAGACAGACAGACATCGTGTATCTGATATGCTAAAATGCCGTTTATTTAGGTTACTAGATAGAATATCTATAGCCATACTTTCGATCCATTCCTTTCTTCAAATTATCAGCATATTACTCACTTAGTTCCATAATCTGGGGTTGCGCAATATACCTAACCTTCTGCAGCCCTTCCTCATGAATAGAATATAAAATATACAGTAAACAGTCAGCTAGTCAGTTTCCAACCTTTAGTGGCATCTGTCATGGCGACCTAGCGACAGCAGACTATAGCTAGTAAAGTCAGTTAGTTACAAGTCAGCTAGCTATCAATGTCAATTTTTTTATTGAAACATGGCCTTCAAAAAAGGCCCTTTTTCACGTTGAAAACTAATTATTTAATCATAATATATTATGTCTTAAAGCTACAAACTACTAGCATTTCGGAACGACCACTGCTTAGAAGAAATGCCGAAAGAAACTCATAAAACAGTCCCGGTCGCCTAACATGCCAAAGGGGCTATTTATTATTTTATACATACACTAGATTATGTAAAGTCAAAAATAAAATAAAATATATGAAACAAATATAATAAAACATGTTATGTTTGTATCTAGAAGACATCAGCTACCTAGCAACGCATAACACTTACTTCCACCACCGAGTTAGCCCAACCGCTTGTCCGTGAATCGCAGGCTGGCGATCAGCTTCAGGCACTGCAGCTGCCAGTGGCCAGTCAGCTAGTACACAACACTAGTTATCTAGCAACACAACACTTACTTCTTCAAGCAGTTGGTGATGAGCAGATGCACATCCTGGCGCTTGTCCGTGAACCGCGGGCTGGCGATCAGCTTCAGGCACTGCTAGTGACCAGTCAGCTAGTATACAACACTAGCTACCTAGCAACACAACACTTACTTCTTCACGCAGTTGGTGATGAGCAGATGCACATCCTGGCGCTTGTCCGTGAACCGCGCGGGCTGGCGATCAGCTTCAGGCACTGCAGCTGCCAGTGACCAGTCAGCTAGTATACAACACCAGCTACCTAGCAACACAACACTTACTTCTTCAAGCAGTTGGTGATGAGCAGATGCACATCCTGGCGCTTGTCCGTGAACCGCGGGCTGGCGATCAGCTTCAGGCACTGCCAGTGACCAGTCAGCTAGTATACAACACTAGCTACCTAGCAACACAACACTTACTTCTTCACGCAGTTGGTGATGAGCAGATGCACATCCTGGCGCTTGTCCGTGAACCGCGCGGGCTGGCGATCAGCTTCAGGCACTGCAGCTGCCAGTGACCAGTCAGCTAGTATACAACACCAGCTACCTAGCAACACAACACTTACTTCTTCAAGCAGTTGGTGATGAGCAGATGCACATCCTGGCGCTTGTCCGTGAACCGCGGGCTGGCGATCAGCTTCAGGCACTGCTAGTGACCAGTCAGCTAGTATACAACACTAGCTACCTAGCAACACAACACTTACTTCTTCACGCAGTTGGTGATGAGCAGATGCACATCCTGGCTCTTGTCCGTGAACCGCGCGGGCTGGCGATCAGCTTCAGGCACTGCAGCTGCCAGTGACCAGTCAGCTAGTATACAACACTAGCTACATTTTTATTATTGCTTTTACTAGCAACATATAACACTTACTTCTTCAAGCAGTTGGTGATGAGCAGATGCACATCCTGGCGCTTGTCCGTGAACCGCGGGCTGGCGATCAGCTTCAGGCACTGCCAGTGACCAGTCAGCTAGTATACAACACTAGCTTTAGCAACACAACACTTACTTCTTCAAGCAGTTGGTGATGAGCAGATGCACATCCTGGCGCTTGTCCGTAAACCGCGGGCTGGCGATCAACTTCAGGCACTGCCAGTGATCAGTCAGCTAGTATACAACACCAGCTACCTAGCAACACAACACTTACTTCTTTAAGCAGTTGGTGATGAGCAGATGCACATCCTGGCGCTCGTCGAGCAGCAGCATGGCACCGAGGTAGCCCACCCGCTTGTCCGTGAACCGCGGACTGGCGATCAGCTTCAGGCACTCTAGTTGGCCGAAGTGTGCCGGGTAGCCCAGCATGTGGATGTATAGGAGTTTCGCGATGTTCCGACATCTGGTGGATATGCAATGAGTCAGTTGGGGTTGAAGATGAGTTAATTTTGTACGAAGATGTGATGATAAGATATTGATTGAAAGAAATTACATAACTGTGTCAGAAATGTCAGGGCAGGCTAATAATATAGTTATCGCATACAAAATTCATTTTTTTTATTAATCTGGTAATTCCAGGGACACGTTAAAACTTCAGTTTTGTTACGAGTATGGGCATCCAAAGACCATCAAGTGAACGCTTATTTGCCGGCTATAAAAGAAGTAGGTACCAAATAAAAGATATCTATACTTCAACCTTCAGGCTTCGTTGGGTACTATGTTATCTATAGCCGGGCTCTACTCGTGAATAATTATATGTATAAGTTACTTTTCGATTGTTGAAATGAAATAGAAAATTGAAAGGGTTGATATATACTCTAACAATCCTGCTTTAATATAAATTAAACCGGGCCGTGGCGAGCGTTTAGGGTCAGGCAGAAAACACATAAAGTTACCCTATTTGGACCTCTATGTGAGAGGTAATAAAGACGAATTTGCAAAGATTTGGGTAGGTTTATTTGCTACTAACTACCAGAACATTATTAGAAGCATAAACAAAAGAATGCGTAAAACATTTGATTTTCTATTGTTTAAATTCTATGACGAATGGCTATTCATACATTAGTTGGGGTACATAAAAATTATGTATTACATAACATACTTCGAAACACACACTTATTGTATGTACTATCTAACACGTATATTCCTTAAAATCCTTATCTTTGCATCCGTCCTTACATTTATAGAATAAAGCCCCCCGCCGCGTCTGTCTGTTAGCGATAAACTTAAACAAGCTAATTATTAAAAAATAAAAACACGACTAACAACTTATATAGCCTATGTCACTCTTGGGAATGCAAGGAATCTAACAATACCTCTCACGTTCAGGACTTATGGTGGAATAAAGAAACTTACATACATACATACATAATCATCTCATTAAACACCCATTTTGTACTATGTTTCATGTGAATAAATATATTTCATTTCATTTCATGAACCCTGAAAACATAATACTTCTTTTTTCGTCAGTCGTGTAAAAAATCGCGATAAAGTGTAAAAAAAAACCCTGAAATTCTCACGAGTACAATACAGCTTAGGTAGTTATATAAAATTTTGTAACAATTAGTATCTTTGGTTGGTTTTTAATTTGAAAAGGATGTCTCGCTTGATAAAGTAACCGGTTTTCTCAAAACAACCATTATTTACGATGAGGGCGGGCCTGTGTACATACAAGCGTCTATGGAAATTGATAGATAACATGTCCAATTACTATGCTGATCCGATAACGTTGGAAAATAATTATTATGTTGTAATTAGCTTGTTGGCTCTAGGTATTACTCATCATCATGTAGGAGAGGTCTTTATAGGGCCAATAGAAGCAAAAAATATTTTTTTTAGATTTTCTATCCATCTTTATACGCCCATCACTGTCTGTTAATCGCCTGAGAAATATTTCTAGTTCTAGTCTAATGTTACTACAGTACAGATACGTCGCCCAGTTTGAAATATGAGACAGTACGAATTCTCTCGACATACTTTTGACCACAATGCCAGGCCAGGGTAGGTTGTGGTTAGGTCACAGAATAAGTAATAGTACTAACGTAGTTAGGTTTACCTGTGCAACTATACAAGGCTGCTTCCCTCGTAGGTATATTCCTTTTAAAACACCGAATAATTACCTTTATTTTCGAGACCGAAAAAAATACAAATAAAATCAGATCAATAAATTTTCGAGCAGTCTTGTGTCTTTCATACAAAGTTTCACCCAACCTCATTTCAGCCCCAACTATATCCAGTGAGCCAGCAACTATATCCATACAAAATTTCATCAAAATATTCCAGCAGTTTAGCTATGTTGGATGGAAGTAGATTTGAGAGGAAATGGGAAAAGACAGAGAAACAACTCAGTACCCACCTCCAAACGCTGTCTTCTTCTCTAAACGTAGACCGAATGTATGCGCACTCTTTATTCACCACACTCCTCTCTTCAGCGGCAGTTCTGACGGCCCTGATTTGCCTGATGAGGTCCCGGAGCCGAGTCGGCGTGGGCGTCCGCACTGAAACCGGCGCAACTGTTACGGACGGCACACACACATAGAAAGCTTAGATCAGTGCATGGTTTCAGTGCGTACTTACAGCTAAGCAGGGGTGAGATGTCGAAATGTAGCGCTAAGTGAAGAAAAATTAAGAGGAATACCTACTTTCTTCTATTCTAATCTTAAGAGGTTTTATTTAATTTGACAAAAATTAGAAAGACTGATAAATTAGTGTTATCTCTAAAAAAAAGTCCAAAGTCATATTAAACTGAATCATTCTTCGGACTAACTCAAATGAAGGTACATATTTAAGATAAGTGTATAAATGTTTTGTAATTTACATAAAATGGTTAATTGCCTGATATGGCAAATGAGAATAAGTATTTCGGGACAGCTCAGCATAGCATTCTAAGAGCTACTCAACTCAGTTTTCTGAGTTTCAGGATTTCCATAGATTTTAATGCTATTTTTGCAGTTTTTTTAAACATATCCAAATAGCTCTTAGAATGCAGATCTGATCAGTTAGGTGTGTATGGCGATCTGGATGTCCTTCATTCTATCCCTGGATGGCCATCATCAGATCACAGCTCAGCTCACCAAATCCTGGGGTTGAACAAAGGCTTCAAAGTAACCTCGTTTGTATGAAAATCGACTGGTGTTTCTAATTAACTGACCACCACTGTATAAGTAACCCACTATAAATGAGATCATAATTTTTATATGTTTAAATGGGTAATACAAGGTCAAACTAGTTGACAGATTAAATATGTAATGTGATAACTTTGTTTACTTTCGACAACTTTGAATATAATACCAGTCTTCTCTAGATACAAATGTATATTATTTTCCAATAATATTAAGATACGTTTTAGCTAAGGGTACACTTTAGATGCAAATATTATTATCTAGACAAATTAAATGTATACTTTCAAATTTCTTTTGAAATTTTGGATGGAATGGAAAAAACAAGTTGCAGTTTTTGAAGGAATATTTAAAAATATAATTTTGACTGAATGTGCACATACTATTTCGACAAATCACGGGGGATTTAAACTTGCTAATTGGTTGAAGCTTGCATGCATCATTAGTAACTTTCTAAACTCTATCAATTTCATGAAATAATTTGATAAATGCGCAAATTAATGTATGGAAGAAAAGTTTATAATATGACAGTTTACTTCACGGAATTTAAGTTTTTTTTTTATAGTCACACACATGCCACTATAATTAAACAGAGTTAATTTAAATAAACCTGTTTTAGCTTAATAGTTATTGACATTAGTTAATAGTTTGTTACACAAAATTTTAAGTAATTCACAAAAATAAATAATTATACAAATAGACATCTACACTAACTACAGCAAAATTTATAGAGAGTTCCTGTTATTTATTATTACTTAAAAATAATATATTTGCTATAAGCAGGTATTAGCTTTTAAAATATTTTTTTGTGCACATTTTTACTCACCTCTTTCTATGGCCTCATTTACCACTTGTTTTATTGTGGCTATGTTAAACGCCGGGTTAAACCTGTTGACAAACAAAAATATAAGTTTACCTATCTAAAACAAAAGAGAATGCTTATAGACTGACATACACAATTGAAATATTGCAGATAAGAGAGTTAAGAAGAAATAAATTTTGGAAATACCACCCACAAAGGGGTTAAAAGACTTTTAACGTGGATGGAGTTGTGAGCAAAAGCTAGGTTCATATGTTACTCAGGATAAGCAAGACTCAGTCAATCTACAGTGTCAAGGAATTTGTGGTCAAATCATGAGTTTTATAAGAAAATAAAAACTTTATAAAAAATATCTCAAGTACAACTTTTTAAATAACACCCGAAAATCTCTTGTGGCTTATATCAATGACCAGAATTAATAATATGTGAAAGGTTTAAATGTAATGCAAACAGAGACATAGTCAAAAATATTGAAATAATAGAGCCAATTCAAAAACAGGTGTTAGCTACAATTCAAACAGACTGAATAATAATGTCACTGCCAATTAGATACAACTACAACCTATAATAGGAATTGGATGATAAAGATATGTATTAACTGTGTTAACAAATAATTGTTACTATATCATGTGACTAAATTCACAGCAGAACATAGCCTTTTTTATGGAGGAGGCAGAGGTCATGCAGCACTGATGTGTAGATGTTCACAGTTAGCAGATACAAATTTTCATACAATAATCAAAACAAACTTAACCCTTCGACCGCCAGGTTTCCAAAAATAAAAGGAAAAGTGTATAAAAAATAATACACACGGCGTTGGGTGTATAATAATCAAAGAGCATATTTGTGCAGTTTTCTTTGCGTAAATCAGCTTAATTAAACTTTATTTTTATTTATAATTATTCAATATCTAGGCATGTTAGCATAAACCGTAGCTACTAGCTTATCCGGATATTGATGAACTTTACTATAATAACCACAAGTCAATAAAGTTTCTGGGTCAACATAATCATGATTGAAGACATAACCTGTTGTCAAATTATCCCCTTGCTAAAAGTTTTTGTGCAAAATCAAGTGTTATAGGTACATAATTCGTTTCAATGTTTATGATCTGCAAAATGTAATTACCCGGATTCAGAGCCGTTCATGTTGTCTTCTTACAAATTCTCCGACAAGTGAAATCCTGATATCCCTTTACACAAATACAGGTAAGATAATGTTCTTGACAGAGCAGAGCAGGTGCAAGAAGAACCAAATCAACGACAGGAAAAAACACTGATAAAATGAAAATATCACTTAAACACTTCAAAAACCATTACTGAAGGAACTAAGGAGTAATTTACACGTATTCTTTCAGGTCTAAAAGCATTTCATCTTGTCTCAAACCATAGAAATGCAAGAGAAATCACACGCCACCGTCGACTAATTTCTGTCATATTTTCACTACCAAATTTACTCTCAATATGGCATTTTAGTTTTTGTGTGTTTATTAATGTATCACAGAAAAATATTCCGCTAGATATTTTATCACAGAAGATATTTTTTACAAAGAAATTATACGACAGCCGCCAGCTGACATTTCCTTGGTGCGTTGCACGAAATTCAACATGGCCGACCATTCAGCCAGCAATGAATGACGTTTGCTAAATTGGAATCATTTTACTAAACACTACAGTGTTAAAAATATGAGGATAAATTTTGTAAAGCTATAATTCATAAATTTAAGTTTTATCATGATTGTCATTGGTCTTAAATGCCATTTTCTAATTATATTCCGTAATTTTTTATTGTTGACAACTTTGCCAATCGAATCCTGAATGATTTCTGAACGGACGCTCTACTACGTGTAGAAAATGTTTTTCGGGAATATCCGTTTCCTCTTTTGATTAAGTTTTCAATTTTCCAAGTCGATCGAGACCTAACGAATCCATCTAAATTATTTTATGATCCATTCTTATTAAAATTGTAATAATTAGTCCTACCTTCTATTCTGATCCGGCGGTAAGACACTCCAATCAACCTCATACATTGGATATGCCATGGCGAAATCATATAATACACTAAATAAGTTTTAAAAATAAATGATTCACTCAGACATCACTATAAGGCACGCTCTCACGACAGTGCACACTGTACTGTTATCAGACGTGTTTTATCAGGTGCAACTCCAACTCGTCGAATATCCAATAATTGCGTATCTCTTATCAAAAAGGTACTTGGTATTTTATCAATGGAAAAGGACAGCAATACAGTGAGGGCGTTAGTAGTTAGTATGATTTATTTTATATGTCGATACAGTATGTACAAAACAATGGTCGAGTCACATCATTATCTAAATAGGGAAACTCATTAATATTCATTGTATTTAGCCTCAGGTTACGTGAGGAAGCGTCGCTATAGGTTGTCTTCATGGTTTCGAGGCGGTCTGTCTACGCTGTTCCTTTTTATGCAGTCGACTAACCACCGGATTCCTTCATCGACGCCGTCACTGTAATAAAAATAAATAAATCCGTGTCAAGCACACTAGTTAAAAAAATCTTTTTTTTACTTTTACTTACGCATTGTTTGTACAATAACCCTATCTTATCTTTACTAATAAATAAAGCTGAAGTTTTTTGTCTGTTTGAACACTCTAATCTCTTGAACTACCAGCCTGATTTGGAAAATATTTTTGTGTAAATTAGTGTTGTTTTGTAAAGTTATCAAGTCATTAACAAACAACTCTCTTTATTTTGAGGTAGCAATTACACTCATGTAAAATATGACTGCTGAGATGGCAGTAATTTTTTTTATAAAAGATGGGCTTTGCTCTGACCACATATTAAGTACTAGCTGTTGCCCGCGGCTTCGCCCGCGTGAGTTTGGTTTAGATGAAAAATCTTTTTGTGTTCCAAACTGTAGTAACCTAAACTCCAGTACTCAAAATTTCAGCCATTTGGTTATCCCGTGTCCCGCGGGAATATATTAGGTACTCGTAGTACAGTCGCGGTGTTAAAATGAATCAAAAGTGATATTTTATTCAAGAAACGATCTTCGTCTGCTCGTTATCTACAATTTCCAGTGTACCACCACTCCCACCCCGAGTCCCTCTTTGTCCTATCCCGTTTCCTGTCTATTTATACGTCAGCAGCAAATGCTCATCAGGTTTAACGACTTTTGCTAAGGCGCCATTTCTATACATGTAATAGTGTAGCTGGTCTCTTGGAATTCTTCATCAGATGATCCTGATCTTCGATTTTTATACTTCAACAGAAAATGCTCGTCAGATTGATAAACTTTTGCAAGGGTACCATTTCCATATTTCTTATAGTTTAGCTGTTCTGTTAAGGTTCTTCATCAGGTGTTCCAGTTTTCAAAATCAATTATAGCCTATATATGTTGCCCAGGCTTAATAGCTATACAACAAAAAAGTTTCATTCAAATCCGTCCAGTAGTTTTTGCGTGAAACACGTACATACATACAGACAGACAGACAAAAAATTCCAAAAATTTTTTTTTGCTTTCTATTATTCATTTTAAGTGTCCCTCTCTCTATCCATTTCAGTCAAAAATACTAAATATACAGGCAAAATATTTTTACTGTTTTATTATATTTATAGATACTGGCTTAAATAAGGCAGCAATAAATTATAATGATCAAAACTCAGACAATTTCTTCTGAGGTAAGACTATTTTAAATATTAATATTTTCAGTGTACCCCTTACATGCACAAGAGGCGGCCATTTCTGCCGGATTTAAGGTGTATGACTGGGACAGGCTGAATACGCACTATGACTGCGCATCACTTAAGGTCACTCATTTTACATCGCAACACCACCCCAACTTTCTTGGGTGCATGCTACTTTGATTCTTATTGACATAACTTCCTCCCATATTTGGTATATTTTCCCAAGTTGCAAACGTTTGGTGTTGCAAGGTTGCCATCGAGTTGACACCATGCACAAGCGCCTCGGGAAAATGTATAAGAAAAAAACTATATAAACAAGGTTAAAAATCGCATTCTCCCCTAAAAGTGGAGGTGGTGCTGTTAAATGAGCCATGACCTTTACGGTCTTACAAAATACTCGAAAATATAGATGTAATAAATAATTATGAGTAGTTTTAATTTTTTTTAGCAACATTACCCGTTTAAAGCAGATGTAGCCATTAACATTATATCCCTTGCACCAATTAGATGTGCGTTCTGATTGAAGATGGGTTTTACTGTGTGCACTCCCATGCAGTCGGGAATATCTTGTTTGTTCGCTAAAACTAGAAGTGGGACTCCAGAGAGGTGTTCCGATGCTATCATCCTGTCTGAAATGGTAAAAGATACATCATATACTTCTCTCTGATGGCAGTCTTTCTTTCTTTTACCTAAAATATCTTTTGTAAATTTTGACGGAAGAATAAAAAGGAAAAAATAATTTACTCTGAAACTATGTACATTGGGCCACATAAAAGAGTATACCACATGAAATTACATTATAAAATTTGGAATAATTTTACAATCACAAGCATTTATATGTAAACACATTGGTCCTAAAGACAATGTAATAAGGTCTAAAACTTATAAATGCTCCTGACTTTCCCAAGTATAAAATGCGGGTTTCTTTGATGTCTACTTGGGGGTAACATCTGGACTAAGAAAACCCTAGTGGCTCCCCTAGGAAAACATGTAACATTATGTATTTTTTAATGTAAACTTCTTACCAAATGTTTCTTTAGATTCTGATATCCTTTCTCTATCCGATGAATCAACTATATAGATGACAGCGTGACACTCAGCATAATACTGAAATTTTAAGAATTTTATTTTAGTATTGTGAATAATTCTTATTAATAGGACAAAGGGGTGAGTAACAATTTATGCTAACTTTGTCCCATAACGACTGTAGCTCCTGTTGGCCCCCAAGGTCCCAAAAGTTAAGTATCACTCCATCCACATGTATTTTTCCTATATTTAACCCAACTGTTGTTGTAATTCTGTTTGGATTCATCGCTTTATATTTCTTTGTGAACTTTGTTTTCGTGGCTTCCAAATAGGTCTGTAAGTTTAAAAAAGTATTTAACATGAATCCGCGCTGGACTAATAATATTAGAAATTATATTTTTAGGCACAACCACCAACAAATATTAGCTAGAAAACGTAGTAAAAAGTAACGTACAGTTTTGCCCGCATTATCTAGTCCAAGAATTAAAACACAATATTCGTCTTTTTGTACCAAATATTTGTAGAATCCGTGTAATAAAGTATACATTTTATATCATATTTTTATAATACAGAATAGATATTAATTAAAAATATTCACAACGAAGAAGCACAATAACAACAAATAATGAAATGTAAACGTCATATGACAGTGACAGTTAGATAGAATTGACTCCGACACTGACACATGTTAACCCTACAAAGCACAATTTATTTTCTGTGTTTCAAAAAAATATATATGATAATACAAATGATTAGTAATAAGGGAAAAATAATAAAAAAAATCTCAGCTAAGTACTTTATTTGAAAATCAGTTTTCTTTTTCAGTTCCACATGTGGTACACTATGCCATAACAGTACTTTTGGCGTTTTATTGAAAATTCGAACAAATCGCACTAATTTAAAGTATTCTTCACGTTTATGTCGAAAAAAACCAAACAAAACTAAAAAAGAGTTACTTCGTAATAATTAGTTGTGGAAAGCCCTGAAACAATTTTTATCTTTATGCAGACAAAGTTCAACCTTGCCATTGTCACAGGATATATAGGTTTTTCCCACGTTTTTCCTTTACAGCCTGGTTATTTACAACGTTGACGTTTTAGACCCCAGGATGGAAAATGCTCGAAACTATCTAGTCGGACGTCACGAGGAGGCAGGACTGACGTATTAGGTTTCTTTCTTTTTATTTCTGTTTCATCTGGCTGTGATGAGGGTCTACCTCTTTTCTTCATCATCGATCGGCCACACATGTAAAGACATTTCGCTACTTCAATTTGTTCAAAAATGGCTTTGTGGGATCTGTTTGGATGCTAAATTTGTGCATTTCTACTGTAATATGCCCTAAAAGCTCGTCATCAAAAAACCACAAAAAATATTGGAGGAGTTTCAAATTCTGATATACGAGGTTGCAGCTTTATATCTTCAGTAAATTGAGGATGGTTGGATTGAAAACTTTTCTTTTTCCATATGAATTTTCTTTTCATCCTTTTAGTGACAGGCAGACAAGTTTTTTAGTAGTGTCAATACTTACGGAAGCCGACGATGTTCTCATTCTACGCGATTGTTTCTTACCACCTACAGACGAGCCCGAAGTCACTCCTGAAGTGCTAGGCTGAGGTGTTTGATCTTCAATGTTCAAAATACGAACGTCGTCGTTAGCGGCAGGGGGACAAACAAATGGCTTCTTTCCGGCGATAAGACGTCTTCTGAAAATTCGGAAAGAAAGTTGAGAGTAGATTGAATTCTAGCGTTGTCTTCATCACTTTCGGCTTCAGAAACGCCCTCGCCGTCTTCGCTTCCTGACGGTATAGCCAAAAAATCTTGAATTTCTTCATCTTTCAATGTTTTTCTTGGCATAATCTGAAATAATATAAAGTTTTTATAAGTACTTACCACATCAGTAGGTGATCATAAAAAGGAGTGAGAAAGCACAAAGTTCCACATGTGGAACGCACAAAAAAAACACAATTTCTACTACCTAAAGTACAAAATAGGTAAAAACTAACTTACCTCCAGAAAATAAACAATATTTCGCACCAAAACAGATTTTTTCCTCTTCAAAATTCTCAATAAACTATTTTTTTTACTTTTTTCAATAGACGAAATCACGCACTGCTACAATTTTGTTCGAAATTCAAATATTTGTATAAAATTATTTCTCAATTGCGACACCTACCGAAAATACCTGGTATTATTAATTAGCTTGGTTTACATAGTTTCTCTAAAAAAATAATAGATGTCTCTAACGGTATTTTATGCGAAGATAGGTGCTGTTAAAGTGGTTGTCCCAGATATGGTACTGGGTGCTATGTAGGGTTAATTTTGTAATTTTATTCTATAGCTAATGCCATGTATACCATAAAATTATACATAATATATAAGTATATATTATGGATCTTTATTGAAACTTAGTTTTTCACGTCAAAAACTAATTAAATAAATACATTTAACACTAAATACTAAAATATAACTTAAAAAGAATGTTAGTTTAGAGCAAGAGTTTATTGGTTTATTGCAGACATATAATAATAAAAAAAAATATTTCTGTGGTTTATTGTAAAAAATAAATGCATAAAATACATCGAAATACAACTGTGCGTAGTACATTATATCTCGATGATAAAATATGTATGTACTCATTTTTAAAAATGTCAATTCAGTAAAAATAAGTTGACATTTTTTGTATTTCCTTTGATGGGAAAATACTTCGCTCAACAAGGAAAAAAAGACATTTCATAAGTTGTTCTCATTGCAAAAATAATAATGCCGCCTAAAGACTCAAAGAAAACGACAACGGCAAACAGTATCTACGGCGAATCTCAAATATCCGTTTCAACTCCTACTACCCCTAGAAACGTTTCCCTTGATTTGATTTTAGAAGGAGATAATCCTGGCCCTGGAGATTGGACCTTCGTAGTGTTTTTAAATGGGCAAGTAATATTGGATTGTAAATGGCAAAATGATGTAGTTCTTACTATGGAGTGTTTGCCTATAGACCTTAAGGACCCTAATTCTCTAGAGGTTATCGTAGATAAGCCTCTAATATTTTTGCTACGTACCACTGGCGGTAAGGGCTCTAAAGATCCAGATCCGTTACTCAATGTGGATAATCGTGCGGGAGGCAATGTTGACTTGTTTCCTTTAATTATAGGGGAAGAAGAAATATTTACAAAAGTTCCATTAATTTTCATTACTACGGGTGAGCCAACGGGTTGTGCAACGACAGTTCATGTCAAAGTAATGGGACCAATTGAACCAGTTCAAAAAATGCCACTTATTCTTACCATGGTTTCGGCCCATTGTGTACCTTACGCTAAAGATGGTACAGTGTACATGGCTGCTATAGGATTGGAAGGCCTTGTAGACAAACCAGCGGTTAATTTTGGCATGTCGTTAAGTAGCGCAACAGCTAACAAAATTGTATGGGCAACAGCCAGTAATGGTGGATTAGCAGCCAATACAGCATATAATGTTGATGATCAGGATAAATATATTCCTCATAATTTCGAACCTGCAGATAAAGATACCTGTCGTTCTTTTTATTGGAATGCCCTGAGGCGAGTACTTATAGATCCAGCAGATTTTAAAGAGAAGTTGTCTTCTCCCTTGATGGTTGAAGTGGCGGGAGTTCCTCGTTTTGGAAAAATTGATCTAAGGGGACGTTATTTGGCATTTATAGATGCGAGTGTTTTATTAGAGCCAGGTCAGTACAGTGTGACAACCTGTGCAAATTTATACTTTTACAGTGAAGCTTTACTCCCACCAAATTGTGGTCCATTACTAGAAATACCTCCAACGAGTGCTAAAGCAACTGCTCGAGAAACGGATCTAATAATGGATGAATTGGGTCATTATTCGTATATTACTATCAGGTTAGATTTGGCTGAACCAATTGTTCCAAAATTGAAGATGTCATTTCTTCTCGATATGATTGGATTTCCTCCCGAAGGTCCTTTAGCGTTCGTTTATGAATTAGAACCTCAGCCTATACCAGAAGATACAACTGTTGACGTAAGACGAATACGCAAAGAAGGTGGGGCTTTAGCAATCCACAGAGAATTAAGTACTCTAGCTTGTAGAGGGGCGGTACCAATGAACCAGGGAATTAAGAGAACAGCTGCTAACCGCCTTTTATTAAGAGTGAGAACTATGCTGAAACAATTTCCCCCTGGAGATTGTTCTCAGATAGATTGGCAAGACACTGTAACTGGTCAACATGCAGCGAGTAGACGCGCAGTGTCAGCATCATTTGCACCGCAGCCACCAGCTCTAAAGCCACCTCCACGCGAGGCAGCTGCTAGATCTAGGTTAGCAGGAGATACTACACTTGCGGATAAACATATAAGAACAAATTTAAAAATTGCTGGAAATCATCCCAGATCATTACTGGCTAAAGCGCTAAGATGTCTGGAAGAAAGAAACGAAATAGAAGCTAGAAATTACATTCTTGAGGCTTTGCGCGAGCAGACTACTAATAAATACCTTTTGTGGATGTATGGTGCTCAGGACTTTAATAAAGGATCAGACTTAGTTGATGCAGCCTCTGCTGCTTTCCGACTTTCAGTAAAAGGGGATTTCTCTCAAGGCACTGCGAATGCAATAGGTTGGGCTGCATTGCATGCTCTACATCATGCTAATGAAAATTATTGTTCAGCCTTTGTAGCTCTTAAGAAAATGCGGAAATCATATGAGTTGCCAAAAGAATGGAATAAATTTCTTGAAAGGTGGATTGAAACGAGTGGTGAAGAAGAAGTTTTTTGGGTTCCCTCTGTCGTTAGTAATGAAAATCCTATAATGATCGCTGCTGCATTCTTTCTATGTTTACGGTGTTATGCATTTTGTGAAAGGCTTATAAAATGTGTAGAGATGGGCTGTGCTACGCGTGGGTTGCGAACAGGACTTAAATATACTATGACTTGTGATATATATTACATAAGAGCGGCTTCTCTAATTTTGCGAAAGGAATACGATGAAGCCTTGGCAATGACTGATGCGGGCATCAAACGTTTCGGACCGAGCTCGAAAATGTCACAAATGCGGTCTTCTTGCTTGTTAAGCGTTCGTGGATGGGATAGTGAATGTAATTCGGCCCTAATAGAGACGGATAGAAGCGGCGCTGAGCCTTGCCCGGCTCTCCTTCTAAGAGCTGCTATGGGAGGATTTAAGACTAACCCTGCAGCTGCATTGCAGCGTGCTGCCCGAGCTCATAAAATGGCGCCAAGTGCCCATTCCGCTTTAACAATTGCCAGAATTTATGCAAAAATGGAAGAAGATGGTTTGGCAGAGCGTTGGGCCGCGGCTTCCGTGAAAATGGAGCCTTATTTAGCAGATGGTTGGGCGTTGCTGTCTTTATTGGCAATGTATCAGAGAAACCTTCATAAAGCGAGGAGCACGTTGCGTACAGCAAGGCAGGTGGGGTACATCTGTGCTGATATAGAGGAAGAGTTGAAGAAAGCCAGAGATTTGCTACAATTGGACTCGTTGTCAGATTCTTTGGTGAAGAATGTGTGCTTTTGCGATTATTTTTAAAATTGTTAAGTACCTATAAGTCATCTATAAGTTGTTGAGCCTTGTAGCCTGAATAAATGAACATACTTACATATACCAAAGTTTTATTTTCATTATAAATCATGAAAAGAAATAAAATATTTCATTGATAGGTAGGCTAGGTAATATAAAGTCCATTTATTCATAATTGTCCTATTATACAGTAAGTAGATACTCTTTGTTGAATTTTGTTGAAAATAAATCAAGTATTAGTTTAGTATTATTTCAAACCTAAGCATTCGAAAGTAAAACATTTATTAACCACGAAAGTAATTTCCTAAAAAGTATATTTTAATTTATATTGTTGTAAAATCATAAAAAGACATTGTTTACATGATAGGACAATTATGAATAAATGGACTTTACTTAATAGTATCATGACAATAATAGTTACTAACCCTGAGATAATGATGCTAATTGCTAAGAAACTGTACTGTATCGATGTCAGTCGTCAGAAAATAGTCATGGATCATTTAAAAAATAGCAATATTTTTTATAATGTTGAGCTAAAGTTTACGAGTAACGATGACACAGATAAACATACAAAATATTGTAAAAACCTACGTCACTGCTCTTGCTCCGAAAGTTGGTTCCTTTTTACCCTGTAGGGATGAAAATTAGTTCTTCAGGGTGTCTCTGTTTTTTTAAAGCACCCCTTTACTTTCTAGATTTCATAGAATTCTTCTTTCAAGAATTAGGTCAAAATAGAAGACTTCAAACTAGCAGGAACGAATTTGGGCCTTAAAAATAGAAGTGTCACTGCGCTATTTATACCACACGAAGCGCGGTGAAAACTGTTCTACCGTATGGAAAGTAGGTTAGATTACAACAACACCGATAACTTTTAGATAAGCTGATTAGCAGCTGAGTCAAAACATTGGGCGTATGAATTTATCAATGATAACGCACCTAGTTCTTTAGTAAAATGCGATAAGTTTGTCCATCAAATAAATGTTTAAATTTGTGCCGTGGTTTCGTTGCATCACTCGGCCTGGGAGTTCGCTCACACAAAACATTCTCTGTGGCGGAACGGTAGACCGCTCGCAGCGCAAGCGCTCCTTTGTTTTGAGATTTGAGACGAGTTTTTTAACAAGACCTTTGTCATGTGAACGCTGAACACCAAAATGGCCATTTCGACTAACTGCTGGAAGTACCTGGTGTTAACCTTTAATATTCTATTCGCAGTGAGTACCAATTTTCTTATATTATGTCTGTAAATCCGATTAATTCGGCCGAGCCTTAGTTTGTTGTCATAACAACTCGAACAAAACATTCAACTCTGCTTTATTCACTAAAGCAAGTCTGGCATGGTTTTTTTTACGTTTATACGTAACTATACGGTAAGGTACTTTAATTCTACTTTTAATTAGTTTCACTACTTCTTAGATTTTCTAATGAGTGCATTGAACGTACAATTAATTAAATGATGCCGAGTTCAATTAGTCACAATTAGCGAATTAGTAGCGCTAGTGTAGTTTATAGATGTAGGTGTTTTCTTAGAAATGACAGATAGACCGAGAGGTCACGGGAATTTTCGTAACGATCAGGGAAACGGATAGACTTGCTTTTATGGGTTGTAGAGTAGTCCCCTAATGTGAATGATGTCGGTCTGCCGGCTCTCAGTGGTAGCTTCTTCGAGCTATAGGGCCTGGAAGGTGCTTCATTGTTGCGAAAAAAAAACGATCTGAGAAATGGTTAGTTTTAGTACATATTCAAAGTATGGCATCTCCGCATGTGAAACAAGTTGGTCTGCCAGCTGTCAGTGGTTGCATTTCAGAGCTATGAGGCGCACAAGTCACTACATAGTTACAAAAAAAAAACGATAAGAGAAATGGTTAGTTTTAGTACCAATTGGAAGAATGGTGTATCCACAGATGAAACGAGTTGGTCTGCCGGCTGTCAGTGGTTGTATTTCAGAGCTATCATCGTTCACGTAAGTCGCTTATTTAAGGAAAAAGTCTAAAAAAACATTGAAAAGCGGGAAAATAGGCGAATTTTTCTAGTTCATGCCAGCCGCTGTCGTATCTGAGTATGTTTGACCCAACCTTAAACTTGCGCCGCGCACCACCGCACTGTGGGGAAAAAAATCGCCTCTAGAGAAAAAAAGGTTTTCTTCAGAAAATCTACGTCGATTTTGGTAAAAACTGATTATGTATTTCATTTTTGATCTTAATGAGAAGACTTTTTATTAATACTATTTTTGCTAACATTGCATTCTTTTAATAGGTACTAAAACTGACCATTTCTCTTACCGTTTTTTTTCGTAACTAAGCAGTGAATTTCGCGCCTCATAGCTCTGAAATGCAACCACTGACAGCCGGCAGACCAACTTGTTTCACATGCGGAGATGCCATACTATGAATATGTACTAAAACTAACCATTCCTCAGATCGTTTTCTATTTTTTGCAACAATGAAGCTCATTCTAGCCTTAATAGCTCAAAGTGGCAACCACTGATAGCCGGCAGACCAACTTGTTTCACATGAGGAGATGCCATATTTTGAATATGTACTAAAACTAACCATTTCTCTGATAATTTTTTTTTTCAACAATGAAGCCCCTTCCAGGCCCTAGGTATAGCTCGAAGTGGCAACCACTGAAGGCCGGCAGACCTACTTGTTTCACCTGTGGAGACACTATTCTTTCAATAAGAACTAAAACTGACCATTTCTTTAACCGTTTTATTTCGTAACTATGCAGTGACTTTCGCGCCTCATAGCTCTGAAATGCAACCACCGACAGCCGGCAGACCAACTTGTTTCACATGCGGAGATACGATACTTTGAATATGTACTAAAACTTACCATTCCTCAGATCGTTTTCTATTTTTTGCAACAATGAAGCTCCTTCTAGCCTTTATAGCTCAAAGTGGCAACCGCTGACAGCCGGCAGACCAACTTGTTTCACATACGGAGATGCCATACTTTGAATATATACTAATACTAACCATTTCTCTGATCGTTTTTTTTTTCGCTACAATGAAGCCCCTTTCAGCCCCTATAGCTCAAAGTGACAACCACTGACAGCCGGCAGACCAACTTGTTTCACATACAGAGATGCCATACTTTGAATATGTACTAAAACTAACCATTTCTCTAAGCATTTTTTTTCGCAACAATGAAGGCCCTAGGTATAGCTCGAAGTGGCAACCACTGAAGGCCGGCAGACCAACTTGTTTCACCTGTGGAGACACCATTCTTTCAATAAGTACTAAAACTGACCATTTCTTTTATCGTTTTTTTTCGTAACTATGCAGTGACTTTCGCGCCTCATAGCTCTGAAATGCAACTACTGACAGCCGGCAGACCAACTTGTTTCACATGCGGAGATACCATAATTTGAATATGTACTAAAACTAACCATTCCTCAGATCGTTTTCTATTTTTTGCAACAATGAAGCTGCTTCCAGGCCCTAGGTATAGCTCAAAGTGGCAACCACTGACAGCCGGCGGACCAACTTGTTTCACATGCGGAGATGCCATACTTTGAATATATACTAAAACTAACCATTCCTCGGATCGTTTTCTATTTTTTGCAACAATGAAGCTCCTTCTAGCCTTTATAGCTCAAAGTGGCAACCACTGACAGCCGGCAGACCAACTTTTTTCACATACGGAGATGACATATTTTGAATATATACTAAAACTAACCATTTCTCTGATCGTTTTTTTTTTTCGCAACAGTGAAGCCCCTTCCAGCCCCTATAGCTCAAAGTGGCAACCACTAACAGCCGACAGACCAACTCGTATCTGAGGAGCTTGTTGCGAAAAAAAAATGATCAGAGAAATTGTTAGTTCTAGAGCTCGAAGTGGTAACCACTGAAAGCCGGCAGACAGACTCGTTAACCAGTGGAGACACCATTCGTCCAATAGGTACTAAAACTGACCATTTTTCTTACGGTTTTTTTTTTCGTAACTATGCAGTAACTTTCGCGCCTCATAGTTCTGTAATGCAACCACTGATAGCCGGCAGACAAACTTGTTTCACATGCGGAGATGCCTTACTTTGAATATGTACTAAAACTAACCATTTCTCAGATCGTTTTCTATTTTTTGCAACAATGAAGCTCCTTCCAGGCCCTAGGTATAGCTCAAAGTGGCAACCACTGACAGCCGGCGGACCAACTTGTTTCACATGCGGAGATGCCATATTTTGAATATGTACTAAAACTAACCATTTCTCTGATATTTTTTTTTTTGAAACAATGAAGCCCCTTCCAGGCCCTAGGTATAGCTCGAAGTGGCAACCACTGAAGGCCGGCAGACCAACTGGTTTCACCTGTTTAGACAACATTCTTTCAATAGGTACTAAAACTGACCATTTCTTTTACCGTTTTTTTTCGTAACTATGCAGTGACTTTCGCGCCTCATAGCTCTGGAATGCAACCACTGACAGCCGGCAGACCAACTTGTTTCACATGCGGAGATACCATATTTTGAATATATACTAAAACTAACCATTTCTCTGATCGTTTTTTTTTTCGCAACAATGAAGCCCCTTCCAGCCCCTATAGCTCAAAGTGGCAACCACTAACAGCCGACAGACCAACTCGTATCTGAGGAGCTTGTTGTGAAAAAAAAATGATCAGAGAAATTGTTAGATTTATTACATGTTCAAAGTATGGCATCTCCGCATGTGAAACAAGTTGGTCTGCCGGCTGTCAGTGGTTGCATTTCAGAGCGATGATGCGCGAAAGTCACTGCATATTTACGAAAAAAAACGGTTAGAGAAATGGTCAGTTTTAGTATCTATTGAAAGAATGATGTCTCCACAGGTTTTTTTTTTTCGTAACTATGCAGTAACTTTCGCGCCTCATAGTTCTGTAATGCAACCACTGATAGCCGGCAGACAAACTTGTTTCACATGCGGAAATGCCTTACTTTGAATATGTACTAAAACTAACCATTTCTCAGATCGTTTTCTATTTTTTGCAACAATGAAGCTCCTTCCAGGCCCCAGGTATAGCTCAAAGTGGCAACCACTGACAGCCGGTGGACCAACTTGTTTCACATGCGGAGATGCCATATTTTGAATATGTACTAAAACTAACCATTTCTCTGATATTTTTTTTAAACAATGAAGCCCCTTCCAGGCCCTAGGTATAGCTCGAAGTGGCAACCACTGAAGGCCGGCAGACCAACTGGTTTCACCTGTTGAGACAACATTCTTTCAATAGGTACTAAAACTGACCATTTCTTTTACCGTTTTTTTTCGTAACTATGCAGTGACTTTCGCGCCTCATAGCTCTGAAATGCAACCACTGACAGCCGGCAGACCAACTTGTTTCACATGCGGAGATACCATATTTTGAATATATACTAAAACTAACCATTTCTCTGATCGTTTTTTTTTTCGCAACAATGAAGCCCCTTCCAGCCCCTATAGCTCAAAGTGGCAACCACTGACAGCCGGCAGACCAACTCGTATCTGAGGAGCTTGTTGCGAAAAAATGATCAGAGAAATTGTTAGATTTATTACATGTTCAAAGTATGGCATCTCCGCATGTGAAACAAGTTGGTCTGCCGGTTGTCAGTGGTTGCATTTCAGAGCGATGATGCGCGAAAGTCACTGCATATTTACGAAAAAACGGTTAGAGAAATGGTCGGTTTTAGTATCTATTGAAAGAATGGTCTCTCCACAGGTGAAACAAGTTGGTCTGCCGGCCTTCAGTGTTTGCCACTTCGAGCTATATAACCTAGGGCCTGGAAAATTGCCTTGAGGAAAATGGCCTTCATTGTTGCAAAAAAAATTATCAGAGAAATGGTTAGGTTTAAAACATATATTAAAAATATGGCATCTCCGCATGTGAAACAAATTGGTCTGCCGGCTGTCAGTGGTTACCACTTTGAGCTATAGGGGCTGAAAGGGGCTTCATTGTAGCGAAAAAAACGATCAGAGAAATGGTTAGTTTTAGTATATATTCAAACTATGGCATCTCCGTATGTGAAAAAAGTTGGTCTGTCGGCTGTCAGTGGTTGCCACTTTGAGCTATAAAGGCTAGAAGGAGCTTCATTGTTGCAAAAAATAGAAAACGATCCGAGGAATGGTTAGTTTTAGTATATATTCAAAGTATGGCTTCTCCGTATGTGAAACAAGTTGGTCTGCCGGCTGTCAATAGTTGCCACTTTGAGCTATAGGGGCTGAAAGAGGCTTCATTGTAGCGAAAAAATAAAACGATCAGAGAAATGGTTAGTTTTAGTATATATTCAAAGTATGGCATCTTCATATGTGAAAATAGTTGGTCTGCCGGCTGTCAGTGGTTGCCACTTTGAGCTATAAAGGCTAGAAGGAGCTTCATTGTTGCAAAAAATAGAAAACGATCCAAGGAATGGTTAGTTTTAGTATATACTAGCTTTTGCCCGCGGCTTCGCCCGCGTGAATTTCCCACGGGAACAGTGCTTTTTCCCGGGATAAAAAGTAGCCTATGTGCTATTCCAGGTCATTATCTACCTCTGTACCAAATTTCATCGAAATCCGTCCAGTAGATTTTGCGTGATTGAGTAACAAACATCCTCACAAACTCACAAATTCACAAACTCACAAATTCACAAACTCACAAATTCACAAACTCACAAATTCACAAACTCACAAACTCACATCCAAACTTTCGCATTTATAATATTAGTATGGAAGTATGGATTCATAGTATGGCTTCTCCGTATGTGAAACAAGTTGGTCTGCCGGCTGTCAGTAGTTGCCACTTTGAGCTATAGGGGCTGAAAGGGGCTTCATTGTAGCGAAAAAAAAAACGATCAGAGAAATGGTTAATTTTAGTATATATTCAAAGTATGGCATCTTCGTATGTGAAAATAGTTGGTCTGCCGGCTGTCAGTAGTTGCCACTTTGAGCTATAAAGGCTAGAAGGAGCTTCATTGTTGCAAAAAATAGAAAACGATCCGAGGAATGGTTAGTTTTAGTATATATTTAAAGTATGGCATCTCCGTATGTGAAACAAGTTGGTCTGCCGGCTGTCAGTAGTAGGAATGGTTAGTTTTAGTACATATTCAAAGTATGGTATCTCCGCATGTGAAACGAGTTGGTCTGCCGGCTGTCAGTGGTTGCATTTCAGAGCTATGAGGCGCGAAAGTCACTGCATAGTTACGAAATAAAACAGTAAAAGAAATGGTCAGTTTTAGTACCTATTGGAAGAATGGTGTCTCCACAGGTTAACGAGTCTGTCTGCCGGCTTTCAGTGGTTACCACTTCGAGCTCTAGAGCCTGGAATCATTGTTGCGAAAAGAAATGCTCAGAGAAATGGTTAGTTTTAGTACATATTCAAAGTATGGCATCTCCGTATGTGAAAAAAGTTGGTCTGCCGGCTGTCAGTGATTGCCACTTTGAGCTATAAAGGCTAGAAGGAGCTTCATTGTTGCAAAAAAATAGAAAACGATCCGAGGAATGGTTAGTTTTAGTATATATTCAAAGTATGGTATATCCGCATGTGAAACAAGTTGGTCCGCCGGCTGTCAGTGGTTGCCACTTCGAGCTATACCTAGGGCCTGGAAGGGGCTTCATTGTTGAAAAAAAAAATTATCAGAGAAATGGTTAGTTTTAATACATATTCAAAATATGGCATCTCCTCATGTGAAACAAGTTGGTCTGCCGGCTATCAGTGGTTGCCACTTTGAGCTATTAAGGCTAGAAGGAGCTTCATTGTTGCAAAAAATAGAAAACGATCTGGGGAATGGTTAGTTTTAGTACATATTCAAAGTATGGCATCTCCGCATGTGAAACAAGTTGGTCTGCCGGCTGTCAGTGGTTGCATTTCAGAGCTATGAGGCGCAAAAGTCACTGCTTAGTTACGAAAAAAAAACGGTAAGAGAAATGGTCAGTTTTAGTACCTATTAAAAGAATGCAATGTTAGCAAAAATAGTATTAATAAAAAGTCTTCTTATTAAGATCAAAAATCAAATACATAATCAGTTTTTACCAAAATCGACGTAGATTTTCTGAAGAAAACCTTTTTTTCTCTAGAGGCGATTTTTTTCCCCACAGTGCGGTGGTGCGCGGCGCAAGTTTGAGGTTGGGTCAAACATACGCAGATACGACAGCGGCTGGAACTAGAAAAATTCGCCTATTTTCCCGCTTTTCAATGTTTTTTTAGACTTTTTCCTTAAATTAGCGACTTACGTGAACGATGATAGCTCTGAAATACAACCACTGACAGCCGGCAGACCAACTCGTTTCATCTGTGGATACACCATTCTTCCAATTGGTACTAAAACTAACCATTTCTCTTATCGTTTTTTTTTTGTAACTATGCAGTGTCTTGCGCGCCTCATAGCTCTGAAATGCAACCACTGACAGCCGGCAGACCAACTTGTTTCACATGCGGAGATGCCATACTTTGAATATGTACTAAAACTAACCATTTCTCAGATCGTTTTTTTTTCGCAACAATGAAGCACCTTCCAGGCCCTATAGCTCGAAGAAGCTACCACTGAGAGCCGGCAGACCGACATCATTCACATTAGGGGACTACTCTACAACCCATAAAAGCAAGTCTATCCGTTTCCCTGATCGTTACGAAAATTCCCGTGACCGCTTAGACTAAGAGATCCACGAGAGATCGCTCTTAGTTTCCAAAGATGAGCCGTGACCATTTTTATTTGGTAGGATAATGTAAGTTTTCTTTTTAATTCCGCGTTTTTCCGGCAGATGTCAGCAGTGGTACTGTTTGGAGTGAGTGGGTTTTTGCTGTACCGGCTGTTTTTGTACCGGCACTTCATTGGCGTGAATGTGGAATATCCAGCTATCTTGCTGCTGATGATGGCGATCATCTCATGCTCAATAGCTTGGATCGGGTGGAGGACGGCCAGGTCCATGCATCAGATACATGTGATCATAGTAAGTACTACTACTATATCTATCCACAATATTTTGAAGTGCTCTTGCTAAGGGCGGATCCAATCTTTGCGTCTGAGGGGGGGGGGGGTCACATAATTAAGTTCATAGTGATATGGTCTTTACTCAAAATACCCTGGGAACTGTGCCGGGCTTATTTTGAGTATAAAAAAAAAATTATTCCTAGAACGTCCCGATTTTGGTCTATACCCCCAGAATCTCTCTAAATCCGCCCCTAGGCCTTGCTTTAGTTATTGTTAAGGGTCTTCTCATCCAAGTGAGACATAAAAATGTCTGAGCTCATACATAACAAGCAGGATATTGTAGTCTTGATGACTGCTTGACCTTGTCGATTCCGGAATGTTTAGTCACCGAATCACTGGAATGAATAACGCGTTCGTTTACCTCGATTTTTTTTTTTAATTTTAATCTAATGATAGGCATTCATGAAAACAAACGTTTTCAATTTAACCTAATCAAAGAAAAAGGAACGATATAGAGATGATGATGGGCCACTTGATACGAGATAAACTAGCCGCATCTTCCTTGGGAATTTCGCGATAAGAACTACCCTATGTGCTATTCTCTGTTTTTATCTACCAATATAGGTACCTTTCATCGAAATCCATCTAGTCTGAAACTTTCACATTTTAAATCTAGCCGTGCCCCAGGGCTTCGCCCCCGTGGGAATTTCGGGGTAAAAAGTACCCTATATTCTATTACTGGTATTTTTTTACCAGTATTACCTAATTTCATTGAAATCCGTCCAATAGATTTTGCGAGATTGAGTAACAAACATCCTCAAGAACTATCATCCTTTTCGCATTTATAATATAATATACATAGAATTATAAGTAAGTAGGTAACATAAAGACAAACCTCAGGGTTTTTATATGTTATTATTTACGACTTAAATTGAGTATGTTAAAAGTACATACTCAATTAAATAAAAAAAAGGTACCTAGTAGAATACAGCGAGTTCCAAAATATCTGTGGAACCAAAACTAATTTAACTTATTTAGCGAATCGACAGCATCTTCATTATTTTCTTCCTTCTGCTCTGTTCTGTTTAATAATACCGACATACTTGTATAAAAACTCCTCGTTTAACATTGGCAATCTATCTCCTTTTTCCAGACTGGTATCCTGATAGTCCTAGTGGTGGTGATCGAGTTCTCCTGCTTCGTGTGGGCCATGGTGGTGTGGGACAATATTGAGATCGACATCATCAGCACCATGAACAGCTACTTCAAGCTGACCACGGAGCTAAAAGACCCGAGTTCGCCGGACGCGATCCGATGGGACAGGCTGCATGCGAGGGTGTGTATGAAATTGATGATCAAACAATCCTATTAATAGACATACATGTACGTACAGTCCCCACTGAGAAAGGATTTGGTGAGATAGGGGACCCCCTATCTCACCAAATCCTTTCTGCAGCTGACCGTACATAATCCATACTAATATTATAAATGCGAAAGTTTGGATGTGAGTTTGTGAGTTTGTGAGGATGTTTGTTACTCAATCACGCAAAATCTACTGGACGGATTTCGATGAAATTTGGTACAGAGGTAGATAATGACCTGGAATAGCACATAGGCTACTTTTTATCCCGGGAAAAAGCACTGTTCCCGTGGGAAATTCACGCGGGCGAAGCCGCGGGCAAAAGCTAGTATTAGATAAAAATATCTTTTTTGTTGTCTGTTCGTTACACTTTTACTCTGAAATGGGTCAAAGTAATTCCTCAAACCTTGTAAAGATAGCTTTACATTTGCATCCAAGGGAAATCCATGCATGAAAGGGAATACGCTAATAATCTATATATTTTTTGTGTTGTTACTGAAATTTCAATGATAACGTAAGATATGAGCAACACTTGTTCATACAAGTAGGTTTGAATCACCATCTTGATTCACTTGAATGATTCTAAAAAAGATGATTCCCCATACTTAAGAATCTTTGGACACCAGGGTGTCACCCTGCAGGCATCTCAACACGAACTTAGTAACAGCAATACGAGTAGTTACTATAGCGGTAAAGCATGTATGACAATAGTACTGTTGTTCAGTCAATTTAACATCCCGTTTAATCAAATTCCAGTTCTCCTGCTGTGGCCTGAGCGGCCCAACAGACTTCAGCTCCATGGGCCAAGTCCCGTTCTCCTGTTGCGGCCAGGGTCCCCTGGACTCTCTGCATAAGCCATACGCGTCAGACTGCTCGGCGCTGTACCAGCGAGGGTGTGGGAAACCTCTGCACGAGTATGCCAGGGAACAGCTGTTGCTGATCTCCATGACGGCTCTGACTGCTTCTATACTGCAGGTTAGTTAGCTCTTGAAGTTACGAATTGATACATATATTTCATGGACCAGCTCCTTATTACTAAGGACATGAGGACACGTAGAGAAAGTGGGGCCAAGAGTATTACTGCCTACAGCCAGGATTCGTTCGTACACAAGCCATACGCGTCAGTCTGCTCAGCGTTGTACCAGCGAGGGTATGGGAAACCCCTGTTCGATATGAAGGCACCGACCTCTTCAGTTCTTTTATACTGCAGGTCAGTTGTCTTGAAGATTCGGACATAAGCCCAATTAACCAAAAGGGTTAAGTGACTTCGTCACGTAGAGAAAGTGGAGCGAAGATTATTGTTTTTTTTTTGCTGTCTACTGCCAGGGTCCTCTGGACTCATTATGTAAGCTCTATGTTTGAGACCTCGGCTTTAAACTCGAGGGAAAGCAGAAAACCTCTGCACAATTACGCAAGAGATTAGCTTTTGTTGATCTTTAATATACCTAGTGCTGACATGGCTTCTATAAAGCACGTTAGTCTTTTTTTGGTGGTACAAGGAGCTAATTCATGTTTTGTACCAATATTTCGAATAGCAATTTGATACTTATGGTATTTTAGAAACAGGGTCGCTGTCGAACTTTGCTAGTTATTAAAAGTTTTAGCACAATTAGGCTTTTGAAATTTTGTTTTTTTTATTTTATAATTTGAAAATTGTTGTTGGAAAACACCCCAGGTTTTTATATCTCTGTATCAATAATATTAACATGCTACACATGATCTCATTTTCTCCTTGGATCGTCAACATCATGACGTACTATGTCATTATCAACTCCCTGTAGGGTAGCGACCTCCATTCTCCATTGTCTGTCTGTTTGGCACGCTCGCTACGTATTAATTATGAGACTTATGCAAGGTTGGTTTTACATGTGACATCATTGGGGACTGAGCTACAAGTTAATTAATATTTACTGATGGCCCAATGGTCAAGACCACCTAGTAAATTACATTTGGAAATTGTAATTTTTAGGGTTACGTACTTCAATAGGCAAAAATAGAACCCTTATAAGATAACTTTGTTATCCGTCTGTCTGTCAAACTTTTTTTTTCAGGAACGCTTAAAGGTATCAAGTTGAAATTAATATCAAATACTCAGATCCACAGTCTCTTTCAGCAAAAAAATAATCAAAATTATACGTCAACGCGATCAAGAGATATTACCCCTAAATGTTGTGAATTTTCGCATATTTGATTTCAGGCAGCAATCAAAACCTATGGGGTACTTCCCATTGACTTAAAATTGAATTTGGCAAAAAGCAAGGTCTAACAGTTGGTACTTATGTAGGAATAAATCTGAAAATTGTAAATATGTTGTTGGAAGTCTAAAAAAGTGTTACAAACTTATTTTTACGTTCATTCATACTGAATCCATCAGTATGATCACCAGACCATCAGATCAGACCTTAGGGATTGAACTGCAAAGTTAAGTTTGTTTTTGAAACTAGTTGGTCTTTTAGTTAGAGCTATAATGTGAGATGTTTTGCGTGTACGGAACCCTCAGTGCGCGAGTTTGACTGGCACTTGTCCGGTTTTTTGTTTTTGCCCACGAAAAAATTGAGATTCGTATGATCGATTCAGAAACAGTTTCTGTCAAAAACTTGTCGTTTATAAGCGATGATTCTTATGGTGTAAACTCACTATCAGTATGTAGTAAATCTGTGGAATTAACTGCAAAAATCGAAAAAATACCGGTAAAAAGTCCGTTACAGCAGATTTTTAATTTTTTTCCATTTTTATTAATTTATTGATTGTCTTTTACAGAATCCTATAAGACCAGACATGATTAATTAACGTATTTAACTATCGTAGTACATCTTATTCCTAAAATAAATCATTTTTCACCAAATTAGAGCGGCGCGTTAACATCTCGCGGCTTCCATTAGAGCAATAAACTTTAATAACCACAAATTCACCTTCAGCATGACGTCTATTTTTAAAGTCTACTCATCGCCGAGTTCACTATACTTTATAAGAGAACTGAGCTACACTCCGCGGGAATTTCGGGATAAAAGTCAGTCCGATCAGTTCCTCTGGAGTTTAGATTATGCTTTACCAAAATTCATAGAAATACTTGTAGATTTTGGACGAAAGGGCCAGAGGAACCGACTTTGACTGCATCTGCAGGTGTCTGCGAACTGGACAATAACTTACCTTACAGTATCCATTGTCCCCAGAAGCAACGTAGTCAGAGAATTCTAGGTAAAAATATCTTAGTAAGACTTGAATAGCTTTCTAAATAACATAAAAACGAGCAGGTTTAGCAAATTATCTATCCATGATATTGCATTAACATTCTTTTAAACTACTTTTGTGTCCAGCAGTGAGACACAACACCTTGAAGTGTATTCATGTTTATTTTACTTTTATTCTTGTCTATTTTACTATTATGATTACTTATTTAGCTCAAAATGTTCTTTTTTACACTTTCTATTGTAAAATTTTTACGTTGCTAGGGAATATTTCTTTAAACTTACCGCTATATCTTCATTTTTGGTTGTTTTATAGTATATATGTTTTTCCAACATATTTAATGTACTTTTCTACACTTTTCGATGATCACTTCTTTAAATTTTATTAAAATTATTTATGTCTTTCCTTATTATAAACAATTTTGATTGTCAAGGATTGTGACAAGTCAGATTTTATTTTTCTAAAATTCTATAAATTTCTATGCGAACCTCTTCACAAATGTTCTAATTTCGTATTTTATTTGAAAATTATGAAGCAATACGAAATTCTAAATCGAGGCCTATATAAAGACACTGAATGTCAGTCCGGGTCAGTCTTGATCTTCTGAGAAACAGAACGGTACGAACTATAAAGGTCTTGTCTCGGGGCCTGCTGACCCCGGGACCCTGCAAGCCTTCGCGTCGTTAATCAATATCTAACACGAAGAAGTTGCTGTGACCTGTGGATTGAAGTATGGAATAAAGGCACACACTATCGCCTGCCACCCCTGCTGTGCTGCTGTGACCTGTGGCCGAAGCCTGGATTAAAGGTACTCACTTTCGCCTGCCATCCCTACTGTACCGCCAGTACATCTTCAACCCTATTGTGCCGCCGGACAAACTTTACCCCCTGTCGGGATTTCCCCGACTATCCTGTCCGTGCCGTATCCGTAATTTTATTTGGAACTCTATCCGTGTCTGTGCCGTATCCGTGATTTCTTTGGAACTCTGTCCGGGCCCGTGCGGTGTATTTTATATTTTAAATTGTATTTTTTATTAATTTAAATTAAATATTAATTTCTCTTAAAAATCTGTTATTATTACATAACAGTTGGCGCCCATCGCATCTTTTGGCTCTGTCTCTCCTCTAAATTCTAAAAAACACACCTACACGTTCTCTTAATTTTGGCTTAGATTCTCGACCTTAAACACTAAATTAACTTCACACTGGTCTCTTTTTCAGATTGAACTCATTAATACTCAATATTTATTCAATAAATATTTATTTTATTGACTAACTTGACTTGGACTTAGACTCTATAACTTGACTTTAACTCTTTACTAAACTAAGGTACTATACTTAGGTACTTTACTTTGTACAAGTACTCCTAAACTTCTACTAAAATGTCTCGTCCAATTGCATATAGTCTGCTCAATAAAGCCGAGTTAGAATACGAAGTCAAGGTTAGACTGGAGGAACCAGCTGATAAGCTCCCTCAATTAAAAAAACAAGTCGTTTCGCTTACGCAATCTATATTAAGCGATGACATTATAGATTCTCCTTTGCCAATTGAGGATGATCTCAACGGGATTGAAGCTACATTAACTTACACTGAATTAAAATTAGTCTCACTTGAGTCGGGTAACTCAAAAATTCTTCCTAAAATAGAGACTTATTTAAATCATCTACACTATCGCTTAGATAGAATTGATTTAGATTTACACAGTGATAAAAAGAAGAATTTGATGTCCTCAAAGATAAATTTGTCGAACTTGAAAAACGATTTGAACCTTTTACTTTTCTGAACGCAGAGCAAAATGTTTCCACGCCCACTCCACCCCTTCCTCAAATTACAACTTCACCTATTCCTCAATCTTCTTCTTCTGTTCTCAGTAGTTTCAATCCTGAAATCCTACAAAATTTGGTACTTCCTTCTTCCTTAAACGACCTAAAAAGATTTGCTATGATGGTAAAACCTGTCCGAAATCTTTTCTTCAAAAAATAGAAGAATTTCGTATTTCTCGAAATATTTCGAAAGAGAAACTTCTAAACAAAGCTTTCGAAATTTTTACTGACAATGCTTTACATTGGTTTAGATTTCAAAAAGAACTAAATTCTAACTTAACTTGGGACGAAGTTACTAATCTTTTGATAAGAGACTTCGGTGAACCTGACTACGACTATAAACTACTAAATGCCATCAGGAATCGAACCCAAGGTGACAATGAACCCATTGTAATTTATATCTCAATTATGTTCGGTATGTTCTCACGTCTTACCAAAAAACTTTCCGAGTCTGAGAAACTCGAAATTTTACTAAGGAACATAAGACCTTGTTATTCGATGTTCGTAGCCTTAAAAGATGTTGACTCTGTCGTTTCTTTGATCAATACCTGTCAAAGTTATGAGAAAATTCTAGATAGAGATAAAAACTTTAAGGAACCTGATAATGAAAATAATTCTTTTAGCTCAGAATTTAATTATAAATTACCTTCCCCTTCTACTTCTAATGCTAAACAATTCTTCAACAAAAATAATTTTCAGTCTCAGTTTCAAAAACATACTTACTTTAATAAAAATAACTCTCAGCCTCAATCGAAGCAATCTGTAAATACAATTAATAAGTCTGCTAGTGTATCTCCTAATCCTAATATCTATTGCGTACGCTGTCGTACCAATGGTCATTCTCTTAACGAATGCCCTCAACCTAGATTTTTAATATGTTTTAAATGTGGTACAAAAGATGTTAAAACTCCTGATTGCCCTAAATGCAATGCACGCAAATCTTCAACTAATTCAAAAAACTAAAATGTGACTTGGATAATAAATTTAATCAAAAAGATTGGAATGATTGGTTATTAACAATAAAAAACTTTTTCCTCTGTTATAGAACTTCTTCTGTTCTCTATGAGAATGAAAAGGATTCTAATCGTCCTTTTATCAATATATCAATTGATAATGTTTCATTATCAGGACTTTTAGATAGTGGCAGTTCTTTAACTATTTTAGGAAAAAATTCACATCTTGAAATTCTGAAATTGGGTTTCTCGTTATCCAAGTCTAAGTCGGTTGTTGTGTCTACTGCTAATAATCATAAACTCAAATCTTTAGGTCACTTTGATCTTCCTATTACTTTTAATGGTCAAACTCACTTAATTAGAGCTTTCGTTTTCCCAGAAATAACTCCCTCACTAATCCTTGGGGTAGATTTTTGGAAAAAGTTTAACTTAGTACCTAACTTATTTTCTACAATATTTAATAATAATTGTCTTGCAATTTCAGACGATAAAAAAATTTTACCTTACGATAATCTTTCCAAATCTCAGAAGGATATCGCTGATGATATCATTAATCGTTTTAAAAGTATTTCTTTTGAAGAAAAGGGTGAGTTAGGTCGAACTAACCTAATTTGTCATAAAATCGATACTGGCGATAATCCTCCCATTAAACAACGCTCGTATAGACTTTCTCCTATAAAACAACATGCGCTAATCAACGAGGTTGATAAGATGCTTGAATGGAAAGTTATTGAAAAATGTGAGAGTCCTTGGTTATCTCCCGTTTTAATAACTCCTAAAAAGAATGGCGAATGGCGATTCTGCGTCGATAGCAGAAAACTTAATTCAATTACTCGAAAAGATGCTTATAGTCTCCCTTTAATCAATGAAATACTGGATCATTTGAAAAATGCTAAATACCTTTCTAGCATTGATATTGCTAAAGCTTTTTGGGAAATTCCTCTAAATCCTGCTGACAGAGATAAAACAGCATTTTATGTGCCTGGTAGAGGAATGTACAGATTTGTTGTCATGCCCTTCGGACTTACTAATGCTCCAGCTACTCAACAGCGTCTTATGGATACGTTATTTACTCCTGAATTTGATAATAAAGTCTTTTGTTATCTTGATGATATCGTTATTATTAGCGAATCATTCGAGGAACATATATCGTTTCTAATCAAAGTATTTGAAAAACTATCTTATGCCGGTCTAACTATTAACTTTGAAAAGAGTGTATTCTTTAAAAACGAATTAAAATACTTAGGTTACGTGGTAAATGAACACGGTCTTTGTGCTGATCCTAAAAAAATTGATTCTATTCTGGAATACCCTATTCCATCTTCTCGTAAAGAAGTTCGTCGATTTTTAGGAACATGTAGCTGGTTCCGTCGATTTATTCCTAATTTTAGCACTATTGCTGCTCCGCTTAATAAACTAAATAGTGGTGGTAAAAATGCTGCTAAATTTGTTTGGAACTCAGATGCTAATCAAGCTTTCCTTAAATTAAAAGAAGCTTTAGTAACTACACCAGTACTTTCTTGTCCTGATTTCAATCTCCCTTTTTCAGTGCACACTGATGCATCAAATTTTGGTATAGGAGCTATGCTTACTCAAATAAAAGAAGACAAAGAAGTTGTCATAGCTTATATGAGTAAATCTCATAATAAAAATGAACAAAACTATTCTACTACAGAGAGAGAAACCCTTGCTGTTATCACTGCTCTCGAACATTGGCGTTGTTATTTAGACAATGGCAGACAATTTGTCATTTACACGGATCATGCTGCTCTAAAGTGGTTTCTAAATCTGTCAAATCCTTCTGGCAGACTTGCTCGATGGACTGTACGTCTATCTTCTTTTAACTTCATTCTAAAACATAAAAAAGGTAAAGAAAATGTAGTACCGGATTTGTTATCTCGTTCTAAAAATCTATCGGATAATAAAACTAACTTAAATGTTTCAGTTTTAACGGTGGAAGAACAGTATAATAAAGTTTTACAAGGCTGTCAAAACAATCCTGATAGTTTTCCAAACTATACTATTAAGGACAATAAGCTTTATCGTTTTTCTCGTTCCTTCATACTATAACGGATGACTTCGTATGGAAAGAAGTTCCTCATCCTGGTGATAGAGAAAATCTGATTAAAAGTAATCATGGTTTGCCTGGTGAACCTCACCTTGGAATTTTTAAAACCTATAAAAAACTTTCTCTTTTATATTATTGGACAGGAATGTTCAAAGACATTGCTCAATTAATAAGTGAATGTGAGTCTTGTCTTGCTTATAAGCATCCTAATCATTCACCTTATGGTCCCATGGGTAAACCTAAAGTTTGCTCAAGACCCTTCCAATGTATTTCTCTTGATTTAATGGGTCCTCTTCCCATGACAAGAAAACGCAATCAACACATCCTAGTTGTGAATTGTTGTTTTACTAAATATACTTTAATCTTTCCCCTTAAACGTGCTATCGCTAAAGATATTATCGAATGCCTAGAAAACTTTGTATTTCTTATACATGGTGTACCTCAAACTATTATTATGGACAATGGTTCTCAATTTCAATCTAGAGAATTCAAAAAGCTTCTGGATAACTATAAAATACCTTTTATTTTTTATTCACCTCATTATTGCCCGCAAGTCAATCCCACTGAAAGGTATAACAGAACTATTGTTACGGCTTTAGCGTCTCTTGTAGGTGATGATCATAGATCCTGGGATATTTTTCTTCCAAAAATCCAATATGCTATGAACAGTACAGTTAATGCAGTAACGGGTTATTCCCCAGCATTTCTAGTTTTTGGCAGGGAAACTATCAGCTGTGGTTCTGTTTATACTCCTACGAATAACCTTGACGAATTTACTTTCTTACCTCGTGATATTTATGCTACTAATATAGGATTACTTGCGACAATTTTTGACAAAGTACAAGTAGCTCTATTTGACTCCCATACTAAAAATAGTGTTCGATACAATTTACGTCATACTATAAAAGAATTTAATGTCGACGATTATGTTTGGCGTAAGAACTATGTGCTCAGTAATGCCGGTTCTTACTTTAGTGCCAAATTAGCACCTAAATTCGTTCGGTGTAAAGTGATACAGAAACTCTCTCCACTTGTATATATCCTTGAGGACCCTAACGGTACTCGTGCAAAATGGCACATAAAGGATATCAAGACTTAGAATTTATTTTAATTTTACTTTTACTTGACTAATATATATACTTTATTTTTGTTTGTTCCCATCTTCAATTACTAGTTACATTTTTGGCATTTTCTCATTACCTATCATTTTCATTGTTATCATCGGCTCTTAAGCCACTAAAGAACTAAACTTTAATGTTCTACTACATCTCTCTACACAGTCTTGTGTTGAGACTTTAATTCGCATTACTTATGTAATGTGCACTACTCTCTTTACGCAAGTTTGCATTGCGTACTCTTTATTTATTTCTTTCTTTAAGCGGTTGACAACTCGTAAAATAAGCCCTTGTCATACATAAGAAATACGTAAATATATACGTTAAATTATACATAAAAGTACTATACTTACTTAATACTCATTCTTACTTGTATATATTCATTTATCTTTATTACATTACTTTCTTTCTGATGAGCGGTTGACTACTCATAAAATAAGCCTTCAGTCATATCATATTCATATATCATTTTATCATCAATGGGATTTCAGCGTGAGCGGATTACAACTCCTTAAATAAGCCAATTGTTACGTAGTACTACTAGGCAGGTACTTATCTTGGAGTAGGAGCCATTGACTGTGAGCCCTACCCCTAAGTTTGATCGATTTTAGTATGAAAGGTTTATTGTAATATGTAAGATTTGGTATGATAGGTTGGTATGAAAGTGTTGTCTATTAACCTTCAAAATTTTCACTTTTATTCTTGTCTATTTTACTATTATGATTACTTATTTAGCTCAAAATGTTCTTTTTTACACTTTCTATTGTAAAATTTTTACGTTGCTAGGGAATATTTCTTTAAACTTACCGCTATATCTTCATTTTTGGTTGTTTTATAGTATATATGTTTTTCCAACATATTTAATGTACTTTTCTACACTTTTCGATGATCACTTCTTTAAATTTTATTAAAATTATTTATGTCTTTCCTTATTATAAACAATTTTGATTGTCAAGGATTGTGACAAGTCAGATTTTATTTTTCTAAAATTCTATAAATTTCTATGCGAACCTCTTCACAAATGTTCTAATTTCGTATTTTATTTGAAAATTATGAAGCAATACGAAATTCTAAATCGAGGCCTATATAAAGACACTGAATGTCAGTCCGGGTCAGTCTTGATCTTCTGAGAAACAGAACGGTACGAACTATAAAGGTCTTGTCTCGGGGCCTGCTGACCCCGGGACCCTGCAAGCCTTCGCGTCGTTAATCAATATCTAACACGAAGAAGTTGCTGTGACCTGTGGATTGAAGTATGGAATAAAGGCACACACTATCGCCTGCCACCCCTGCTGTGCTGCTGTGACCTGTGGCCGAAGCCTGGATTAAAGGTACTCACTTTCGCCTGCCATCCCTACTGTACCGCCAGTACATCTTCAACCCTATTGTGCCGCCGGACAAACTTTACCCCCTGTCGGGATTTCCCCGACTATCCTGTCCGTGCCGTATCCGTAATTTTATTTGGAACTCTATCCGTGTCTGTGCCGTATCCGTGATTTCTTTGGAACTCTGTCCGGGCCCGTGCGGTGTATTTTATATTTTAAATTGTATTTTTTATTAATTTAAATTAAATATTAATTTCTCTTAAAAATCTGTTATTATTACATAACAACCTCCAGGCATTAACATTAACATTAACATGGTAAAAATTTAAAATGAAATGTAAAAAGGTTTCTAATGATTCGACCACCATGCAAGCAACATCGGCAATACTTGATCAAAATACATAAGAACACTTTCGTATTCAAACAATATTTGTTAGGATAAACTTTCACTGCAAATCATTGCAAAGCATCGAATGGTACCAACCTATTCAAAACCAGTTAATCGAAGCCTCTTCTTCCTTCACAATTGTTCACTATCAGAGATCTGGTTAACTGGTGAGTGTAGGTTTGTTTGTATGCTTTCTAAGTTGCATAACTCATTGTTTGCAATAACCTCTTTGGTATTCGAAACGACCGATACGGCATAGTGCAGAGTGAAATAAATTAGCAAGTATTGAGTTTGTCAAATAGGGATTTTTCTTATTAAAGTTTTTAGACAGTTTTAGTAATAGTTTTAGCAGTCTTAGCAGAGTGCCTTGCGATGTAGGTACACGACGAACAGTTGTCACACGAACGAATTGGAATAACCACAGCTGCTTTGCCTAGGTCCTTAGGATATAGCATTATTGCGAGTCACAATCCGATACAGCGTCCCATGGTTAATAGTATTAACTTAATACTAATCATCAGACGTCCTGTTTGTATTAGTATACATAATAGTGTTTATACCAAACAATGACCTACCCTCGATGACATAATGTTCCCGGTTCTTACTTCGCCCCTTGCGTCCTATATTTTAATTACGACACGCCATGACCCGACATTGGGGCGCCATTTGCTATCAATATTTATATGTTTTCGTTCTGTTTTCTATAAAGACCTGTCTCAATCCCTGTTTATGCTTTACTTTTGGCTACGCCTTCGAAGTTCGCCTTCGCTTCCGTGGGCTTTTTGGGGTTTAGCAGTCTGTATGCTTACCACCGAGTGAAAAATTTAATCAAAATCCATCCAATTTATAGATTTTGGGTGAAGGAGTAGCAAGTGTGTGACTTACTTGTTTACTATTACGGAACGCCAGCGCAAGCACCAGACGGGTGATCAGTCCTCTGATACTGGGACCATTTTAATCAGTTTCCCGAGTTTTCCTCCCTTCTTTGGTCAATTACCAAAGGGTCAACTCATTTAATGAGTAAGTAGATCATTATGACTCATATAAGCTTAATACGGAAGTTCTAAATCATCACTTGCTTCCTGTAAATGAAAACGTCGTCAGAGAAGTTACTAATTGGTTGACGATTAATGATATATTATACTAACTGAAAACTACTAAGTACCTTTGCATAATATTGTAAAGACAGTCGTGTGTATTTCTGTCCATATTATGACCCTCAGCGATGAGGAATGTGACAAGGAAGATATAAATTGTATTTTGTACAAGAGGTACCATATTTTTGTTACATTGGAACCTATTTTACTAATATGAAGATCATAATTACATCTTTACATAATATACCACACGGTAGGTATCTATGTGATGTTGTAAACAAAGTAATTAAATGAGTATTACCATATATGTAGATGTGACCGCCCACTATTGTTATTGTTAGCATCTCGATGACATAAACGCTGTTATAATTTTTGTCTACGATTTTCCTGTGGTGGACAAAAAGGGCTCTAAAAAGGGAATGAGGGGGATTCAGGAATAGGGGAAGAAGGAACTAGAGATTTTATGGGCGGATTGCGTCAAAGAAAGTATGAATAAGAAGGGATTGTTTAGTGAAATGGAAGATGTCACGACGAAATTGAAGGAAATAACAAACTGTACCACATAATGAGAAATGGTAAAGAGAATAATGATGACGACAGACTAACTTGTTCGTCACTGGTAAATCCATTGTTATTTTCTACCAAACATCTTTGTTAACCACTTTTACCGTAACTAGCTTTATAATTATTTGATTCAGCCAAGATTAATTTACATCATAGAGGTCTAAAAAGGACATCATGAAAGGACGTATAAACAGACAAATAAAACGTTATCTCATATAAAGATAGATCGTTTGGCAAGGTCGTTATAGTCAATTCATTGGGGGCTTTTAGTGTAATAAATTGCGAAACATAATGTTATTATATCTTTATGATATTGTCTAGACAAGGTACTCCCTAAGAAGACTAGAAATAGTTTTAAAGAATCCGCGATCGATTCTAAAAAGAATTTAACAACATCCTTTATTATTCATTTGCGTTCTCGTATTAAAATAAAAGACAAAATGCCTCGTCTTCCTCAAGTCTTCACCTTGACTATCAAATTATCCTCAGTTTCCTTGAAGGCCAATTCAGACTCAAGACTACAGCCTACAGACTACAGCCTTAGGCATGATTTATGCCGTAAGTAGGAAAAAATTGTAAAAGGCCGAGTGTCAAGACGACCGCCTGAGATCATGAAATCCCAGATTCGAATCCTACTCGTGTCTCATGAGTTTGTATACCAATTTGACTCATGTATGGTATTTTTCATAGACCACAACATGCTTCCACTAAAGTAAAACATCGTGGGGAAACCTGCGCTCTAGTTGTGTCTAGATTTATCAGATATTGAAAATGAAATTGAAAAGGCAATGGCAAATGACTCTATTAACAATGCCAAGAAAGTCGTTGCGTGTATAATTCCGCGTAATAACCACAATACGACTCAGTGAAGCAATAAGTAAAGGAAAAAATCAAGTCTCAGGTACAAATGTATAAACAAAAACTGATTCAATCTCTAAAACTTACTAACAAAAGAAAAACAGTCGTATTTCTGAACAACGGCCAAAGTTGTTAATAAAAGGATAGTAGAGTACAACAATTAACTACACCAAAAGCAAGTTAGGGTCTGGCCGACCTTGGACTGTTTTCGAGTGACGTCATAATGCAGAGTGGAGCAATAAAATCATTGTACTGTAACCACAGCAATGTGGAATAGAGTAAGAAAAAAGTGGCCGTGATCATAGAATTATTCAACTTTAAATACTTACCTAGTAACAACACGCAACAATCGCTCACCAAGGTACTAGGCATTTATATCATAAGTTTAAATAAAGTTCAAAAAGACATAGGTTTTTGTAATGATCACGAACTTAGTTATCTTTCATAATGAGAAAAGTGGCGCTCATTTTAATAGTACAGGGATATTACGATCCATATATTTTCCTTTTACAATTTTAACATCTTTTATTTCAATTTTTGTTCTATGGATTTTTTCTTTTGCTCTTGTGACTTGTTGTCTGGGCCATCGTACATTAACCTTTCCTCATTTTCATTTTCTGTTCCCTTCAATCAGGTACATACTAAATCTCACTATCTTACTCTTCAAACAAACTACATATTTGAAGAGTTTGTTTGAACACGCCAATCTCTGGAACTACCAATCCGATTTGAAAAATTCTTTCTGTGTATGATTGCCACATTCATCTAAAATCCCGAAATTAGCACAGAAGCGAAGCCGCGGGGGTCCAACTAGTCTTTAATCTATACATATAATAAAACAGTAAAAATATTTTGTCTGTACATTTAATATTTTTGACTGAAATGGATAGAGGGAGACCTAAAAAGAACAATAGAAAGCAAAAAAATTTTTTTGGAATTTCTTGTCTGTCTGTCTGTCTGTCTGTCTGTCTGTCTGTCTGTCTGTCTGTCTGTATGTATGTACGCGTTTCACGCAAAAACTACTGGACGGATTTGAATGAAACTTTTTTTGTTGTATAGCTATTAAGCCTGGGCAACATATAGGCTATAATTCATTTTGAAAACTGGAACACCTGATGAAGAACCATAACGGAACAGCTAAACTATAAGTAATATGGAAATGGTGCCTTAACAAAAATCGTTCAACCTGATGAGCATTTTCTGCCGACGTATAAAAATTGAAGATCTGGAACATCTGATGAAAAGCTCCAAGAGACCAGCTACACTATAACATATATGGAAATGGCGCCTAAGCAAAAATCGTTCAACCTGATGAGCATTTTCTACTGACGTATAAAAATTGAAGATCTGGAACATCTGATGAAAAGCTCCAAGAGAGATTTTTCATCTAAGCGAAACTCACGCGGGCGAAGCCGCGGGCGACAGCTAGTAACAAAATAAATGTCATTCTAATGCTGCTCAACTTTTTTTATGCTTCCGTTTTCCTTTTAGAACACTATACGAATGACGTAACAAAACCGTGTGACATTGAGTTCAGAGATCGTAACACAAAAATTGGCCTGTGGGGAACAGAGGATGCTCCTAATCAGTCATTAACTGTGTCCCAGCAGTAGTCACAGGCGTGCACTGTACTCTTTCTATCTTCGTCTAAACGTACTAAATCGATAGGGATAGCTACATTAATAGAAGATATAGAATCACCGGCATAAATTACAAATAGCCGACAGGAATAGCAAATGCAGTTGAGATGCTGATTGGGCTGTAAAGTCATATCAAAATGAGCAGGATTATAACTCAGATTGCGTAATGCCAGTTGTAACTTGTACGGTCGACAGCATATTAATCTTTTGAAATTTATTGCAAATTCGCTGCTATTGCCACTAAATAGAGGTCTATGTAGGGTAACTATATGCAGTTGGCTGTACGAACAAAGGACAACAATGTAAGCGTAGGATTGAATAATTACTGAGCAAGGCCATTTATGCCAATGAATTAATAACATAATTCCAATGATATTATAAAGCACGAACAGCTTTACAGAATAATGGTTAATTGGGATAACCCGAAAACTGTGGTTTCAGCGAAATCAGTGGATATTTCCCTAATGGGTACGATTTTATTATCATTAGGATGTAGATTTCTAGTGTATGTTGACCGAAAAACCTTTTTCGTTTTGGGTTAGTCCCACAGGATAAAGGTTTTCCCCAACACCTTCCAAATATTGCCAACACAACCAATAATCATGTTTTTATCCCTAAGCTTACGGCGCTTTAAAAATGCTACTTTAAAAGATGCGTAGGAAGCGTAAAGGATAAAATGAATAAAACATATAAATCATTTTTTATATGAATATAATATAGCTTACTGATATTTTTTATGACTTGTTTATAATGATATTGCTTTGCTAACGTTGTCATGCTATATTCATACAATGGAATTGCGGATAACATGCAATGTTAATAAAAATACTTGGTTATTTATGTACTGTAGACTGCAATTGATCATTGTCGTATAGTTTATGACGAGAAAAACAATAAAGTTAAAACTCCCGAGCTAGAAAACGTTTGTAGAGACGTGTTGTTAAAACAGTATCGCGATCAACAAACTAAGTAGTAGCTAACTAACGTAACACACCATAAGGCCTAACAAACAAAAATTTTGAGCATTTGACCCAGACGCAAGAATTATAATGCCTAAACTTACAAAAGAATTTACGAAAATAAGTACGATACTTTTGTTGTGAAATAAATGACATAAGTCGACGTCTTTCTGCTCAAACTGGAAGAAAATCACTTATATCATCAGCAGTATATTTACAATGATGTACCTAATTAAAATCTGGTGTCTACCAAGGCAGCATAATAGAGCCATTACAATTAAGTTTACTTTAACATTATTTATGTCTCTAAAATTTACAAAAATGTATACACCTATGTGGTGCCATACTTAGTTAAATAAGATATGTATGTCGACATACACGCAATCTTATTTGAATAGACAACAGTCGTAGATAATAGTCACCTAAGCAATTTTCAAGTTGCATTGCTAGTATTGCTACAATTTGTCCTATAAACTTCCATCTTCTTCTTGAGTCATATAGACCTTAATACTATACGCACAAGGATTAGCATATCAGGGCTAAAACAAGGAAGTCAAATCATGAGTCATTCTGAAGAACAATGGGTATTTAGTCGCATGTACACAATTACCTTGTCCCGACATAGGTTCCAATTGATAGACATTGCTTAGTTTTTTTTATCTTGTTGTCAACGCATAGTTCACATTAAAACCGAGAAATGTATCTCAATTGGCCCAATGCCATGATATCTTTACATATCATAAAACTAGCTGTTGCCCGCGGCTTCGCCCGCGTGAATTTCGCTTAGATGCAAAATCTTTTTGTTTTCCAAACTGTAGTATAACCTAAACTCCTGTACTAAAAATTTCAGCCATTTGGTTATTCCGTGTCCCGCGAGAATATATGTTGATGAACGGGAACAGATGTTCCAGTTCTTCAATATTTATACGTCAGTAGAAAATGCTCATCAGGTTGAACAACTTTTGCTAAGGCGCCATTTCCATATATGTAATAGTGTAGCTGGTCTCTTGGAGTTCTTCAGTCAACAGAAAATGTTCGTCAGATTGATAAACTTTTGCAAAGGTACCATTTTCATATTTCTTATAGTTTAGCTGTTCTGTTATGGTTCCTCATCAGGTGTTCCAGTTTTTCCTCATCAGGTGTTCCAGTTTTTTAAACCTATTATGTTGCCCAGGCTATTAAGCCTGTTATACAACAAAAAAAGTTTCATTCAAATCCGTCAAGTAGTTTTTGCGTGAAAAGCTAACACATATATACAACAGATACAGACAGACCAAAAATTAAAAAAAAAAATCCTTTCTATTATTCTATCCATTTCAAGCAAAAATACTAAATGTACAAACAAAATATTTTTACTGTTTTATTATATGTTACTGTCTATTCGCGATAAACTCAAAAACTACTAAACGGATTTTCATGCGGTTTTCACCAAAAGACGAGATCCAGAAGGTTTTTTTGGTATGTAATTTACGCGGGCGAAGCCACGGACAACTCCGACATTATTGGCACAAACTTACGCATGTACTATATGTGGTATTGGAAATGGTAGTCTTGTCCAATCTACTTTATCATATTTATGCAGAACAACTTATAATGCCTCTATCAGATCCACATTTGTTGGTAATTTACGAATATATGTTAGCCGTCGTCTTTACTTATAATATTAGCAGGTTAGTTTAAAATAGAATTCGACGTGACGTAATATGAAACTGGTTGTTACTTTTTGTTTGAAGTCTTGGCTGGAAGTTTTGCTAGCACATTGTGTCTCGTAAGATTTAAATAAATAAATGGGTAAATACATAGTTATGCATGTGTATAAAGATTAGCAGTTTTTAGACTAGACATTAATCTTGAAAATACTGATCAGATATTCTTGAATCATTAATTGCTTAAAAATCTTTACGACAATCGAAACGTTTGATTTACATTCATACCTATACATTCATACTTAAATTGGTTCATCCATTGGGACCTACGACGATACACAAAGACATGTATACTTAATAAACTTACAATACGGCGCCTCATTTTTGGCGGGGTATAATTAAAGTAATGGACTTTTGACCGACCCTGCTTACGTCATACTCTTAAGAAAACTGTAAACACAATTAGAGCATGAATAATACCCATTTTACGATAACATGGAATCGAATAAATGTTTATGAGCAACTGTATGATAATTAAAAAAACGGATGTAGTCATTGTGATTCATTTGGAATAAAACATCGTTAAATCTAGATAACGCTTCATCAACCAACAAGGAAACAACTCTACATTATAGGTTATAATCTATAATTATCAAAAAACATGTGCTTCTTCTTCTTGACGAGTCGAATTTGCAAAAATCTTTAAGTATATTTTACCTGACCAGTATGTGGCAAGTGTGGCAACTCACTCCAACCGCTCTATCGTTAGTCTCTCAAAGGTCCTCCCTCGACAATATTGGACACTAGACAAGACACAAAATAAGTTTTATTGTTACAACTGACGACGTCTAGTGTTAATGTATTTATTTTCACTGAGTTATTGCGTCGTAATTATCATCTTTGTCATCTACTTATGGGATCCTTTTATAATCATCGATATCCTATCATCCATCCATCATTGTTTAAGGTCTTCCTTTTCACCTTTATCCTTACCTTCTTATTTAAAGCTTTTTGAAGTAAATAGTGTTCTTCGATCCTCATAAAACGTTTTAGACGTTTGATGAGGATCGAAGAACACTATTTAACAATAATGTCTGTAACCTTATATCTTACAGGTGCTACGCTCACAACACTTACTGTTTGTATGGTTTATTTATTGCCTGTTCTGCTGAATAGATTACAAACTTCGAATAATGTATGAGTGAAATCCAATATTTCCTGATGTTACTGTAAGAATCCATAAACTAAACAGAAAAACTTAATCTTTTGCGTTATAGTAGAGGAAGCACAGGCCTAGATTTTTTGACTTGAGGAAGTAATAACAGCAGTCAAGCATGTGTCAAGGATAGTAATCCTATCCTAGTAGTTATCATTCATGTAAACAGTTGTTTACATGAATGATAAAAACAAGTGATTTAATTCTTCTTTAAACGGCCACATCCCCGAACGGCCATTTCGTTTAAACGATCAAATAACTATACACAAGAATAAACTTGAAAGGCCATATCCTTAACTAACCTCGGTGGGTAGGGTATACTTTCTCGATTCGGGAGCACTTGTTCTATTTCTCCAGGACAATCTAATTTCAAGACAAGCTATTCTGATCTAGTTAGACTTTACACTTCTATCAGCTTCGTTATGGAAGGTCGTTTTGATTTGTCAGCTTATACAAACGTGATGGAAATCATTCGATGTGTTCGGTCAAATTCCTTTCGCCTAAAATAGAAGAATAAAGCAATCATATGAATATAATTGAAATGGACTGTTGCCTCTTGTAAAGCTGAGCTCATAACCAACTCTACAACATGGCATGACTACCAAAAATATAAAGAACACGGAGATGATTCCAAGGGGATAAATACATTGATTAGGAGAAAAGGATTATTTCCTTTTCGGTACCACGATAAAAATATAAATAAACTCGCTCGCTTTTCATTTCATGCTGATTCTCTAATGTTAACTATTAGCTCTCTTTCAGGCGTTAAAAATGTATTTTTATATTAATACAAAATTAGGTAGGTAATAGTAATATAGAAAACTAATATTGAACATGATTGGAGGATTTATCGACATAAGGGGAAAAGTTCAATTATTTTACAAATTATTTTTTCTAATTTCGGTAAAATATAAACATTAAGTTCAATTGTTTCAAAAACTCTGTGTAAAGTATCAATTCTGTACCCTTTTTATTGAAACCGTGCTATGACTAGTTCACCTTGGCTGTTTTGCATCACGCTCACAGCATAGCAAAATCGCAACCGTGTCGTCACGTCACTCATTAAGTTTTTTTTTTAAATCCAGCCATGACTCAGAACCTTTGCATTGTAAACACAAGTGGTTGGAACAGGTATTTTACTTTTTACATCGACGTTGAATGCAAAATGTAATGAATACTTAGGACTTGCACGATTTAGCCACTTTGATCGTGACCATGATCATGACCCGTCGATTTAGGCACCAAAAGACAATTACTTAGATAATTTATAATTTCATTCAGAAGACCTTGTATAATTTAAGAAGATAATTTAGCCAGAAAGCTAGCATACTTCCAATGATACATATTAATCCAATCAGTCACGATCATAAAATAATTGATTTTGTTCTGCGCTTAGGCAGAAAGAGATGAGATGATAACATCCATACTAATATTATAAATGCGAATGTTTGGATGTGAGTTTGTGAGTTTGTGAATTTGTGAGTTTGTGAGGATGTTTGTTACTCAATCACGCAAAATCTACTGGACGGATTTCGATGAAATTTGGTACAGAGGTAGATAATGACCTGGAATAGCACATAGGCTACTTTTTATCCCGGGAAAAAGCACTGTTCCCGTGGGAAATTTACGCGGGCGAAGCCGCGGGCAAAAGCTAGTTAATAATAATACAGACGTAGATTTGTTATCTTTTTCTCCTAAAGTGGATTCTAAGGGCAATGGACCCACTGTTAGTCTCATAAAGGGCACTTACAAATTAGCTAACTGTAATAGACTAGCAGTGTTGTATGAGTCAGTGCTGCTTAAAAACCTTTGACACAGTTATATGACCACTTCATTAGCACACAAGCCGACCGCGTAAGCGAGAACACTGGCCTCCTTCAGCCAGTTAGCGATAAGCCAGTCTAAACAAACACACAAAATGCCGACGTTTTGTACTACATACTGTATGTTCGGCGCACATTATGGTAAATCGTTAAGATTTGGTTACAAATTATTTATAGAGCTAATCGTCACAAATGCTGGTACCGAGGAGGTACAAAACACCATCTCATGAACAAATACTATAATTATTAACATTATGAGATACTCTGATTGATGAAGTGCTGGCACGATCCTAATTCTTCTGCGCAATCCTCTTTTAGTGCTGCACTAGAACCTACGTCCTACATGCCAAATTTAAGCTTCCTACATCCAGTAGTTTTGGCTGTGCATTGTCACTCATAGAAGAATTTTATAACCACATAGGTTATATTGATGATTGATGATAAATCCCTGACATACCTCGGTAATTTTGCTTGAGATGACGCAGAATGAGCAACTCATTTTGTGTGCTACGTACTAATGCGAGTACCATGTGCCGCGTGAGACAGAACAGCTCACGAATTGCGCCAGACCAGCCAGACACAGTCACCGCAGTTAGCGCCAGGTGTATCATCAAACATTTTTGGATAAATTCTAATCTTTTGTCTATTTGTATTTTTTGGAAACATGGCGTACAAAGGGTTAAATCATATGAGGTCGGCAGATGCAGGGCACTTCCAACCTAATGGAAAACTAGGAGCTCTTTACAGTTGTGGAGTTCTTTTGCCCGAGATATGATAGTAAAGAAGTAGAAACAATGACATACGTATTTTGCGATGGGTAGCAGTACTTTCCATGAAGTGTCAGCCCGCCTTCGCTGCCAAACACTCTTCAAGTTTCAGGAACTGTCAACTAAATACTTGACAACAATGCTCCTTTGTTTTTGACATTCTTGCACTGTGACGTCATAAGCCGTTCTTGTGTAAGACGTTCAATGCACGGATTGAGTAGTTGTTGATGGCTAAACGTTCTTAATTCTTAGTTATAAATAACTTGCATTATTTGTTTAGCCGCTTGCTTCCACGCTTCTTCGACCGTTGCTATTTCAGAACAGTTTAATTTGACCAAATAATATTGAAGTTATTGGATAGAGTCTGTGTAATACATACCTACCATTATGTAGATTTAGCTGATTGATGACATAATAATTCCCCTTCGTTGTAAAGGATGCTGAGCCGAGTAACAGTGTAGGGGAACTTTGAATATGTACCTATGTATGAGCAATATGATTAAAAAAATAACAAAGAATGATGATCATGACATGACCTTTGTCAGTTTTTATCCGTTGAGGATCGTGGCCAATGAAGTGACAGCCTCCATATTCACCGGTGAGTGGAGGTCAAAACATCCCTTGACTGATGGCAACGTGACTAATTGGTTTGAAATATTTACTTATAAAATGATAAATAATGCAATGTAAATATATTCCACTGAGTTATATCTTATCTCGTTTTTGACGAGAGTCAATTAGTTTTGTTATGTTTGTTAAAACTCATTCAGTCATGTCATGCAATACAACATAGTGCATTTATTTTACCTACCTACTAAAAAACTGACCAGTCGATTTTCTAGCATGAAAGATGACATGAAAGATTACATGTATTTGTGTGTTTCTTCTTGTACGTAGAATTTTCTACTGTTATTATCATCTTAACAAATTACATTTACCACACAAGCACGAGTACCTAAATAAACTATGTACGAGTAATAATAACAACATAGTAATGTTAATTAAGCCTGAACAATTACGGATGGAAATAGCACTTTATTAGTGTCGCGCCAACAATTTATCAATTGTCTGAACGAATGGTCTTTTCATTATGATATTGCTTTTTGTGGTGTGAGATCCTCGACTATCCGAGGCCAGATCAAAAGGACAGTTCTTCTCTCTCAGGTGCTAGGGTCCACCGGTCAGGTGGCAGGGTAGACTTGATAATGTAATGCAATGAATGAATAAATGAAATAAATGAAATAACCGTCCAATGGTTTTTGAAAGATTTTAATTAGTAAATTGAAGAATTTTGTAAGAAAACATACCTGCAACGATGTTAAGAATATTGCTGGCAGTAACTAAAATAGTATGGCCTAGGTAGGACAGAGAAGATTGGCGTGGACGGAAGGAGGTCTATATCCAGCAGTGGGTCACGGAAAGCTGTTGATGATAATCATCTATCTTACCTTTTCCCATCATCTTGGGTCGGCGCAAAAGTGTTTTTTCTCTCCACAATTTTCTATCCTTAGTCATTCTTATATCCACTCCCAATAACTTCATATCTTTATTAACACAACCCATCCATATCTTTTTAGGTCTTGCTCTCCCCCTATATCCACCTACTTTCATACACACAGCTCTTCTTAATATTTTTTTTTCATAGAAATGTATGTTCTCTAGCGAGAGAGTTCTGTAAAGATCGCAGCAAGTGGAAATCGCTAGTCTCTGCCCACCCCCACGGGAAAAAGGCACTACTATATATGTACTATGTATGTACATACTAGGTACTACTACTATGTATGTAAGTTCTCTAGTTATAACATAAGTTCGCTTGTTACAGAGCACAGGGATATTCTGCACGTTCTTCCTGGCGCAGGCGATCAGGGATCGAAGGCGGGCTTCCATCAGGAACTCCTCATCCCTCAGGGAAGCAACCTTCGCAGCGCCAGACGACTCACTTCTATCGCCCACTGCGCCGGCGCCAACCTTGCCAAAGTATTAGTTTAGAAATATTAAGACTGTTACTATTCGTGATTGCGGACCTTAAAACGGGGGATATTAAGAGCACCCTGCGAGCTTGTAAGAAGTATAGAGAAAGTAAGAGATTTGTATGGATCGTAGCAAGTGGAAGTCCATAGAGACTATGTTTACCCCACAGGAAATAGGGATGTGTATCAGGGCTTTGAAACTTGGCCTTCAAAGAAGGCACTTTTACAATTAGTTTTCGGCATCAAAACTATAGCCTTCCTTTGGGAACAACCCCTTTAAAGGCCAAGTTTCAATTAAAAAAAAATGATTTGATTGCTCGTTTTGTTTCTACCGGCACGGCACCAAATTCTCCATATAAACTCCCACAAAGTACCGATATTTTACTGGGTGAAGAGAAGGAATGGCTGTTTGGGTTTCTTGGGTATCTTTTGATGTTTTTAAACCCATTTCTCTACCAGTATCGCACGGTGTATTAGTATTCAAAGATAGTAATAAATCATTATTAGGTAGTACTAATAATGTAGGTATGTTTTATTGTCTGATAAATCACACTGACGAAACTAGATGCCTGTTTCAAGGTTCGGAGCCAATGATAAATCTGTATGATAAATAATTTGTGAACCATTTGTGACCAAATTAACTTCTGATATACTTTTAATAAAAAAACAAATTTAGTATGTATTTCTAAAATAAAAAGTTCCCAAACCAGTTTGCGCGTTATTTTTTTATTAAAATATGTAGGTATACGTAGGTAAACCGTTGTTCCAAGCATATAGGTACCATGTCATTAATATTTTACATTTTACCGAACGGACTTTTACAAAGTGGCCTTAAATAGGTAGTTAATTAAGAACAGATTTTACTATGATTATAAAGCAATTACAATTAATATCACATTCGGTCGTAACAAAAAAAATTGCTTCAGACAAATAACGAACTGTAATTATTATTACTTAGATATAGTCGACGGCACCAACCATGTATGTAAATTGATATTTTAATAAAAGTGGCCACATAGCGTACAGGAATTAATACGCTAAGAATACTCAGTATAACTGAGTCAATTTTGTGCTATTTCTGTCTGTTTGTAATCTACCATCAATTAGATATAGAAATTGGTTGGTCATTCATGCAAATATCATCTAAACTCCTTCCAATAATAGTTTTTAGACGGTTATTCTATATTTTCGTCAATTGTCTTCCTGTAGAGTTTAACTGAATGACTGTATTCTAGTACAAAACTTGATCATAATGTGTCCACTTGGCCGTATGTTCACTTGACCCTCGCTGTGTCCCTTGTGGTCGAGGGTCCCTTGGTAACCTTCCTAAACGGCACCACCACCGTAGTAACAAAAATTGTGGCTAGCGAAAATTGACCAAAGGAGAGGAAACGTGTCAGCTTCTTCGTGAAATATCACTTGAGGTTGTGACTTAATATTAATATAAAAATAATTTAGGACATTTACGAATTGATATGAACTTGGAGGAGAAAGACTAGATAATAAAACTTATTATCTGAACTATCATGTCCTAAAGAAATTGAAACACGAAAAAATGCTGAGGACTGAATATTCGCCATTTTGAATTCGAATTTTTAGGTTGTGCGTGGTTGTTTATTTGTAATTAAATTTAAGATTAACATATTTTGTAAGATTTTTATACAACTGTAATTTATTTATTACTGTTAATTCCTGTCCTGTTCGTTTTTATACAAAATTTTCATATTGAAATTATTTGAAGAACGTGGACCAATTTATTATTTAAACCTTGCGAAGTTGAATAACAATTTTGATGGGAAATAACATAAAACTAGTATAAATAGGTCTGTCCTGTCATTGTTATTAATTGAATTGTAATAAATTTATTCAAATTATACGGTGTTTTAAATAAATCCTAACCTAAATATGATATTTAACGCTTGTAAGTTCTTAGATTATCTGAACTTGCGTATTTATAAGTAAAAACTTATTATCGATCGTTGTATCAGTATTACGAAATAAAATCATTATTATATGGTTTCACAAGATAATACGTTTAACTTCAGCCTATTCTATTTTGTTAAAACTCAAAACTTCTTGTAGATAAATAAGACATCACCATCTCTATGGTAATCTAAAATCTGAAAAGTTGTATAGCTTTACAATCACCATTGCCAATTTCCAAGATTCACGCAAAAAAGTTAGGCAGTGGGTGGAAAATTGCGAAGACCTCACCGTGGCGGATACCATCAAGGTTGAATGCTAGGTTGAATGTTTTTCTTTAGAGAAATCGCGCGGTCTGTTGGTAAATACCAGACGTAAACAGGAAAAGATACGTTTAAAGTACTTATTTCCAACTTACGACATCCACTGCAACTAGATACTGCAACGCATTTACAGTGCGTATTGAATTGATTACTAGCTATAATAGCTTTGTAGCCAAATGTTTAAAACTGTTTTGCTCTCTTACTCCAACTATTTCATCATCAGATTCTTCTTCTTTCTATTAAAGTATGCTGTCGTCGGTGTCTAATGACACCGACGTAATCGTGGAATGAAACATACGCGGACGATATTCTTGGACATCTTAATACGTGGTCATGCCATTTTGCCTTATCCAATTCATCAACTAGAGTTCACGTAAAATCTAAGGAGGCATGAGTCGGATTCGAACCTGCGACATTTAGGCCATTTAGACATATAAAAAAATTCATTAAATGAATTTTTTGAAAAAAAAAAACATCAAATGTGTTTTATTTATGTTCAGACCCCAGCACAGAATACATAATAGTACAAGTGACCACAGGTAAACCTTTTGAACACTCGACCACCCACCACCATCAGACATGTGTGGGTATGTGAGTATTCAGCATATATTAAAGAAGCATAGTTTATTATTTCACAGTTATGCAATGACAACTTAATTTGAATTTAATTGTTACATTAAACAAATTGAGGACTCGGTTGATAGTTAATTTACTCATTTGTGTGTGTGAATCATAGTAGCGTTATAACAAATATTTTTGTTGCTTACAGAAAATATTTATAAGCACACTAGCTGCGCCCCGGGGCTTTGCTCCCGTGAGAATTTGGGAAAAAAGTACTCTATGTGCTATTCCTTGTGTATTTCTCCCTGTGTACATCGAAATTTGTCCAGTAGATTTTACGTGATTGAGTAACTCCTCACAGATTCGCAAATTCGCATCCAAACTATCGCATAATGTTAGTAGGAAGTAGGATTTATAATAACATAATTATTTATATTTTTTAAGTAGGCATTAAAGAGTCCCTCGTCACCTTGTGAGGTGGCGTAGAGACCTCGATTGTTTTATGTCAGGATTAACTAAGTACAAATGTTCTTTTGTGAAATAGAATGGGAGTCCAAAGAATATGTTTGAGGTAGCTTATGAGTACACGCTTTTTCTCCGATTTTTTTATATAGAATAGAAGGCAATCGAGCATACGGATTGGCTGATGGTATGGTAAGCACACCACTGCAAGGTAAGGACACCAGCGACCCTAAAAAGCTCACTGATGCGTTGTCGACTTTTTGATGGTAGTTCAACTATTTCTATTAGCGGTAGTTCAACTTACATGGCACTTTGTTTGGCTCACAAAAATACACAAAAAATCGTGTTCAGCAGCCGTATCATCACAATTTGGGAACAATGGACGTGTGAACGGGATCACAACACAATGTACTGACAAAAACAGAGTACAATGCTGTGTCCGAGTCGTGTGAACCCTGCCGTGGCCCTAAATGGGAGGTTTACTAGCTTCACCCCGAAGCTTCGCTCCCGTGAGATTATAAGGAATCTTAGAATACCTCACACATTCATATCCGATAAGGCGTTTAGGAATTATCGTGGAATATTATCGTGAGTTTCTTACATACCTTACTAGCTTTTCCCCGCGGTTTCACCCCAATTTCCAACAGAAACAGTGCTTTTTCCCGGGGTGAAAGGTCCTATATATTTTTCCATTGGTTCCTACTTCTAACTATGTGTAGGTATGCGAAATTTCAGGAAGATTGGTTCAGTAGATAAAACGTGAAGAGGTAACAAACTCACTTTGGCATCCATACTAATATTATAAATGCGAATGTTTGGATGTGAGTTTGTGAGTTTGTGAATTTGTGAGTTTGTGAGGATGTTTGTTACTCAATCACGCAAAATCTACTGGACGGATTTCGATGAAATTTGGTACAGAGGTAGATAATGACCTGGAATAGCACATAGGCTACTTTTTATCCCGGGAAAAAGCACTGTTCCCGTGGGAAATTCACGCGGGCGAAGCCGCGGGCAAAAGCTAGTTTATAATATAAGTTGGCATAAAGAAACTCACATAACTTACTTGCATGAACCCTGAAAACATAATACTCCTTTTTTTGTGCAGAAAACGTCAATGGATCAATAATGCAATAATCTCCATGTGTACGGTCCGTAAAGGGCGAGGTTGGGCATTGGAAAGTGTTGTCGCAACCACACTTTCACCGCAGTCGGTTATGGTAGGTACCTAACTACCTACTCGCTTGCTCTGTGTCCACTTTTTGCAACGCATCGAAAGTGAAATGTTCCTGTACCTAGTTGTATAATGTTTCAGAGTGATTTTAAAATAATATAACTGCTGATTCTGGAAACGTTGTTAGACAAACCGTTGCTTATCAGACGTATGAGCGACATAACATTTGTTTTTGCACTACGATTGTACAGCATCACTTATGTATTACATCATTAAAATAAATAAAATAAAAATTGTTTATTTCAGACCGTCCATATAAGGAAGACACGTAAATACTTCATAAATTGTTACATTGTTTATTGTGGATTTTTAAAGCGGAGGTTTTAAGCGGACTGTGAAAACAGCATATTTCATTCAATTAATTTTGGGTTCGAAGTAACCTAATTGATGCTGTCTGTGGGCAAAAAGCTATATCATTTCAAAGGGTAGGCATATAATTTGACCAAAAAATGTAAATAAAATATAGGTAGGTAAGTATAGGTAAGTAGGTATATATATTTTTTACGTGCATTGATTGCATCAGTTCGCCAAATCCACAGGCCAAATCCGATGACCGTTTCTTTAACATTGTAAGAATCTGTTATTACAAGGGGTACATTTCGAGCTTCTTCTTATCAAGCTCGGTCTACCCTAAAGAAAGCCTGTTGTCAATGTGTGTAAGCAAACCTCCTAACAGCCTCTGACTACCTATGGTGTGTAACGTCTGTGGTCTGCCAGGCCTGATGACGACTGGGAAACACGGTTTTTCCTGAAGGCAGTCTATTAGATTATTCCACAGGACGATTCCTTGGTGATTCAGCTTGCAAAGTGCGAAGTTGCAAACCCAAACTACCAAATAGGTAGGGGACCCCTATGACGTTTATGTGTATAAGTTCATAGTTGTAATACGAAGTGTTCAACATTACTTCGGAATACGTGATAAATGGATGGTTGAACGAAAATACAAATTGTACGTTTAAAATCCACAAACTACAACCGAGATAAATTGAGATGCCTTTGAGATGAAACTAAGAACGAGACAGCCTCATATTCGTCTTAGGTCTGAGCGAGACAGATGTCAGGTGAATGAGGGGTCACGATTCACGTACCATGGCGGGGTGAAGAGGGGACGCGTCGCCATCGCGATCCCTCTTTCGTTTCTTTTCGGTTCAGTTCAGTTGCGTTTTGTATTACGAACGGTGGGGTCGTCTCGCTCCGGCAACCACATAAACAAGTAAACCCGCGTGTGATAACTTGTGAGTAAATTGTGTGACTCAGTGCATTCACGATGGGATGTGGAACGAGTTTTGTGAAATATGTGCTGTTTTTCTTCAACCTGGTGGTCGCGGTGAGTTAATTCTAAAGGGCGTCTGGATGGGAAACCGGTTTGGTTTTGTTACGGTAGTCGCTCGCTGGTCAGCTAACGTGGCCGTTTAGAAATCTAAGTTAAAAAAAGCCAATACAACTGGTTTATTCGGAAACATTATTTTTGTTATCCAGCCGGTCGTTCGCGGATTTTTGTTGTTCAATAAAGGCCCCTTCAAAAGGTGACCCTGGCGGTGAAAAAACATCTGGCAGCTAATGGAACATTGAGAAAAAAAAACTTTGATGTTAGCATCCATCTCAATTTTAAAGTTGTCCATAACACGTCTTTATAATAAGGAATGCGAAGAAGGAACCTACCTACAACTACAATACAACAGGGGCTATATACCTACGTAACAGCCCAAAGTAGCTCTTGAAGTTCCTTTGATTTAAGACTCAAAAATGAATGAAAAAGGCAGAGCTTATGTAGGTAGGTACCTAAATAAAGCTTCCAATCAATTTGTCTACAACTAAACACAGCCGCAATCAATAGGTACCTAGGTACCTACCATGTCCAACCAAGACAACGGAAGGCACAAAAAAAAATAGTGCTTCAAAAAATATATACCTACCTGAATTACTTACCTATACTTAATTACAATTAACTATTATACCTAAACAGACGATTGGAGTAATAAACATAACAAACAAGTTCGATAAGCCAGCGATGATTTGCGTTCATTGCACTTACTTACTAGATATCATAACGCACACGCCGCCTAGACTTCCTAAATCTATGTAAAACTAGGTAGGTAGCGTACGCCACCGCGTAGCTAAACCCTTCAGGGCCCAGAAGCAGATTCATCGGCTTGGGCCCTGCCTGCCTATCAGTGCCCTACGAGACCCAGCGACTGATGACCAATGACAAATTTCCTACTGGGATCTACCTGAGGAGCCACCCTATTGTTACGCCACTGGTTTGGGGGCCACTAAAGACCAAGCCCCAGTATAATTGATACGGCGGCGGTAGCTATGCCCATGAGTTTTATATTATACCCAATTGTTTTTTTACATCGTGGTATAGTCCTATGACTAAATGATATGACACTACACAAAATGACATTAATGGCGATGGTATCCTCTCATGAAATAAATTGCTTGTGTAGCCACAACACGTCTATAAAATGACCATAACTTACCTCTGATGTGTGATTAAAAACCTGTTCATAGTCCGAGTCGCAAACGACATGCTCTAGGAAGTCTAGGAAATCAGCGCTTTGTCGTTTGTCTAAGTAGCTAGACCTATATTATAGCTGGTATGGTCAGTATCATATATAACTACATATATGACATGAAGTTGCCTAAAAGTGCATGTGCAGTTAGACTTGCATCTCCCATTAACTTCGGCATCAAACCCGAGACCTCATAAGAAGCAGATGGTGCACTCTCACCTCTAATTAAAGGTCACAATTAAATTGCTACACAGAAGTTTGTTGCTACTAGATTAATTTAGTAGGTACCTACATCATCTACATCAACTAAAAAATGGTATTTTATCCGTAACAGCCAAGGTTACAGGACAATTTTAGCTCATCATTTGACGACAGTTCAAAATAAACCTATTCTTGAATCTACTATTAGTAGGATTACTGGTAGTACCAGGGGTAAGCAGCGGTTCCAGAGATGTAAAAAAATGTTAAAAAGTAACTACGATGTTACCAAAAATCAATACGTTAAGAAAAGCGAAGATAACTTTTGAACTAAACTAAAATGTGTAAGCAAGTATTGATGACAACGTCCTCCTGATATTTGTCATTAACAAATACCTATCAGGAGGACAACACATTTAAAACAAGATGCACTTATGACAGGGAAAACCATAAAATATTATGACTTCAACAATGCAAAGCATCATCGTTAAAATGATGCGTGTGAACAAGTGACTCAGTGACTTACAAATATGACATCACGTTCGTTTTAGTAAATTACTTGGAACAGCTCACGTCACGCCAAGTTTGATCTGAAATGTGCACGTATATGTGCATTGCTTGCATGCTACTAATGCCAAACATTATCGCGTAATGTCTTATTGTATCTGGTGTAAGTAATTTTATCATCTGATCACTGTTTCAAGAATCTTTGTTGCTGAAACAAAGCATGTTTTGTGAATGTCACTCTTTATTGTCATTCTAGCTAAAAATACTGTTAAGCTCTAGAAAGGTTTTCTCTAGAATAACTCTGCAGATACCACAAGTGTGTTTACTCGTTCGAAGCTCTATAAATTTATTGATTAATACACCTTCATCACAGAAAATGTGCTTATTTTTGTAATCAAATTCTACAACATTACTTTCTTTGCCGTTATTTGTCTAGTCTGTAGTCATGATTTGTAATTCCCGAGTCTGGCCAGAAACATTTAATTTCTGGCCAGCGCTTGTATAAACATAGACAAATTAACGGATAGGTATCTGGCAGAGTTCTTTCACCTTTGTTTTCGAGCAGACAACCTAGAGCTGAGTAGGTCCGTCCTGTTTACGTTTTTAATTTAAAGTCCGAGTCATTTCATCTCGGCACTATGCCAAATTTAAAGAAAGCACATGGTGTGTCAACAACAACTTCTTTATCTGAGAATAAAACTAGGAAGCATAGCAAAACAAAGCATAGATTTCATGAATAGATGCTTTGTCCAGATTTAATGAATAGATGCTTTGTCCACGTCTAAGTTATTCAGAACTATAAGAAATCAAGTCAAGATCGAGAATAAAAAAATTCTTTAGTTGTCGACGTCCCTTTCTTTAAAGTTATAACTATCATAGATTATCATAAGTCTATGGTTCTGGTTTCTGGGTCCAACTTTTTAGGTTGTATGATAAGGTGATAAAGGATTTATCATAATGTATAATATTTCTTTCAGTTTAACGATACACCGAAACAGCCATCATTAGCGCTTGTTTTTTGTTTGTATCCGATTGTATCTTCGAAATTTATGTATTTTTCGAACGATAACCCTGCCCACTTATCGATAGTTCAAATGATACTGCTATTAAAGTCGCCCTTGGTGAAATGATAGAGATTAGTCAGAAAGTTTTTTAGCCATTTTGTAGGGAGCTACCATTCCATTTAACATGACAATATATCGAACATGAAATTAAAGAAGAAAAAGATACGATTCAATAAAGAAAGACAGAGAAACTAATAAAGACAAATGAAAAAATTAGTGAAGTTAAAAAGATAAATGTGAGTATGAGACTCCAAAAACATGATTACGCGGTTAAAGGGGAGCGGCAACGTATTGTAATGGACTTTAATAGAGCCCAAGGGTCCTTTAAAAGTCAGTTTCAGTTTAGAACTGTCGCTAATGTAAAATACTTGTCGTGTGTAACTATATTAAAAGGTTATGTTTGTAATTGGGGCAATAAAGCGTTTATCTAACACATTTAGGTCTGGCTGGACAGTTCAATGTCGTTTTATCAAGAGTGATGTTCATAATGAACTAATAACGGTTAATTACAACTTACTTAGTCATAATAAACTTCAAAACATCATTGCCGTTTTATTTGTTTTTTTCGTCTAACTTAACTTCTTCGTAGCATAGGTAGGTACTAAATACGATTACATTTTCAATTTCGTTAGAGGCTTAATATTTACACCTAACCTTTAATAAAGTCCCATTTCCAAAATTGAATTATACAGCTGTCCGGAAAAATACCACGAGAGTCAAATATAAGGCAAAATTCATTACGAGAATTGCATAATACATTATGAATTCGTTAAATTCGGCCACCGTGGCGCCGTAGAGCGGGCTTGCGTGACCAAATTCCCTTCTATCTACACCCTCCAAGTCAACAGGTGTATTTCATTGAATAATTAATGATTCCAGTGCCTCGATGTTATTTCCTTCGGTTTTTATGACTTGTGCATGGGGAGCATAAGTTGTAAAGAGCGTTAGTGTTGCAAGCTGTAATAATACTGGTTGGTTAGGTGTTACCAGAATAAGGATTTGATTGACTGATTGAAAAGTTACATTTTCAGAATGAGTTATCTCTATGGTTTCAAAGTCACCCTGTAGTGTTACCAAGTAGAGTATATTTTCATATATTTGCCTGAACAAATTTATTTTCAGTAACTCACAAAAATATATAACCGTGAATATTGACCTATGCCAAATAGTTTATGTAGTATCTGCCTAAGCTAATACATTAATGAAGTTTAATTTCTTTTACAATTGACATTTTAATACCATTACAATGCCAGTTACTCTAGTTGAAATTTGAGTATCTTTAGCAGGCCTGGCATTGTTTTTTGTTAAGTATCTTTCTCCATATCAGTCATCCAGTCATCTACTTATCAATCTAGTCGACATAAAACTGACCTATTACATATTCTGATTGCATCGCAACTTTTAATCAAAGCAGGATGCTGCTGATACAGAATACGTAATTCTGAACAGCTACTGGCAGGAAGGTCAATGGGGCACAGATAGTCAATAACAATTAGCTGCCAGTGTCACCGTATAGCTAGATGATTAGTACTTTATGTCATGCAATGCATGTTGCAAACATACGTTTGTTTAGATGTGCTGTATATGCTGTATTAGGATCTATGTTTATAAATTTAAACAAGCCATTTTTTTTCAATCCAACCCGCACATCTATATCGTCGTCAAGCATTTCTGAAATGGTTGAATGGAAGAAATTGCTTACAGCAGCGATAAGGCCGCATTTTGTGCATCTTCTTCCTTTAAGTTTATGTATACCTATAAAGTATGTTGTATTGTATTATTGTATTTTTTAACCTTTATTGTCCCACTGCTGGGCAAAGGTCCCCCACTGTCTTCCAATCTTCTCTGTCCATAGCAACCTCTATAGACCTCTAGCAACCTCTAGTCATAGTCTTTCCTAAATCGTCGCTCAATCGAGTTCGTGGTCTTCCTCTCTTTCGGTAGCCACCTTGAGCGACCGATGAGCTTTAGTAGCCACCAGGTTGCATCCTTAAGGTGGCTAATTTATTGGTTGATAAGAAAAAACTTAGCGACCAGTCGACCGACTCTAGCCCCAGCAATTTTCGCCAAAATCATTTTGACGATGCGCAAGTCGTCAAGTAAAACAGAAGATGGATCGTATTCGTTGAATATCTAAAAATATCAGATATCCTTAGAAATAAATTATTATCCATGCTATGAGACAGTCAAATTCTTCCAGGAAGGATTAGATATATTCGAAATGAGAGCGACAGAGACAGATGATGATGATGATGTACTATTTGATAGATGAACAGATGATGTCATGAATGGCTCGTTTTACAAACTGTTGTTTGATGACTTTATTCTATAGAGATTATAGTTCTAACTTCAGATTTAAGTAAAATTCTTTACAAACATGGCTTGCGTTTAATAAATCTTATTCATCGACCAAGTGCACAAGGTCGAATGAGTAATTTTTATACGATCATAAACTAGAAGAACTTGTTTGTTCAAATGTTTTATGTCACCTTCGGAAAATTTCCCGAATATAGGTCAGGGAAAATGAGAAATGTTTGGAAGGATTCTGTATTTGGCACAAGGAGGAATCCTTGGAATAAGCTGACATCATCCTTGGCCTCGATAAACTGAGGTTGTTTTGGTCCTTCTATGGACGCAGTTAATTCTACGTTCTATGGTTAGTTAATATTCTGATGGCACATTTGATGAGGTCAGTACAGAATTGAAGTTGATTTGATAGCATTCAACAAGTATCAATGCATAGTTATAGTATAAATTTTGAAAAAAAAAATTAGGCAGATAAAATATATAAAAAAATATATAGTTATACGAGATTGTAAATCTTTTCCTCATCGATTGTAAACTGGTTTTGTTTTGGTTGCTATGTCAACTTCTTGGTTTATGCGGGTTATGATTTGTAAAACGTAAGTTTCCATAGATATTATCACATTCTTGGCAAATAATAGAAGTTTTTGTATGTAATCAGCAGCAAAGATTCTTATGCTGTTATTAGTACTTATTTGTAAAATAATAACATACGGGTATTTCTGTCTCGTAACATCTGTCTCTATGTTCCACAACAATATGCTCCACATCGATAACCTTTGACAACTGACTCTGACTGTGTACAGATTAAAAAACAAATTGAAGACGTTCAAAAACCGGCCTTTTAACCACTACAGAACAGACATCACAAACATTTTTGTTCCTCCATAATATAAGTCAAAATTATGACTGAAAAGTGAGGAGTATTAATAATTAATTAATTATTAATATTATCTATTACCTATTTCTACAACAGAAATTGGAAAATTAAAATTATTTGTAAGGGTGGTACCAGGATTTATATAAACATAACTATGGAACCGTAAATTTAAAAAAAGTGAAGTGACTTCTCTGGATGCAAGCGAAAATACTACGTTACAAGATTCGCTTGTAGATTTTGAATCGATCTGCTGCGCTGGCGATGTTTTATTTTCGTTCCGTTTGATCGATGGAAAATGAAAGTGCGTTCGTTAGTATGTTTGTTATTCTTCACGCTGAATCAGTCTGAACGGATTGAAGTAGAATGGAGAATACTCATGATGTGTATTAAACTTCGAGCAAGAAGGATTCCCGCGCACGGAACGGAAGAGTCAGTGTTACTCTATGGTATTAACATGGGTACAGAACATCATATCAAGTTGACTGTTGTACTGTACGACGACTGCAGTAATCCCGCTGAATTTCCAATGAATTTGGGTACCTAGCTATTAATTTGCTCTTCACTGTATCATTTGTTACGAAAGTTTATGCGTACGAAGTCACGAGCGTGGAATGTGGACATGTGGGCTTTTGTAGATCTTACCGAGATTGGAGTTAGCAAAGAAAATATTTAACCAAGAGATTTGGTTCTTGAGTCTACCACGTGACTCCAAGAGCGAGATGACATCACCATCCCAGCCTTAACGACGCCTATGCCGCCCATTTACTATGCATGTCGTAATACTAATGTCGATGGGATAACTGCTTTGTATATTTTTATGTCACTAATCAAAAGTAATACAGGTTTACATCCAAAAATGAAACTAAAGGAAGTAAAATATACCTATACTTACAACACTTCACGGAATAATTTTGCTGTGCTACTGGCTACTGGTAGACACAAAACAAAATCAATATAATTAATTTCGCTTTAATTCATGTAATATCTATGTGTAAAAATATATTGCAATGAGCTAATTAGTATTATTAATTTAAAGTCGTCAAGGAAAACTGGCTAAATAAATAAATATCAGTGCAAGCAAAGTTTTGCTAAATCAAAGTATTTACCATTAAATAGGCCTTTGTCCAGCAGTGGACGTCTTTTGGCTGAGAGAGAGAGAGAGGTATCAGTCATACAAAAAATGTTTAAAGAATATGCTTCTTACTTCTTCTTAGTTAGCGTGTCGACTCGGCGGGTCAAATTTGTGATGACCAATATGACGCCACAGATACAGCATTATCTGTTGCGTCATATATGTCTTTAAGCGTACAGGTAGAGTAGGGCACGCTGGGCAAGACAATAAATGTGCCATAGTTTGGGGAAAGGCACCACACAAACAGGCTGTTTCTGAGCTATATCCCCACCTGGACATATTACTTGAAAACAACAATAAAAAAATTCCGAGAACTGTTTTTTTCACTTAGTTTTCGGCATTTTTGAAGAAGATAGATTGGAAGAAGATATTTCTTATCAAGCACTACAAGTAACCAGCAAAAGCGACTGACCAAAAAAGGAGTGTTATGTTTTCAGGGTTCATGTATGTATGTAAGTATGTATGTATGTAAGTTTCTTTATTCCACCATAAGTCCTGAACGGCTTAACCGATTTTGATGTGAGAGGTATTCTTAGATACCTTGCATTCCTCCGAGTGACATAGGCTATATGACGTCACCATAAAAACAAAATGGCGGATTATATATGCGATAAATAGCAGAACCAAAAAATAAAATTTGATCAATCTTATCGAGTGGGGTATCAAATTGAAGGGCTTTTAAAGCCGATTTCAAAAATGTATATAACTTTTATGATTGTATGTACTTTTTGAGTAAAAACTCGTCAGTCGTGTTTTTTATTTTTAATAATTAGCTTGTTACAACTTATTTATTTAATTCAATTTATTTTCCATGTCTTGTCATGATGGTCACAGTCACACACAAGCCAAGAACGTTAGGAAGGAAAACCCCCGGCGAATACTTTAGTTACACCATTCAATAGTAGATCATAAATTTAGTATTATCAAAATGGTTATTATTTATTTAGGTACTTATCAACCGACTTCCCAAAAAAGGAGGAGGTTATATGTTTCGATGTATGTATGTTTTTTTTTTATGTATGTTCGCCGATTTCTCCGCCTATAGTGGGCTGATTTCCGAAATTGTTTTTTTATTCGTAATGGTAAATTCCCAAGTTGGTCCCATTTTAACCACGTCAGAATCTGTTCGTTAATTTTAAAGATACCTAACAAAATATAAAAATACCAATATTGCATTATAGAGCAAAAGCCCGCGACAGCTTGCCCTTCCTTATTTTAATAAAACTCAAGATTTTCTGTGTATGTTCCCAACAAAGAAATAGTGATTAGCAACTATAAAAGTTGGATCATGATTCTTAGGCAGATTATTTGTAGCAATAACATTTAAAGTGTAGTGTAGTTTTCTCAAAGTAAAGTTTTTTAAAGATTTTATTTCTATATGAAATCACGGCATCCACCAGGCGATTGGTGCAGATATAAACCCCTGCTAGACATTATAACCTTACTAAATTATAGTTATATTTGTTTTATTATAAAAGCTGAATTTAATATTACTCTGGGAGGCCCCAAGGGTGCTTTTTATACCTTTAAAAATCATCCTAGCTATCCATATTACCTGCATAAGCAACTAAGATCCAAACTTCATACCTAGTCGCTTATATTTTTTATCCGCATATACCACGCAGAGAAACATTCAGCATTTTTAAAATAAGGATGGTTTGGTCGCCGCGGGCTCTCGGTCTATTTATGTGCCAAAAATAATAGACAATTTGACATGTTTTGACATTTCAAATCAAACTGACATAAAAAGTTTCGAATTCTTAATTCTTTATTTTCGGCCAGCAGTGAAAAAAAGTTTTTAGTAAAGAAAATACTTAGGTATAGAAGCACTAAAAATGATAAAATAAAACTTTTTTTCCAAAAAAATGAACCGACTTCCATCATAAAACTTAAAATCATGAAATAATAATAAAGAAAATTGTATTAGCATGCTACCTACTGAATGAGGTGAAGTCGGTGCCAAATTGAATATTAAATAATCTAAATTAACATTAAAATCATGTATATATTATACAAAATGCCTAGCTAAACAATTACATAACACCCTTACTCCTGCACTTGGCTGGCACCGACTTCACCTCATTCAGTAGGTAGCATGCTAATACAATTTTCTTTATTATTATTTCATGATTTTAAGTTTTATGATGGAAGTCGGTTCATTTTTTTGGAAAAAAAGTTTTATGTCTATCATATTTACATATATACGGCTACAGGATGAGAGTCAAACAGTTGATCTCTATGCAACACTGGAAAGTCCAGTATGGCTGCGATCAGTTTGATTGAAAGCAGGTTCAATCACAAAAGTTATACTTAGTACATATTTTCAATTTTTTACGACTTAGCAGTCATCAGGGGCCCTTGCCCTATGGGAATCTATCTAGTGTTTTTTTTAATCTTCTTGTTACCGATACCAGTGTGATTGATTATGTGAAATCATGCCAACTTTTCTTACTAATATTTATATATATGCGAAGTATTCTGAGGATGTAACGTTTTCTCGTACAAAAACTACTGGTTTATCTCCTTGCATCTCTTTTATCCCCAGAGTTTTCAACAGCACCTAGTGTTTGTATTAAAAATCATCATCATCAGCTTTCCATGACCCACTGTTGGGTTAATGCCTCTTTTTGGCCACATCAATCTATAAAAAATATTGATCAACTAGGTATGTGCATTATTAAAACTATTGAAAGCAGAAGAAGGAAAATGTTAGGGCACTTGATACGAAACGATGACTTCATTAGAAACATTACAGAAGGAAAAGTAAAAGGAAAAAGGGGCCCAGGAAGACCAGGACAGGGCTACATGAGGCAAATAAAGGAAAAAGTGAGCGTCGGGTCGTATCAAGAAGTAAAACAGTTGGCAATGGAGAGAGAAAAATGGGAGGAACTCCACCGACAAGAGCTTTGCTCTTTTTGATGATGATGATGAGGTATGTCCAAAATTTTTATGGCTTACCGTATTTACTTACTTATATCTAAATAAATAAAACCATACCCCACCACACTTTGCACGATAGAAAATATCGGCTCGTTGTACAATGCTTGGTGAATATTTAGCACGTCTTAAAATACACTTTCCCTAGGCGTGGGCTATTGTTAGTCGAAATCAAGCATTTGTTAGTTACGTTAAATAATAATCAATTTTATTATTCGTTTGCAACATGGATGATGACGATGACAAATGAACAGACGTGCTTTGCAACAGCTATATAATTGAGTAAATAAATAGGTATATTTTTAGTTATTCTGTGCAAGATAGTTACATTTATGAGAATGGCCTTTCAGTTGATATCCCAATTTGTTAGTCAGCACTAGTTAGCAGCCACTTATTATTATTATGAATAGCTTCTTCTTCTTCCGTGCCTTGTCCCATTATTTGGGGTCGGCCCTTCTCATATGTCGGCGCCAGGACGATCTGTCCTGGTTTATAAGAGTGTCCACTTGAGCCCGAGAGATTATGAAGCTATATGTTATTGAATTTGAGATTATGAATAGCTTAGCTGACAAAATTAAAAGTGATCCTATGGCAAACATTGTTAGCTTCCGATCAAGTGACATTGGAGCCTCCTCGGAGATTTGTTGCATAGTGCCAATTTAGCGAACTGATGTCACTCGACCTTCAAGACTTACGTCATTTTGAGACTCTTAAGATAAACAGTCTTGAGTTTAATATTTTTATGATGATTTTGTTCTTCTACCTCATCACTTATAGATTCTCTGGGATTGTGGATGTTTCTTTTGTCTCTTTTGTCTGACATTTGTATGTCTTTCTTTCTTTACTGCATCTTTATTGTTGGTCTGTCTGTATTCGTATAACTTTTTTAGGGACATTAGAATACAGTTTAAATGCTGCCTCGATATTAAATTAACAAAGATTTCAGCTTGTTATATACCCAAGTGGTTTACAACCTCTATTCTTAGCAGAATACTGCAGAATACATAGTACCTAGTAAGTAGTAGCGTAGTAGGTAGGTAGGTACCTATTAAAAAGTTGAATCTACCTAATTTGTTTATAAGTAAAAAACGTTTTCTAGCTTAATCGTATAATTGTCGCGTTATCTTTTAGCTTATTTCCTTCAGTTTTTACAAGTCTTCGGCGGTAACTGGAGGGTAGGTATACAGTTGGTTTACCGTCATATATGGACCTACCTATAAAGAAGTTAACGAACATTTTGCCTATTTTTAGTTAAAATGTTTTTTTTTTCAATATCAAATATTTGAAAGAGATAGGGTTCAAATATTTTCTAACTAAAATAATTTTTAAGTGTCCATTAACATTTTATGAATAAGACGGAAAGAACACATCAATTTCTAACTAATTACGTTTCGTATACTAATGATTGTCGGAAGATCGATGGCTACGTGAATTGGTTCTAATTAAATTAGCTTCCTGTTTCAATACAAGTGGTCAGTCAACCACAGGCAGAACGGTAACTGTGATTTTTGGAAAACCTTTAAAAAAATAATTTGAATAACTAGGTATTGTTTTATTTTTAAAGTTTTTCTTGCGCGGGGGAATTTTAGGATTAAATCTAACATTTTTGTTATTACTGGCTTTACCCTGTTTGCTAAATTTCATCGAAATTCATGTATAGTTTCTGTAGTTTTAACGTGATTGGAACGAAAATCCACGATTCCACAATCTAATCATTTTTAATTTTCGTAAGTTAAAATTAAAATGTTTGCGGTCAGTAGCAGCTCCACTGAGCAGCAATGGAACTAAAATATTGAAAGAAAAACCCATTACGCGTGCATTTACCTGAACTAACCACGATAAGGCAGATTGAACCATATTTCCTCATGGATTCACTATGGAAATGCTTGGATCATCGCGTTCCCGCTCTTTGTCTATGGCCCCCCTCCCCCACGGGCGTGTCCTCCCCCTCATTGTCGTGGGGTCAGCGACCCGGACTTGTGCAATGCCCGTCGAAATGCAAGGGACACCTGGAACTGTACGGTAACGGAAGTAGATCTACGTGACATGCCTATTTTCCATATCGGTACCGTGAAATTGCATTGATAACTTTTGAGGCCAATACGAGTAGATGAACATTTTTTAAGTCACGCATGCATATTACCGTTAAATTAATAATTTGAGTAATCCGCTTCTAATGGACATGAAGACGTTTGACGAAAAGTAATATTTTTTTAAATTTTCTTCCATCCAACGATCGCTCTCAAAAATGTATTGTTCAAACCAAATTATACAGACGTCGTCGTCAGAATTGTACAAAAAAGAAAAAATATATGTAATGTATTGTTGTAACCAGTGTGCTATGCCTGTTGCGTGGCTGCGCTTCTCGTTACACATACATATATACAGGATGTTTTTTAAATCATTGGCATTATTTCTACTGGTGAAAGTACTCATGAACATGAGCAACTTTTTGTATGGGGCCGACTCAATCCGATGGAAAAAAAATCAGCTGTTCCATACATTTCGGGTGAGTAGGTATTGGAAAATAGTATGGAACACCTGATTTTTTTTTCCATCGGATTGAGTCGGTCCCATACAAAAAGTTGCTCATGTTCATGAGTACTTTCACCAGTAGAAAGGATGCCTATGATTTAAAAAACACCCTGTATACATACAATAATTAGTATGTATCCTTCTTTAGCTTTAGGTCCCATCCATAATTTCATAGAAATGTTCAATGATTTACCAACTAAATTCATGGAGTACCTACTTTTTCAAACCAAAGCTTGCAAGTTTTTGTTCTCATCAATAAACAAACTAAAATACTTATATGTTATTTATAATCCCCTCACAATCGATCCCCTAATGTGACGTCCTCTGAAGTCCCTGTCGCGACGTCTAGACAGATTCCAACTCCCGAGCTTTGATAAAATGCATAATTTAAGTATTTCGCGTTGTACTTACGTAGTTTGGTATTTATATTTTGCAGTGTAGCTTGTACCTTGGATATTATTTTACTGCCTGAACATATATTGAAAATTACTTTTAAATAAGCTTTTAAAATCATTATTTTAAAGACCTAGAGGATTGCTGATCCAATCAAATTTAACAGGTGTTTGCGCGCTTTCCAAAGTTCTGTCAAAAATTGAATTTAACTTTTCTTTACAAACATGTTTGATGTTAACTTCAATTCGATCTATTTATTTGCTATTACCACATTATATATAAGGTAACGCTTAGGTATTCACCGCTTACTAAACAAACGTCTATTAATTGAGAAACTCCTTTTGAGGAAGTCTGTTACCTCGAATTCTTTGTACGTAGTCGAACGATTGCAAGGTTCGTGACGCTACTCGAAAGAATTTTCAAGTGGGCTGTCCGCGCTTTATTGGTAGGGATGTTTCTCATCCTTACAAACTAAGAAAAATAATGGATATCGTAACTAAAATGATATAAGCCACAAGTATTCGACCGGCACCCATTGTCAGTTGTTCGAATATTCAAAGTGTCTGAATTGTGACTGAAAAGCGCTCGTGAATTTACACACTTTTTGGTGATCTTCCAATTAAGTTTGTTTTTTGTTTGTAAACTCTTTATTGCACATACACACAAGAAAAATACAAAATATAGTGAAACAAAAAGAGAAGCGTACAATGGCGGACTTATCCCAAAAAAGGATTTCTTCCAGTCAACCAAGTGTTTGAAAGGAATATTTGAATGAAATAAGAACAATAAGTAATGAACAATAAATAAATGAATAAGTATGTAACTAAGTAAAAATAAGATTCTTCTAAAGACATAAAAGTACTCCCTAGTTTTAGTTACAGGCGGTCACAGCAGTTGTAAATGTGACTAGGTCAATCACTAGAACCTTGGGTCTAACCTTCGCCAGATTACAGTCCCTAAGTAATGGGTTCAGAGGCTATATTTTAGAAGGGAGGCCATAGGGAAAGGTCGCTTGATGGCGGCTGTAGGTACAGCTTTATGTTGGTTGTTCTTCCTTCGAACGTCAAAAATGCGGATATTTATAGATTGTTTTACCTGTCCAGTTCAGACTGAATCAAACCTTGAAGTTATCATTTTGCATTTGGTTGAAATTTGGCGTATGAAAACAGAGTGAACTCGGTAATAAAATAAAGTACTTTTGGATACTTTTAGGCTTTCGACGAAAGCCTTTCGTACTACGGCCGAAGGAGTCCTTGATATGAAACGCATCAGAGCTGAACATGAGGCCCTAGCAGATATTTTTTTTTTCTCATGAACATTTTCGCACATACGTGCTTGACTTTGCAGAAGTCTCCTCTGCAAAGTACTTAGGTTCTAGATAGACCAGCTCTTTTCTAAGTGATCATATAATTACTAGCTGCGCCCCGAGGCCCCACTTTCGTGAGATTTTTGGGATAAAAAGTACCCTATGTATTTTTTCTACCCTGGTACCGAATTTCATTGAAATCCAACCAGTAGATTTTGCGTGATTGATGACAAACATACACACACCCAAACTTTCACACAATTTGTGAGGTTGGCAACCCTACGCTGTTGCATATTACGCAACATGTGCATACACTCAGGGTGCATTATGCAAAGCGTAAGTCGGCCACCAGCCATGTCAATGACAGTCAATGTGCCATATGCAATGGTACAGCTGATAAGAAGTTTCTGCTCGTATGATGTTGTACGTGTACCTTTTATTTGAAAGACGACAGCTGAACTGCAAGCGAATTCATGATCTGTAGTTGAGTAGAATTTCTAACCACAAAGATGAGCGTGAAAATCGAGACAAGCTGTTTTCCTAGAAATATATAGATCCGATTTTCAATCAATACAATCCGGCAACAAATGGCAACAACTTTTTGATCGGTATTGCCGTTTCCTATATTACAACCACGAGATTGACTTTGGATGGACTTTTATATTTTATTTCTCATCGAGGTTGCAAATAGTACCATTTTCCTTGAGCAATTTCCATAGACTAAGATATTTCTAAGACATTTAATCCTAACTAATATTATAAATGCGAAAGTGAGTTAGTTTGTTACCTCTTCACGCTTTATCTACTGAACCAATCTTCCTGAAATTTCGCATACACATAGCTGGAAGTACGGAGAAGGACATAGGGTACCTTTCATCCCGGGAAAAAGCACAGTTCCAGTGGGAAATTCACGCGGGCGAAAGCTAGTTAAAAATAAAATAATAAACAACTGCTATGTGTGGCGGACTTATCCCGTGAAGGCATCCCACAAGGGGTAAGTCCGCTATTGTGCGTGCAATAACATTTTCATATTTATTTTTAGTTATTGTTGTGTATTTTTTACACGTAAAATAAAGATATTACAAACAAACAACAATTTAAGTTCCGTTGTAGGTGCATCGTAGAAATATGAAACATTCTTATTTAATCTATGAAATCTTTCAACGTTGAAAGCCATGATTGATGATCCATAAAAGAAAATGAGCTATTGTGTTTCCACACAGTTCAGTATTGCTTTTATTTAAAGCCATACCTGATAAGAAAAACGGGTCGCTCGGCTGTTCAACCCACACGATAAATATAGGTACTAATTAGTTTGTAAAGGAAGTTCAATCACTTGTTTGTCTCTCACCTGTATGATGACGTCACTCATGGGACCCGACTGTTTAGTAGATGGCCTCTGGGAAATTGAAATATGTAATTGATTTTCTCAAAATTGTATTTTTGTACTAGCGCCCCGCTCCGGCTTCGCTCGGCAGGTACAGAAATTGTAGCCTATGTCACTCAGGCATAATGTATCTTTCTATTGGTGAAAGACGACGACCTCTGTGGCATAACGGTCATCACGCCGGACTGCCACACCGGAGGTCCCGGGTTCGATCCCCGGTCAGTTCAAGATGGAAAATGATCTTTTTCAGATTGGCCTGGGTCTCATAAAATATAGTATCGTTAGTATCCCATAACACAAGTCCCGAACTTACTTTGGGGCTAACTCAATCTGTGTGATTTGTCCGTATATATATTTATTTATTTATTTAAAGAATTTTTGAAATCGGTTCAGTAGTTCTGAAGATTACCCCCTTCAAACAAACTCACAAATTGCAAATTATCTTTTGGTGCAATTTGTTGCATTCAACAAAACAAATTTCTACGCGTTAGAAAGCTTATTTATTCTGAGGTGGCTCCACTTGTCTAGATTCGTAACTTGTTTTCAGTCAATCTTAAAATTTCGATATCTTTAGAATAGTCTCTGTGTTATGTACATTTTGAATTCCAAAAGGAGGAGGTTTTTAGATTTAAAATCAATTAAATATGTTTAAAGTCCGCCCCGCCACAGCAGTCCGTGATGTCCAGTAATAAGGATGGAGCACTTGCGTGGACGCGTCCAAAACGCACCAATTAACCTCGCTTGATCTCCCCTGATCAAATTAGCTCGAACTCGGAGGCTCACCACGAACTGCACTTCTCTTATTCGATTATTCCAGTTTTCTTGGACCGATTATATTTTACTGATGTTCCATAGTGCATCAACCTATTTAACCAAATTCGCTGTTCTGTACTGATACTAGGGTCCATGCTAAGTAAAGGGCATGTTGCAGAGCAGGCTATATCATGAGCAGTTCCCCAAAAATCAGAAATAATATCAAAAACCGATTAAGACCATCATATATTTGTTTTTTCGTGATCTTGTTATGGTACAAAAATACATTTAATATCGCTTAATATCGTATAATGGTGATACTGACATGGCGCTCGTACGTATGTTCAGAAATTATGATACAGAAAATCAGATACTAATTAAAGTAAATATTCCTAATACAAGTTACATGCAATATCACAAAAACATATGTGTATTTCACATAAATAGATGAATAATAAATAAAATAAACAATTCTTTCCCGCGGGCAAGTATGTAATAAAAGTACATTTTCGAACGTACCGGAAATCGGAACTGTCAAATGAAGCGCGTCAACGTCAAATCATAATGGGTATCGGCCATTTTGGCGGAACTCGCCTAACTTTCATTACGATTTTGTTAACTAAATGTACCCTACAAAGGCTACGAATTTAAGGGATTTACTTAGAAGGCATTGATACTGACCCAAAAATGATAAGTTCAGATAGGTGCTTATTATATAGCCGACTCCCCATACATTTGTGCAACAACCCCTTTATGCCACGGGCGGGAAACAGCCATTTAAAAAAATAATCATCTAAACACATGAAGGGTTTTTCTTATTATATTTTTATGGACTTTACTTCTCGCTTATTAAAACAGCACAATAGTCAAATACTATTCAACTGCTTGCTTTATATGTACCGTTATTATCAGTAACAAAAGGGTTCGAGATAAGTCGAGCATAAACGTTAAAATTACTTTCCGACCGCAAGCCGCCCAAATCCGTTCACGGTTAAAAATAACCGTGAAATAGCGTAGAAATAACTGACGAGTTCCGAGTGGTACGGGTTGAACCTTTCGGACACGTGTTCGACGTTCGTATCTAATAACTCATTTTTGATTGGTACTTGTTACAAAATTATAATTTTAGAAAGTACGATTTTTTTTATCCTTGAATAGCTATATCTAGCTTTACGTAACTATATAGCCGTAAGTAACTACCCTTCTCTCTCTCTCTCTCAGCCTAAAGACGTCCACTGCTGGACAAAGGCCTCCCCCAAGGATTTTATCCATGGGGGGGTTTTGCCGTAATCTACTACTACAATAAATCTACTACAATCTAAACTACCCTTCACCCACAATAAATAAATACTATTTAAACTGTAATAACAAAAATACTTACATTTTTTTCTTAAAAAGCTATATAGCCAGCTCTATACCATACAGGTTGCATTACACGCACAATAAATTAGCGCTCCGAGAAAACCCTATGGGACAAAATTTCTTCGAGACTGCCATGATGCAATACCAAATTAAACACGCTTTTTTCATCTCCGACCGATATTTTTGTTATTGCATAAAAGGCAGTGCTGTAACTTGAATACGCATTATGTAAGCTCTTCACACTTCACGGCCACAAAGAAACCAATTTGCCATTTGGCTTTCTCTGTTTTAAATGCGTTTTCTTTACACTTCATTTGCACTACGTAGCTTGAATCCTTAGCATACAACAGTGACAGGAAAATACGTGTGATGTTAATAGGATAGGATAAATTAATTAGTTTTAACAAGTTTTATAATTAGATGACTTCTGTTACATATATCTATCGAAAAATTAATATGAAAAACTAGTTTTCTGTAACAAACTTAAAGATAAGCTGATTTACGTGCCAGTAACCTGTTTATTATAATCATTGACGGAAGCAACAAGTCATTAGTGATACGGTGTTATTAGACCGGACATGTAAAAACTTCACCAGGTACTTATAAGTTTCTGATTACTTTTGCCTAAATAATGTTGATATTTTTGGTCATCAAAAGAAGTATACGCTTATTTCTAGGTCTATAAGTGATTATTTGTAATCTTAAGGAATATAGCCAATAATTATCTAAGTTTGTAACTTTTAAGTTGTAACTCACTGTCCTACATTATTGTTTGCACACATTTACTTTCGTGCACGCCTTGTTAGCACATACAATCTCAATAACATGTGGAACTATCTGTCTAATGCCTTTTAGCGCATATTCTCTACAAACAGTAATTTTATGTTGCTAATTAAAACTATAAATTTGACCTGGCTTCGCATGGAAATGTCCTGAAACGACGAAACTTCCTGAAAATGTATTTTGTCAGAGATACAGAGTTGAACAAAAAATAATGAACTGTTTCTTCCAAGAGAAAATCATTTACCTAACGATGTTTGTTTTATGTACTTTTTCCCACAAAGATTATGAGAAATTGGGGATAATGTCAGAAAAGTTAAACAGAACATAAACTGGCGAGCAATGGGAATGTTTTTTGAAAAGACAATATGTTTTGAAAACAGAGGAGACTAACGTTGTGCCACATGGAACTTACATGACATTCAGAGAGCAAGGTTTTTTTTTATAACATAGGGCGGCAAACCAGCAAGCGGGTGACCTGATGGTAAGCGATCACCTCTGCCCATGAACTACTGCAACACCAGGGGTATCACAAGAGTGTTGCCGGCATTTCAAGAAGATGTAGACTCGTTTTTGAAGGTTGTCGGAAAGGAAAGGTGTCGTATTGGTTCGGGAAAACCGTCGCAGGAAGTTGGTTCCACAGTTAGGTCGTACGTGGCAAGAAGTGTCTTTTAAAACGTACGGTGGTTGACAGCCAGTCATCCAGATGGTATGGATGAAACTTCAACCTGAAGGTGAAGATGAATTTAATTGAATGTTCGTTTAAACCAAAAAAATAATACTAATTATTTTTTATCTTTGCCACTGGCAAAAAAATATGCAAATAACAATCTCAAAGTTTTTAACTTTACTAGCATGCGGCAAAAAGTATCATGTGTGTTTTTCATAAAAACTTTCACCCTTCTATTGCCCTCCTATTTGAGGATTGATTTTTGATGTAAATATCTATAATACATCTATAGGCGCGGTTAAACAGTAAAATTGACTCGCATTCCGTGACGGAAAATGGTGTCCCATCGATGCTCAAATGTTTAATGTTCAGATATTTTTACACCTGCCGGGCGACTAATTTTTTTTAAAATGGACTATGTTTGGCATCGGGTCTTTAACTAACTAACCAAACCAAACTTCCTCAAAGCCCGTCTAGCAAAAGACAGACAGAAAGTCATCAAATCTTATATTTCTACCTCCGAACGATTTTTATGTTAAACATTTAATTTCTCCACTTTCAGCTGGTCGGCCTGGCCATCATCGGTATCGGCGTGGCGTTCCTTCTTAAATGGAACACCGTCACCGACCTCCTCCACGGCATGAACGTCGGACCCTGGCTGTTCATCATCATTGGGGCCATCATGTTCCTCATCGCCTTCTTCGGTTGCTGCGGAGCCGTCAGGGAGAGCCACTGCATGGTTGTCACTGTGAGTTTTTTTTATTGTCGTCACAATTCAGTAGATTTTGCGTTCTTTCTTAAATGATACACCATCACTGAACTCCTCCATGGCATGAACGTCGGACCCTGGTTGTTCATCATCATCGGGGCCATCACTAGAAACTGGGATATTAATTCGTAATCGCTTCGGTTCAATTAGGACCAAGCAAGACCCATTCTTGCATTTAATTTCTTATAATTTCTCTTTTGTTATTCAGTTACACGAGAGCGCAGCTCGCAAAAGAATCTGATTCTATGTGAGAAATTACTTATCTGTGTTTCAAATATTGGCGCTAATTTAGGTCTTTTTTTCCAGTACGCGATATTCCTGCTGGTGATAATCATCCTTCAGGTTGTCCTGGCGGTGCTGCTGTTCGTGTACGGGGGCTCCATCAAGACTGAGCTGGAGCACACTATCGACCGCATGTTCAAGACGCGCGACAACGAAGCCTCCATGAAAGTCTTTGAGAGCATCGAGAAACAGGTGATTTTTTTTTTGGAAACCAGCTGGTGCCAGCAAAAAGTAAAAAAGGCAAATAGTTGCCTTTGTCACTCTCTAGCCTTCCACTTATTTCCACATAATAAATCACATCAATTCATTGTTCCGTTTTGACCTGAAAGAAGAAAAGAAGCAAGTCAACCTGAAAATCTTTGGGGCTCGACCTGGAATTATTTGAAAATTTTCGCAAAGGGCAAAGTAATCGCTAAAATGCAATATTACAAAACATTCATCTTTTGTGAATAGACGTGCAGACACTAAACCCCTAATTCCTACAACACGCCCGCGAGGTTCCATACGCAAGTGGTCCGTAATCGTACGGGCATTAATTTGCAAAACATATGTACAATTTATATAAATATCTGGTCCTTTCCAGTTCCAATGCTGCGGTGCGCACGGCAAGTCTGACTACGGACTGCTGGACAAAACACCCAAGTCCTGTTGCAATGAGAAAGAGTCCATGCTGAGTTCCGACTACCTGTGCACGAGCTACAACCACGAGGGCTGCGCGGAAACACTTGGCGCTCTCTACGAGAAGTGGAATAAGCCCATCGCTGCTATCGCTATCGGCGTTGCTTGTGTTGAGGTATGTATTGTATAATATTATCTATGGTAACTCCGACTATCTGTACACGAGCTACAACCACGAGGGCTGCGCGGAAACACTCGGCGCTCTCTATGAGAAGTGGAACAAGCCTATCGCTGCTATCGCTATTGGCGTTGCTTGTGTTGAGGTATGTATTGTATAATATTATCTATGGTAACTCCGACTATCTGTACACGAGCTACAACCACGAGGGCTGCGTGGAAACACTTGGCGCTCTCTATGAGAAATGGAACAAGCCTATTGCTGCTATCGCTATCGGCGTTGCTTGTGTTGAGGTCTGTATTGTATAATATTATCTATGGTAACTACGACTATCTGTACACGAGCTACAACCACGAGGGCTGCGCGGAAACACTCGGCGCTCTCTATGAGAAGTGGAACAAGCCTATCGCTGCTATTGCCATCGTCGTTGTATGGGTTGAGGTCTATATAATTTTTCTTCTTTCTATTTAAACATGGGTCAGATTGATGGATTTGAACTTGGGACTTTTCGAACACAAGCAATTTTGAAATTATCTTAAAAACACTGTGCTTAATGAAAATGCGGCCAACGTTGTGAAAATCTTTCGCAGTTGGTTTGGGTATATAAAGAACGGCCGGGAATATTAATTTACATTTCAAAACTTGATCGCTAGATCATTTTTCATTATTTAGGCCTCCTAAATTAATCTATTTTTTCGTAAATCGTTTTTCATTAATTAGGTCTCCTAAATTAATCTATTTTTATTCTGTTTTACAGGTCGTAGGAGCCTTATTCGCGCTGTGTCTCGCCAATTCCATAAGAAACATGGACAGAAGGTCTCGCTACTAATATTTTGTACATTAAAACTGGTACCTATGAACACATTTTATTTTGGTACTACTTACTGACTAAAATGGGAGGCTATTGCATGGCCTTATAATAGGGTTTTGTAATTTGCCGTTAACGAATATCATTCGATTTTTTAAATTTAAAAGTAAACGTGCTTTATTGATATTTACAGCAACATCTTGTACTATTATGAAAACGTCGTAAATTACCCTTAAATACTTATAATTTTAATCTCTTTATTCAAATCATAACATAAATATTACAAAATTTATATGTCAAATATTAAATGTCAAATAATAAAAGATTAGAACCCGCCCCCATGGAAGTAATAAGTACCTTTGTACAAAGTACTTACTACTTCCATGCACGCCCCTTAAAGTTTCCGGTGCAAAGCTGCCCAAAACGCTGGCAATCGCGACCCTTTTCAACAGAAAAGAGCAGGAGCGGGATATCGCTAGATTTCTGTTCTATAATTTAAAATATAATATTCTAATATATTTTTGACGAAGATATTTTATCGAAAGATATTCAAAAGCATTTAAAATGGTGATAAAATGTAATACATATTTGTCTCACATTATATGGTTGTTGTTGTGTGGTTCATTTAAAGGTGCAAATGCTTTTACTATGCATATTGGCTTCAGTTGATATATCAATGATAATTGATATGGTCGCATGTTATGACGCATTTGTATTGCCTTTAACGTGGTTTATTGCGAAATTTACTTACGAAAGCATCAAAGAAATATACATGTTGTTTAACAATAAATATATATTTTCTTCAAACCATAAAAAAGTTGGCTGTCATGGGACGCCCGGCAGATGTAAAACATCTGAGCATCGTGGCACGATGACGCCATGCCAATTGGCATTACGGCACTCGAGTCGATTTAACTGCCAATTTTCGCCAATACCAAGATGTTTTACATCAAAAGCATTATGCCGAAGTCAATATGTTATAGTAAGCACGCTTTTAGTAAAAATGCGCTTTTATTGTTAACAAGGCCTGAACAAGATTACTGGGCGTTAAACAGCATCACTATTTTGATAAACATGAGGCCCTAAGAACCGACTAAAAATATGGTATATGATATCAATGTTTGTTGTTTCAATACTTGGTTTAACAGTATTTTAATACAACAAATAATAAAATAATTTACACAGCAGTCATGTATTTAGTAATTATATATTTTAGTCGATTAATAGGTCGTCACTGTCAATCAATAGAGTGACTTCCAACGGCCCCGGCGGGACGGCCCCGGTGACGGGGCCGTTGGAAAAAAAATTTCCAACGGCCCCGGCGGGCCAGGAGTTTGCGTTGACGGGGCCGTTGGAAAAAAAAAATTACCAACGGCCCCGGTGTGTTTATTAAATGGGACGGATAGCATAAAAAATTTATAGCGTACGCTCCGGTAGTGTTTAAAGGGGGAAAATTGTGTATTATTTTGTATACCTTAAATATGAAATGAAATTAAAAAAAGAGTTTGTATGTAACAATCACTTTTTATTGTTGATAAAAAATAAATTTCAACTAGGTATCAACAATCATATATATAAAAAAATAAAATAAATGATGTTTGTTTAAGATTATGACACATAATAGTACAAGTATTAAGATAACAAACTGTCAACTACTAAATATCTTACTGTCTCTGTTGTATTTTTACTCCGTAAACAGTTTATAACTAATTAACGTATTATTAACTGATTGTTACGTACAAACTCTTTTTTAAATTTCATTTCATATAAGGTCTACAAAATAATTCACAATTCCCCCCCCCCCGCTTTAAACACTACCGGAGCGTATGCTATAATATTTTTATGCTATCCGTCCCATTTAATAAACATGCCGTGGCCGTTGGTAAAATTTTTTTTCCAACGGCCCCGTCAACGCACAAACCGGGCCCGCCGGGGCCGTTGGAAGTTTTTTTTCCAACGGCCCCGTCACCGGGGCAGTCCCGCCGGGGCCGTTGGAAGTCACTCAATCAATATAGTGAATATAGGAGCAGCAACTGTGTCTATAAAAAGTGGTGGTATTAAAAAACGTTACGTCGCAAAATGTCTCCTGGTCACAAAATGGTCCTTTCGCAAAATGTCCCTTTCGCAAAATGGCCCTTTCGCAAAATGGCCCTTTCGCAAAATGTCCCCCTTTTGGCAAAGTGACCCCTTTCAGTAAACAAAATAAAAAAAATGCAAAAAGAACACTTTACTAAAAGGGGGATATTTTGCAAAAGGGCCATTTGCGAAAGGGACATTTTGCGACGTAACGTTAAAAATAAAATGTTTGATACATTAAATGCTTACATTGGGAGACATTGGGTTTTGCTTTACTAACATTGCCGTGCAGTCAATGCATATTAAGAATTGTCTTTACTTTTTTTTAAATTAGGAACTAAACCAAGTTTGCTTGTATTTTAAGCATTTTTTCCTAAAGAAAAACTTTATTTCAAAGTTTCATGAGATAACAAGCTAATTATTTAAAAATAAAAAACACGAGTGACAAGTCACTCGGAGGAATGCAAGGAATCTAAAAATACCTCTCATATCAAAATCTGTTGAGCCGTTCAGGACTTATGGTAGAATAACGAAACTTACATACATACATGAACCCTGAAAACATAACACTCCTTTTTTGGTCAGTCATATAAAAAGCAGAGGAATTGAAAAGGCATCTTTGTTGTTCAATATAATACGAAAGATAACAAAAAATCGAAAACTATTTATAAGCCTATATACCTACCTAACAATATTTGTGACAATGACAATGCTGATTTTGAATAAGAATAGTAGGTTTTATATTATACCATTGTCTGTATGTTTAATGTTAGATATATATATGTATTCGATTTTAACTTACATAATATACAAGACAAATTGATACAAGTATTAATAAAACTATATAACCGACTAAGTTATATATATAAAATTGCTTAGTACCCAAGAATCTCTAAAATGAGAACAATAGTCGTGATGACAAGGTAATAAAATAAATCTTAAAACGATTCCAAATAAGAACCTATTTTCGTATTCAAATTTTTGCAAAATGGCTATAATCGACTGACTCGACAAATTTTTTTGGAATCAATAAAATTGGTCTCGCGACTATTTTTCTAAATATGTTGTTTGGGCTCTTACAGCCATTTGTTGTGATATTGACTATGATTAAAAATAAGCTGTAACATTTATTGACTTTTATATTGCTGTTTTCTTTTTAAATATATTTTACATTTTAAAACATTTTGAGAAATCTCATATTTGCGGCAAATGGTTTTATGCTGTTTTTTGTAAAAAAAAAAATCGTAGTGCCAAAATAGGCTTACACGTAGAAAAAAAAACTATAATATAACTTCTGTCCGTAAAATAGGAACGCCATTGATTTGTACTGAATAAATATATGTATAACAATGCGTTGTTTTTTTTAGTTAACCTTCGAAGTGAGTTTAAAGACTTCGAATTTTAATTGCCTTGTAAATAGTTAATATTTATGAACATTAATATTATTACACTATTTAATACTATTAAATATTTATTTAATCTAATGCCTATATTTAAAAAAAATTGATAGGTACTTCGTAATACTTTTTGCATGGAATGGCACTGTTATACCTAACCATCAAAAGAGATTTGAAAAATGAAAATGTTTCGGTGTTGCATGTGTTATTGGTTGAACTATCACCGAGTTTGATATTTTCCTTATAGTATGCACGTTATTAAATAAATAAGATAAAGGAAGGTTGACTTTTCCTTGATAACGAAATATCTATTTGTCGACATGAATCTGTAGATATTAATTTTCGAATGAAAGTATTCAAATTAGTATCCTCTAATATCTTTAGTAAAAATGCACGTATCAAAATAATTCAAAGTTTTGTAAATTGCTCTTATGTTGTGGTAGCATGTGATTAATATTTTACGGTACCAGTAAAACAATTTTAATTATTCTTATCTTTCTTACATAAATATTGACTCAATGATTAAATTTTTCAGGTACGCCTAAAGCAAGCAGATACCGACGCAAAGAAAAAACTGAGACACCGTTGAATAATATCGATTTGTACAATTTTAAGAATTTAGTTTCGGATAGTGCAACACCCCACCTTTTGAAAATAAGCATCGACACGATTGATTAAAAATATTTCGATTGAAATAAGAATTTCATATTTTATTGATTTCATCACAAAATAAATTGTTGAAATAATATAACATCTTGTTTTCAGAAGATCTTGAAAAGTTAATTTATTTTTGTCCATGATGATCCGATTTTTTGTTGTTATTTAGTCGACTAGGCATTATAAAAAAAAATAATCTACAACAGTTTGCACTCGCCCCAAAATGATCTTTTCTCTCTGCATCACCTCTTAGTTGACTGGTAGAAAAAGCCTCCGGCTTTAACATTTTACATGTTTTTTGTAAAGAAGTTAAATAAAAAATAGTTCATCTGCTATGCGCACAAAGAGAAATTATCTCGACAAATCTCTCATTGAATCTCTTTTTACGATGTTAGTGGACGTGCCATTATATTCTCAAATAACTTTAGTATAGAGATTTGTCGGTTAGAGACCGTCCAAGGCGCGATGGATGAATCAAACTAAACTTTAATTACCTAATGATGTGTTGAGAAGTTAAAATACTGCCTTTGAAGTCATAACTAGAATGTCATTCTCGACATTTCAATAATAAATGTAGGTAACAATTTGTATTTTTAAAAAGTTTTCTTAAAAAATGATCACTCGTCCGATTTTTTTCTATTGTTAATCTATCTGCGATAAAGCCGAAGAAAATTCGATTGTTTTCATCACTATGACAAAAATGTGCCTTTTATATTTGACCGATTCTTATTTTAAAACATGTGTCTGAACTTTTTTATCTACGTGTCAAATCTTAGTTGACTACAGCGTAGATACGAAAAGACCTGATGTACCTACCTACCTTTAAATTTAGTTACATATTTTTTATTTGAAACATTTTAGTTAGTATTTCGTTACATTGAAATTCCTTGTGTTAATGATATTTAGAAATTACCTAATAAGTTAGGATTAAGTACTGTTTATAAATAAAATGTTACAAGAACAGAAATTACGAGTATTTTCATAATTCAAAGTTGTAATGGTCGTACGTCCATTTTACAAAAAAGTTAAGATTATATACTTATATAACATAATTATGATTATATAGATTTTATAAGTGCATTTCTATTAAATGTGATTTATTAAGTGTTTCTCATACTTACATATGTAAATAATTTGATATTATTGTATCTCTTTCTATTTGGCGGGAGCAAATGTTTGTGCATTTCCGACGAATCAGCTTCTATGTGAATGATCTATGTATGATGATTAATAAATTTTCTACTACAAATTATAGTTTTTATTCCTCACTAGCTGCGCCCCGGGGCTTCATTCCCATGGGAATTTCGGGATAAAAAGTACCCTATGTGCTATTCCCGGCATTTTTCTACCCGTATACTAGGGTTTGAGTAATTTTGTATGGACCAGCGGCGTCATTTTTATTTTTCGCGACCAGGGATAATTTTATTACTATTTGATAGCACCCTAATAAAGAAACATATCGTAGTGGTAAACATTGTTCTAAGTAATATCGGAGCTGAGGTATGATTTTTTTAAATATTAATTTTTGACTGAAGTTTACAAGAATACATAATACTCGTTTAACGTTACACTATGGCGCTAATTTTACCTAACAGCTGTAGATAGGAGAAGAAGTTAATAAAACCTTCATTTAATCAAGGGCGGATCCAGCTTTCGCGTCAGGGGGGGGGGGTCATATGGTCGATACTCAAAATAATGCTGAAAACATTCGCGGGCTTATGTTCCAAGGAGGGCTATGACCTGGAGGTCGACGCTCCCCCCTCCCGCCTTGCATCAGCTCTTGTGTTTAATTATACCTATTTGGTACATTTTTTTCATGTAGTTCTTTGTTTTAAAATGGTGTTGTTTTTAACTAAAAAAACAATTATTTTGTGTTCCCGGCACGGATTTGGCGATTTTACAAAGGAAGCTATGTATGCGAGTGTGTATTGTTGATTTAAAATACATTGCCGTTTTTAAAAGAAGTGTTGTAGGGCTTATCTTCAAAAACACGCAATGAATGTTAAAATGAACTATACGTTCACACGTCGTTTAGCTTAGTGGTACGATCACTAATCTCATTTTTCTGTCAAAAAAGGCAAATAGTGCTGTACCGCACAGAAAAGCTAATTGATTCTAAAAGCCTAATCGATTTGGAAACAGAGGAATGATAATGACAGAGGAATGATATTCTGTGTCATGTATTTTTTTTTAGGGTTCCGTACCTCAAAAGGTTAAAACGGAACCCTCGCGAAAATTAAAATAGAATATGTATTTAAATAAAAAATCGAATATCTCAAAAACGGCTGGAACTATTTAGATGCACAACAAACTTAAACATTCTATTAATAATTTCTATGTATATTCCAAGTTTCATCAAAATCGGATCAACGGTTCGAGAGTTATCGCAGAACAAACATGCATACATACAAACAATGTAATTTTTATCCAACTTGATTAAAATCATTAACCTTTCTTTTAGCTTCGCAGTAGTAGAGAAAAAGACAAGTTATTAATGATTTATCATTTCTCTGCCGTTTTCTCATTCCTCTGTCGATGAACTCGAATAATTGATTATAATATCGGTATTGTAAAATTGCTTACAGTATCAATTTGGAAAGTAAAGGGCGGCGGCGACACCTTTGAATCGTTTGCATGGATGGCGAGCGTTCCCATCACTAAATCGCTTATGTGACGTCACAGTAGGTAAAAAAACATTGACACGCTCGTTTTCTATGCAGGCGATGAGACTTACGGGGTCTAGGTAATATTATGTCTGTGCCCGACACACATAAACAAACTATTTTACATAGTGACTACTGACGCGTATGCTGGATCCGCCCTTGAAGGTCTCTATACATCTAATTTTGGGCACAGGTCTCTGTATGAATCATGGCTATAACCACAGAATTAATATTAGTACTACGTACAGAAAGGAAACTCCCTGCCCCTCCCGCAATATGGCACCCCCCCGCTCCTTCCGCACTTCTCCTCCGTTCTTGTGTAACTATGGGACGTTCGACTATGAAAACGCACACATTGACGTGTTACTGACGTGTTCACAGATATACAGTTTCATTTGTAGTAGTAGTAGGCATATTTGACGCGCCGTTTCTATGAAGCGCCCGCCCTGTGCTATAACGTAAAAAGTGTAACGAATTGAAGAATTGTAGCTTCATAACAAACTTCACAACAATGTAGTAGGTATGTAAACTCCATTTATTCTTACCAGTCCTATCATGTAAACAATCTTCACAGTACTTTTTATTGAATTTTGTTGAAAATAAATCAAATATTAATTCAAACCTAAATATTCTAAAGTAAAACATTTATTAACCACGAAAGTAATTTCCTAAAAAGTCTATTTTAATTTATATTGTTGTAAAATCATAAAAAGACATGGTAAGATTGTTTACATGATAGGACTGGTAAGAATAAATGGATTTTAGTATAGTATGCCGCATGTTTATAACTAGCATAAACGAAGCCGTTTTTTACATGTTATTAGCATTATTGTTAAAATCGAATTGAATTGTTAGTCAAAAATATGAAAAATAAAATGCCTAATATCTCAGCTCCGATATAGTTTAGCTATATGTACTCCATAATAAAGTTTGATCCCCTTGATATGTTCTTTCAAAATAACCAAGTTTGGTGAGTGTCCGCGAAAATTGAAAATGACGCCAACTTTACCCAAACCCCTTTCATCGAAATCCGTCTAGTAGGTACATTTAGCGTGACTAAGTATCCTCACAAACTCGCATCCAAACTTTAGCATTTACTTTTAATATTAGGAGAATGTGTAACAACAGCACATGATTAGGTAGTTAAATGGTAACAGTATGATGTTTTATTTAATTCCATGTCCGAAAAAGTTAAAAAAAAACGGTCAAGTGCGGGTCAAACTCGCGCACCGAGGGTTCCGTACACGCAAAGCATCTCACATTATAGTTCTTAGTAAAAGACCAATTAGTTTTAAAAACAAACTTTGCACAGTTCGATCCCTAGGTCTCATATTGCATTGGGCGCCAAAATAAGTTTGTGACAATTTTTGCACGCCGCCGCCGCCGCGCCGCCGCCGAAGCGAAGGGCCGCCCCGCCCTCCGGCCGTGTATTATAGTACGCGACTCGTCAAAATCGCGCCAGTTAGGGAACATAGGAACCTAAATTGTCTCTATTTATAGAATTAAGACGGACCACAAAGTTTTCTTATAATCTCCTTTCTTGTATCGTATCCTCCCTTTGATTAGATACTTCTCTGAGTATCCTCCCAATCTTGATTTTTTATCGACTAACCAATTTAACTGAACATTACGATCGAATACATTTGATTTAATACCTAAATAAACAATAATCTCATACATACCCCTTTTTTCTACGTCGGTCGATTCGATGCTCATCCCAGCCTGGCGCAACTCCAAAGAAAAAAAACGATCGTATGAAAACGGGAGCGAATTTTTAATACGTCTATGTTCGAAAGATTATTCATACCTACAAAGCAGTGAACAATTGACGGCATTCAATTTTTATCGCATTATACTTCACCGCCATCTTAGACCGCCATGCTATAACATTGACGTTTCTCTATTGTTGTTTGTGTGGTTTTCTGAAAAGATCGCTGAATATTAATTATTATTCTGTGCTCTTTTTTAAAGCAATCTGCCTAATTTTCTTAAAATTTTATAGCGTCTAGGGGTAGAAATACAAATATAAAGCAAATATGAGCGGATTGAACAGGAAAAAGTGCGAAATTTGTAAAATAAAAACGTATCGAATGGACGGTCAAAAAGAATTTTCATGGCAAAATTTCCATTAGAAGAAGATCGGTAAGTACAAAATCTATATTATTATCGTGGATATAACTACGTTGGTCATAAATTTCATTGTAAATTAGATAAACGGGTAAATTAAAAGGTATAACCTTAGTTGCATGTAAACAATAGTGCTGATAAGTATAGTGTTTGTAAATTTTATCGATAATTTTCGTTTCAAATTAAAATATAAAAAAATTCTTAAGAATGGTTTATAATTTAATCTATTGAAGGAAAAGCTTATTAGGTATATTGATATATGTATACAAAACGGTGTATTAGAAGGATAAATGTTTTTGGCTTGGCAAATCCTCTTAATAATCGTGACTACTTTTAAGGTACCCCTAAGTTTATGTTCAGATCATAACTAATTAATATGTACAATACAGAACATGCATACAAATTTTAATCTAGTCTTATTTTCAGCTGTAGGCAATGGGTAGCAGCTACCGGAAACAAAAATTTGATTAATGTGCCAATTGAAAAATTGAACCAATTAAAATATGTATGTGGCAAGCATTTTCTTACAAAAGATTTCAAGAATAAGAAAATGCAGTTTAAGAAAAATGCTGTTCCATGTATTGATGACCTGTTCCTCAGCTTTCCATTACATATCTAACATATGAAAAGGAAAAATGTTTTGGATGATCATAATTACTACAGCCACACTGTTAGGGGTTAGTAAATTATATTTGTTTTATTATTTTATTTTATTGGATGTCACTCTGCAAATTCATTTTCTTATGTGTTGCAGAATCTTCAACTTCAGAATTTTCAATTGAGTGTGACTCTAAAAGAAAAAGGACACGTAGTCCACGTAAGCACTTTTTACATATTAAAGTACGGGTATATTGTACCTTTGCCCAGCAGTGGAATACAAAAGGTTGGGAAAAAGTATATTGTAATAATTACGTATGTACAATGTTAACTTTGCAGAACTTGCCAAATTTACTAAACAAATTGATTGTGTTGCAGAGACTTCAACTTCTTGACTCCATAAGTAAAAAATCACATAGTCCAAGTAAGTATTTTCATATATTAAAGTATATTGTATTAATAACATGTTCTGCAATATTAACTTCGCATAATCAGCCACTTACCTACTCTGTAATTTTATTCTATTTCAGAACCTTTAACTTCTATAGAAAATTTTACTGTGAGTGACACTAAAAGAAAAAGATCACATAGTCCAAGTAAGCATTTTTATATATTGAAGTATTAGGTATTAGTCGTATTTCCCCATGACTGAGGGTCGTGGTCGTTATATGGAATGAAACACACACAACGACTTTCTTGGCAATTTTAATGGAGTGGTTTGCCATTGCCTTCTCCATTTCACACACTAGTTGATAATCATCAACACAGAGTGCAGGTTTCCTCACGATGTTTTCCTTCACCGGAAGCAAGTGGTGGTCGATGAAAACTACCATACATGAGTCAGATTGGTGTACAAACTAATGTAGCCCGGGCAGGATTCGAACCTGGGATTTTGCATCCACAGGCGGGCGCTCTACCACTCGCCACCACCATATTGAAGTACATTGTCATAATTACATTTATTGTAATACTAGCTTTTGCCCGCGGCTTCGACCGAAAAAAGTACAAGAAAAATAACCAGTACTCATGACGGAAAAGGTTTTTAACTATTTAATAGTTATGTTTTTTTTTGTGTTGCAGAACTTCTAACCTGGAGCACAGCCTGGAGTTAAGGAATTGTCATTTTTCGTCTATAAAAACATGTAAAAGAAATATACTTTGAAAGACATAAAACTGGTGTTCATTAATTCCTCCCAAAATAAAACTGTGGGCGTGGGTCACTATTAGATCACCTACCTACTACCTACGGTCGGCAAATGCTGATATCGACCTACCTACCTACCTACGATAAACGGTCGATAAATACTAATACCGATAAGTCGATAATAAGTGTGATGTACCACATCCCTATTTTTTTTTCTTGATGTTGGCACAATGTTAAGCATTTGTGGCCTTCATATTGGCGGCCCTGTTTCGCTCCCGTTTCATAGTCCATTTTTTTGTATGGGAGTCCCGACTCTTAAAACGTAGTGATTATATACTCTTTGGCTCATCCCTAGAAATCACTGAAATCATACTTATCTTGAAATCGTACGTAACTGACAGACAGCAGATGACGTTTCTGATTTATCTATTTTTTTGACATTGACAGATACTACATTACTGCCTCTAAAAGTATTTCCCTTAATTTTGGTGGATAATTGAAAATCGAAGGGGTTCTGAAAAGGGGCCAAAATGTTACTTAACATAAGAATAGAATTAAGCCTGACCAGAAATATTAAAACCCTGAATTAGAGGCAGCACTTATGCGTTTTATGTTGCAACATTATTGAAAGGAGTAGCGGATTTAAAAGGTGCACTTGCGTGCGGATTTACTCTTGCACAAAAATCTATACCCATATACCTATATGACACTGTCTTACTATAAGCCGAGGATCGCCGGCATTACACATTAAGGTAATTTTATATGAGAACGTGATTAATTAAGTGCACATAATTACATTGCGCGCTTTGAAAATATATTATTAAATATGCTGGACACAAAATACGCAATGTATTTGAAACCCCGTAAACGCACACATACACGATTTCACTATCGTAGCGTAAAAATTAAAATTATTAAGTTCTTTATGGTAAAATGGGAAAAAGATACTGTATTGTGCCTTTATGTTCCAATTCAACAGTTAAAACACCAGATAAACTCTTTTTTTATGTGCCAGAGGACCCGAAAATGAGGAAAAAGTGGATGACAGCCATAAAAAGAGTCGATTCATTAGGGCCTAAAACTAAAGCGCACTGTTGTGAAGACCATTTCGATGTAAGTATTTGTTAATAATAAGTTTATCCTTTACTTTCGATCGTTTAAATGGGTATACACTAGTCTATACCTATGTTAATAGCCCTGACGAAACTTTATTATTAATAGGTACGTAATAAATAAAAGATACAAGTGATTGCATACTGAAAGGCTCCGTAATTTTGATGATTATGAATCATTAGACTATATATATATATATACATATACTATTATTTATAAATTATTAAATATATTTATTATTAAATAGAAACATTAATAAATACGACCCTAGCCGTGTGGTGTCCGGCAGAGAAGAATAGGATCATTCCAAGTGCTCTCACTCAAGTTGATCAGCACTGATTTCTTAAAAACGTATTTTTATTTAAAAAAAATCGTTGATGTAAACAAAGGTAGGATATTGGATAAAATTTATCAAAAATATCTAGGCATAATACCTATTAACAGGTAGGTATTTGCCTACTTAGAAAACTAATATATAGGTAGGTACGTAAATACCTACTAGTACTTCTATTCTGTATATGGGTAAATAGTGGCATTTTATTTAAGTTTATACCTACTAGGTAATAAACACAAAATAATCATCAACAACCTCGAAATGTTGATTGGAGTACCTACCTAGGTAGGTACTGTATTTTTACCGGTCCCATAATAAAAACAGCAAATGAAACTCTCATAGGTAGGTAGGTACCTACTTTCAGTTAGGTTGGAACAAATACCTACCCAAGAATAGGTGTTACAACATACATACCTTTTTAACTTTATTCCTCGAATTTCGGCAGCCGTAAAATCCTGATTATTTATGAAATATTGTGCCACCATCAAACTATCCACTGTTGGCAGATTGTCTGATTGACCTTTAAGAAAACCTTCTTCCATTCTGCACACTTCACGTTTCACTTTAGTCACACACACACACTAGGGACGCAAACTTTGTATTAATACTGTACTTATATTAATAAATTTCAAACAAAATGAAACAAGACGCGAGTAATTTAGTAGGGTCATCGAACCATACTGGCGCGGTGAACAAGGGTGTGACGTCATCGCGTTAGCGCCCGTTATTTCGGAAATTAAAAAAGGGCCTTAACTTCTCGTAGTTATAACTTCGGAAATACTGGATGTATTGAAGTGAAATAAAAACTATTGTAATGTACATGATCTACGCTCCAATTTTAGGTATATTTCATATTAATATTTTGACCCTTTTGTGTTCTCCATTCACGCACACATACACATTACTACTACATACAACCACACGTCGATATGTCAGCGATTTTAAGCCGATCTCAGATAGCTTACCAAAAGTTTTCGTCCAATCAGAGCAATTTATTCGCGCTGCCGATTGCCTCTGTCAGGTCAGTGCCTTGCTATCGTTTCGCGCGCATTCGTATCCTAATTTATAATTGTGATAAGTGATTAGCTTGATTGTGGTATATTACCTACCTATATTGTTTAGTGTTTGTTTGATTCTTGTCGTCACGTAGGCTGTTAGGTGAGAAATTGCGGCATTATTACAAATAGGTTGTAGTCTACCTACACACTTAATTTATGGTAGGTATGTAATTTATTGCATGTTTTTTTACACGTTACAAATTAAGATAGATAGACCCGGCTTTACTTTTATTTTTATTCACCCTACGCCACTGCTATATACATATATTCGTAAATCGTGACATATCAGTGCATCGCGTGGTGCATCTTTTGACAGACAACATACTTAAATCCGATAGTGATGAGACATGTAAACTTTTCAATCATTAATCATGCTGTTTTTTTAAGTATTTATTTTCGATTATATAATAAACTAGTGGTTCTGTCAGAACAGTAGACCTCGCGAGCCCTTCCACGAATACAATGAAGTTTTTTGTTATCAGATTTATTTCAAGTGTTCAAGATAATTCTACCATGTAAAGCAATCCACAATACAATACCATTAACCAAATAAATACACACAATTCAAAGCCAAGCAAGACAAAAAAAGCCATATGGTTTTTAAGAACCATTTAATTCAATAAATAAATCAAGTCGCTCTTGTAAACGAGTGATTTTGCGAGTATTAAAAGCTTTGCTGCGCCATCTATTGATTTTTTTGCGAACTATCGTATGAGAATTTATAACATATGGATTTATAGCGGTTTTATTGAATTTTACTATGTTGTTCAAACAAAAAAATTGCGTCTTAATAAGAATTAATTAATTATGGTTTTTTTAATTTTTCTAATAGCTGAGATATGAGGTTTATTTTATATATTTCGGCCATTTTTTAAAATTTCGAAAAACTGGCTCGACTAAAAAATTCTATAAAATTACCGAACCTGCTTACAAAATTTCATGATAATCGGATCAGAAATGCGACCTGTAGGCGATAACATCCGGACAGACAAAAGAATTTTCGGCTAGTGGAAACTGAGACGCTTCGCTCGCTGCGCTCGCTCGGTCGATTAGAAGATAAATAAAATATTTGAGGCCTGTTTGCATTTTTATTTTGTGTAATGAACTTTATACATTACTTTAAACTATTTACATGTAACAAATGAACTCCATATTTAAATGAATCTATTGATTATGATATATTTATGTACGAGTGTCGGCTGTGCCAATCACTAATACATCTATCTTGTGTATCTTGTCTTGTCATTTGTTTCTATCTTGTTTATGAATTTTCTGCTCACGCAGAAAACAATAGGATTTGGCCTTTAATAACACTGTAGTAGTAAGGATTTCAAACTTCAATGATTGTACCATTGACATACATGACCACACTCGTCAGTAACGCCAACTAGTGCGCGTAAAAACGATAACCCTCATTGTATAAAATTAGGTACGTTTGTATTTCATTCGTCAGGAGGGTAATATTTCAAAGAAGTTGGTAACCCTGAATGAGAATGACAGTTATTGTGTTGAATTGCTAACTTGACGTTTGTTTGTGTGTGTGAGAGATAGAACTTGATTGACTTTCGGTTTGGGGTGTTCGAGTCGTCATCGTCACTTCATTTTACTATTTTAGGCTCATACCGCACATATGAACAAAATAAATAATACAAACTTTCACTAGATTGTTCGTGTTTCGTCGTCAATTTCTAAATGTGTAGTGCAAAAATCTCGCAGTCTGTGATTTTTAACTAAAAAATGGGCTCAAACAACTTTCAAATGGCATTTAAAAATTCTTGTGTTGTGTTTATAATTTTCGCTGTTGCGATAGTTAAGGCTGTAAGTTACGACACGGAGCTGTATGCAAACAAGCCTTGTGACGGCAATGTGTGTTTTGAGGACCTGCATGGAGCCCTGGGCGATTGCTCGTGCAATGTTGATACCATAGATTATTTCAACAACGTCAAGATATTCCCCCGGATTCAGAGCTTGGTGAGCAAAGATTATTTTAGATTCTACAAGGTCAATTTGAAAAAGGAATGTCCGTTCTGGGCAGATGACAGCAGATGTGCGATGAAGTACTGCCATATAAAAACTTGCTCCAAAGAAAGTGTTCCTGGATATGCAAATGGTTATGAAAATGATCACATAGATGAGTCCCCTGCTACAAAATATTCCAAAAAAGCCCAATCTGACTGCAGTTCTGATGCAGATCATGATCCCGACTTAGGCTACCTGAACATGACTATCAGTGCTGCCAGTCAATATGAAATTGCTAAGTGGAAAGCTTATGATGATGCCCTTGAGAAATTCTGTGAAAATGATGACAGAGATGCTGAAGCAGAATATGTAGATTTATCTCTGAACCCTGAGAGATACACTGGGTACAAAGGCCCCTCAGCTCATAGAATATGGAGAAGCATATATCAAGAGAACTGTTTCCGTCCTAAAATAAACCCTTATGAATCTTTTCCCTATGTACTGAGTTCAGATTTGAGTAATATGTGTTTGGAGAAAAGGGTTTTCTATAGAGCGGTATCAGGTATGCACACAAGTATAAATATTCACTTGTGTTCAAAGTATTTGCTCTCTGAAAAGGCGGCTGGGTTTGCTGTGTCACCAGAAGGCGAGTGGGGACCTAATCTTGAGGAGTTCCAGAGGAGATTCGACCCCTCTCAAACTCTGGGAGAGAGCCCCAACTGGTTGAAAAACCTTTACTTTGTATATCTACTAGAAATGAGAGCATTAGCAAAAGCCGGACCTTACTTAGAGAGAGAAGAGTATTTTACCGGCAATCCTACAGAAGATGAGGAGACTAGAGACGCAATTTGTAACATGTTGAGTGTGATTTACACTTTCCCTGACCATTTCAACGAGTCTTCCATGTTCAATGGAGGCAGTCAAGCAGCAAACTTAAAGAACGAGTTTCGTGAACACTTTTGGAATATTTCAAGGATAATGGACTGTGTGGGATGTGATAAATGCAAGCTTTGGGGTAAGCTACAGACTCAAGGGTTGGGGACGGCTCTGAAGATCTTGTTTTCGGGCAGATGGGACAGCCCTGAAGACCCAGAGCAGGGAAAGCTTCCACTTAGACACAAGTCACAAAGATTGCAGAGGACAGAGATTGTAGCTCTGTTCAATGCGTTTGCAAGATTGTCCAATAGTATACGAGAGTTGGAGAACTTTAGGATATTACTCAGGTGAGATAAATTTGACATGTTACCTAATATTAAAGAAGAATTATTATATGTAGTTTGTTCCAACTATACAACATGATAGATGTTATTATTTGCTCATATAAAGTTTGGTAGATTCTCTCATTTGTATGAGCATTTTGGAACATGCTACCTATATTTTGTATACTGGTATGTTTAAATGTTCAGAATAAGATCTAGTTATTAGTAAGATCCTATACATTAACTTCATCGACAATATTAACATAAAGATAAATCTGTAAAGTCCGTTTATTCATAATTGTCCTATTACGTAAACAATCTTACCATGTCTTTTATTGATTTTACAACAATATATGTATAAAATAGACTTTTTAGGAAATTACTTTCGTGATTAATAAATGTTTTACTTTAGAATGATGATGATGATGGTTTGAGCTAATATTTGATTTATTTTTAAGAAAATTTAACAAAAAGTACTGTGAAGATTGCTTACATAATAGGACAATTAAGAAAAAATGGGGTGTATTGTTTCTCCATCGGTTTCTGCCTTATTTCTGTTCATTTGAACTTTGAAGATACCAAAGCAAGGATATTTGGTGAATAATGCATGTTGGTAAATCTTTTGCATGCTATAATAGCTTTCTGGTTTAACTGCATACATTAACAAACTTATTAATTTATGCTTTTGTAATTAAAAAAATTAGATATTTTGTAGTGCTTTTGTTTTGTGATTTGGGCCTTCTTGGGGTGAACAGACGCCTATGTTGTAATTTGATTATTTATTATTATAGATTTAAGTATTATAGATTTTTTAAATGATCAATAGTCAACAGACTGTATGCGAAAGCTTTACGAACTCAATCTGTATGTACATACTTATGTATAAATATCTAATAATATTTTTTATATTATTAGCGTCACAGTAACCAACTACCAGAAATATAGGTATGTGGGTAATGTCTGTGACGATATTATGAATTGCGGAGTTAAAATACGTGTTCGATAAGCGTTTCATGAGGTTGTCTTTGTTAAAACACTTAAAAAAATTATATTCTGCCATTTAATAGGTTTTTTTGATAAAATTCCAATCTCATGTTGTACGAAGGCGTAACTGGCCATTTATGTCCTTACGTGAACTTAAATGGTTGGATTGGAACAACATCTTTAGGTTGAAAGATTTCAAAATTGTATATTTTCGAGCGTTTTTGGTACCTGCAAGTATTTTTTTTTGTGAAAACATTACGAGGGGCCCCAATTTTCTTATGTGCCCAGGACCAATAGGTTAAAGACGACTAACTAATCAAAACCATACAATACCAATCGACATAAGAATAAGTAAAGAGGCATTAGAAGTAATATTTATAGTTATTACGATGAGCTTTTTCGATGTCAGTCGGAATTTACGGTCGGAAGACTCTTTTTCGACTGAAAAAATTTTGTTAATGTGCCCGCGTATTTCGTCCGCTTAATTTACTATTACCTATTTCTCCGGCTCTAAGCTGTGTATCAAGATGAAACCTACGCCAGAATTTAAGTTAAACCTTCTATAATACAACAGTGAAAACCGCATTAAATTTGGTCCAGTAGTTTTTTCGTGATGCGCGTACAGTACAAACATACAGACAGACAGTAAAAAAATAAAAGAAAGTGTTTTGGCTTTCTATTAGCCTTATAAAGGCCCCTCATAAAACTTTTTCATGTACAGACACAGATTAGGGGGCCGATTCCACTAATTACAAACGTCGATATTGTGTCTCAATTGTGTGTCAAGAGCCAAAGAAATTGAAATATAGTGACAAGATCTCTGTAAGACTTCTATGTTTTATTACGATTTCTTTGGCGTTTGAGACACAACTGAAGCATGACATCTACGTTTGTAATTTGTAGAATCAAGGGCCAGGTACGTTTCATTATTTGTATTGATGATTGATGATTGCACAGTTTTTCAGAGGAAAGCGTCAGACCTGCTACGCTTTAGCAGTCACGTATGTGACACTTCCCCTATAGGCAGTTTTCGATGATGCATGAGTGGGTTAGTGTGGTTGTGAGTCAGCCCAAGTCGTAAGTCCGAGTCATGTCAACAAGCGTCATACTTACCTATACACACATAGCGTTACATAACTTGGTCTTCTGAAAGTAAGACAGTCTTCGAGAAATCAAATGTAGCCACGTAAGCGTTGGCTGTTAGCTCCGGTGTTTTTGGAGATACAATTCTTCATAAGTAGGTAATTATGAAATATTATGCAATAAGTGTTTTACATCAAAAATTTTCGACGATTACGGCCCCCTTTGCACTTTCTGCATCCATGTATTTTGATTCCTGCGATCATTTTGTTTTTATCAAAAAAGTACGTGTATAAATTCTAATCAATGAAACCCAGATTAATTATGTTATATTTTATCATAATCTTTGTGTCTGATTACAGAGATACATCGAAATGATAAGACAGAGTGATGGGTTATGCACTTAAATTGTCATAATTATATTTATTGTTTACGTTTACGTTGTAAAATAAAACGCATTCAATAAAAAGATCGCCGATAATAAAATCAAATAGAAGTACAATTTCAGACACAGTTTGATTCTTACATTTTATGATTTTCGTTCTCGTATTTTCTAGAAATAGTGATAAAAAAATATCCTCACTTCACACGTTTTGTAGTTTTAATTTTTCATCTCATGTGCTGTTTGATATCATGTATTAAAACAAATTTCCAAATGAACTTGCGTCCTTTGCTCATAGTCTGTGAATGTGTATATTGATGTAAATATGCTTCTTTATTTTTTAAAGGGAACTGTACTGCATGGCTTTGGTTTAGTCTCGTTCATATTCGTTCATATTATGATATAGGTAAACTCCATTTTTTCTTAATTGTCCTATTACGTAAACAATCTTCACAGTACTTTTTGTTGAATTTTGTTGAAAATAAATCAAATATTAGTTCAAACCTAAAAATTCTAAAGAAAAAACATTTTTAAACCACGAAATTAATTTCCTAATAAGTCTATTTTAATTTATATTGGTGTTAAATCATAAAAAGACATGGTAACATTGTTTACATAATAGGACAATTATGAATAAACGGACTTTACATGTATTGGTTAGGCTCTTTGGTCATCTTAATGTTAAAGTTGATTCAGTTTTTGGCGCAAAATTAGAATTAAGTATTATTTTTTAAAGTAGTAAGTAATTTTTTTTCGAATTTTGCGTTAATAACTTTCTTCTGTTGTTAAAATTATATTAAACAGCGTTTGCAGTTTCTTTGTAAAAATATACACAAAACGGTTTTAATTTTGCACCACGAACACGCGAATCAACTTATTAGATGATCTTGTTCTTACTAGGTTTATAAGTTTTGATAACACAGGGATTCCTAACTTAGCCTAAAACTTAATACTGATACCCAACTGCCTTTTAATTTCATTTGAAATAATTACAAATCAAGGACTAAAAGAAACAATCAAATTTTATTTGAAATGTTTTAAAAAGTGGAATATTTTACGAATTTTTCAACTTTACAATAAAATTGTTTGACTTTTCTACGGAAGTAACTTAAGGAATCGATGTGTTTACAGTATACACAGCTGTATGATATACTATGCCTGCTTTTAGAGGCACACACATACAGCTACATAAAACAAAATGTATTCAATCAAAATTTTTAGTATTATAGGTAATGTTAAATCACATTAATGGAATCGATTTAGCACTCAGGAATTTTTTGCACCATCACAGCACTATCTAATTAAGTCAAATTTATTTTTATTATTTTGTAATTAAAATGTTTTTATACAGTGCAAACAAAGAGACGCAAAAGAAACCAGACATTTTCGGGGGTGTTCCGGAGAGGTCGAGACCTAAACCAACAGAAAACTCAAGTGTCAATTTGAAGAAGGAGCAGTGTACTTCTGGAGGATCAAAACCGGGTTTAGGAAGTTAAACCTTAGATATATTTCTATTTCTGTGTTCACGTAACGATGGAGTAACGAATTTACAGAAAAAAAGCTGGGAGCTAATTCTTTTTTTAATTAATATGCCATCATCGCATTGGCACAGTATAAGATTGGCCAGAGTTTAGGCCGATCACTTTCTAATAGTTACTTCATGAAGAAAGCATTTCTGTTTGGTATTTTTTTTACATTGATGGCATGGTAGTCTTTTCGTTTATTGTCTTTATATTTTTTTGCCTACCTAAGACCTAAACACAACGTTAATTTTAAAATTATGATTGAAAAGACAAACTTTTACTTATTATGTTCGTCGGTAGAGTCTACTTTTGTTCAATGAAAAAAAAAATCTTTCCACATGGATACATTTTAATTTTCTTTTGTTTTTTTTTATTTTCGATCTCCATCTTATGTGAATGCGTTAGTTGATCATCACAAGACTTATTTATTGAAATCCAGTGAGGTGTTGAGCTTAATTTATTATTTTAGGTAAAGCAGAATATTGCTAATGTTATTAATAAATAATTGATTGCGGTTAGTTGAAAAGGTAATCAATTTAATTACCCAGCAATTAGATATTTTTAATTACGCTATTCTTTATGATTCGGTTTTCACTATAATTAATATAGTTTCTTCCAGATGGTATATAGGTATAATACATACAAGCAGGGGGAAGCAGGGGGAGTAGCTAGATCATTGAAAATACAAAATACTCTTACGTACGTCCTAGCGAAAACTGCAAAATAATTTTACACATAATTTTATACATAGGTGAATGTAACAACATTGGCTTCCTTTTTACTGGTGAAAGTATTCATGAATATGAGCAAAACAGGTAAAATATGCAATGCAGCAATTTTTTTTTGGCCTGTTCAATTCAGTGCTTATGCACTGAATAGACTACATTAGACACTGATTATAGTAAGTAGACACTGATTATTCAGTGCATAAGCACTGAATAGACTAGTCTCTCTATCCGTCGCGTCCAGATCATCCGACCAGATCATTGGGGCGGGGCCCCTCAATAATAGTAATTTTACACTTTCCTCGTCTGGCACATGTGGCCTTTTTCATTCACAATGACGTCTAAAATCAATATCGTTATCTAAATTGCTTCAGCGTAGTATTATTACTGCCATGCTTTTTATCACACAAATGGCCTGGTTTATGCCACACCGCCCCACGTATTTTACAGACATGATTTTGCCCCCAAAAAAAAAATCAAACTGGAAAAAAAAACAAACACAGGGAAAATCATACAGGTTCATTCTCTGCAACAGAGAATAAACTATATACACGTGTCCATTAATGATTTGAATCGAATTAATAAATAATAGCGATAATTAATGCATTATTTAAACGTTTTCTCAATTTTTTCTTTGTTGTTTCGCCAGTTGTTAGTTCCTTTGAACAATGGACTGGGTTGTGTCAATACAGATGAACAAACAAGCATCACGGTGTTTGATTGTAGATACCAAACATATTTACATAGTTATGACGGTTTCACAATCACAAAACATAGACGTGGGAATTCCTGTCAATTCTGAATAAAAGTTCTATTTTTTCTTATCGAGTTTGTTTATTAATAACACTGGTGTCAGATTTTATTCAAGTCGCCTAAAGGCATCTGACATGACTTGGGATAGAGTGTTTTCATACATATTTGATTATTCGACTCCACTAAAATTCAATTAACACTATTGAATTTTATTAACTTTTTCCTTTTGCTTTTTTATACTAAAAGATTGAACTTTATTAAGAATTAATCGCTGTTTATTTTCGCTTCCAGTCTTGGAAAACAAGTGTAGGTTTTTAATGTAATAAATTGTACCTATATAACTTACTTTTCAAGATGGTATAGAGTTATATTGTTTTCAGGTTTAGAATGATCTTTAATAATATTGTTAATCCTCAATCATATTGATTCAATTGTTATATTCTGCTTTACCTAAATTTTACAAATAAGGTGTTAAATGTTAGTTAAATAGGTTATTGTGAATTTACACAGTAACATAAGTCTGCAGCCAAGCGAGACAGGCTAGTACGAGTATCATTATAAAGTACATTTTTAAAACTATGACGTATGTTTAAAACATTTGAAAGACTGTACTTGTATATATACGAATGATAAAGTCTTTAAGTCTTTCCATTATGACTCCATAAGAATGTAGCCTCCGAGAGGAGATGAATTCCATGTATTTGTAAAAAAACAAATGTTTTTGTAAAAGTGTCACAAGATTTGTTTTATGTAGCATATGTTCTACATTGTTCAATTTTTTTTTGTTTACGCCTTAACCATTATTATTAACCTATATACTTTAACATTTATTTTTAAAAACTCATAACTGTCACAAATTTTACGGTTTAATAATAGACTAGAAACCCCCCTTGAAATTAAACTTATGTTAATTTCTAAGGAACGCTCAAATACATTAGAGGCAGGATGCTTCGGTAGCATTTGTTGATTCAGCTAATGTTCAACAATGCATACAAGTTGTCCAAGGTATGAGTTAGCATGTATAGTTTTGACGGAAATAAACAGACATACACATCATTATCATATCCAACAAAACAATATGCTGAAAAGCAGAACATTGTTGAATGATCCCCCAAATGAACAGAGGTCATACAATACATGAAACCTTGTACGGTTTAGGTCTAAGTATGTCATATTAAAATAGACATGTATTCAACAATATTTCCAAGTTACACAATCTTTTTGCGAAAAGTCTAAGTGGGAAATCAATTTTTTTTCATGCTTGCTCCAATTTTGTAGCCTTACATTTAAATTTATAGATTTAAGATATTGGCAAACATAAACATACTTTTATGTATGATCAAATCATAAAAAATGGCAGATTTGCCAAGAAGACGAAGAACCTTTTTCATTGCCTGTTCCATCGGCACTATATACTTGTATTTCAGATATACATGGTTTTCAAATAAAATTGTACCTTTTGTACGACTTGCGACACATATGTGCGGCCAAGATACTTTAGTAGATATTCGTATATTATGTAGTTTTATAGTTCAGGAGAACATTGCAATATTCTTTTCATTCCATTAGTTTACGATTCATTATGTTACAGATGTTATTTTCATGTTTTGTTTATTTTCTACGGTTGTATATTATATTGTGGACTTACTGCGATTATAATATAAACTATACTATATGAGTATGAATCTGAATACTATGTAATTGGATTGTTTCAATTTTGCAAGTGAAATATATTGTATGTGAATGTATGTATGAAATTGTTAAGTCTGAAAATACTTTTGAAAAGATGTAAATTTTCATGCTTCGATGAAGTTCTGGTAAAATATTTTGACTTAAAAGTGATAAAAGAGTAATAAAAATATTCTTGCCAAATATTGATCACTTATGCCATTTTATTAAAGATGAAGTGTTTTAATATTTGTATCAAATTAATAAATTGAAAATCCAAGTCTCCATTTTATTTAGTTTTTTTTATTAAGTATTATATTTTTGTTGATGTTTTATTTTTTATTTATTGATTATTTTATTTTTTGTTTTGTTCCTGGCCTATTTTTGTTTTTTTTTTACTTTTTTTTGTAGTGCACTGGAATCATATTTGATTTGATATTTATGTTGATTCTGCATATAACAGTGATTTTAAGACTATGGAAAATTTAATAAATTACAGAATCGGGGTTCAACTGACCATTATAAAAAATATATTAAATCTTATCAGATTAATGTTTTAGTCACAAATTCATTAATAAATATAGTATTATTTACTAATGAGAATTATATAGTTCCTTCATTATATTCTAAGTAGAATTGTGATTTTTTATTAACTTCTGTGTTTCTCGTATTTTGTATAAATAGTATTTTGTTGAGTGTCGGGGGCAGACAAAGTAAAGTATCATTGATTTTGCAAATGCATGCATAGTGGCAAATTATAGTTTAATTATGGCAAATTATTTAATTATAACTTAATGTGCCATTATGTGTACGTGAAGAAGGTTTATTATTTTGATTTAGCCACTATAGTTGGCTATTGGTTACCTGGAACTTAATTATTATGACCAAATAGTTGAAGTATGTTTTACACTAATTGGCAATTTGCGATACGTTTCTAGAACGAATTATACGACGACGGAGTTTTATAACTGCTGCTGGTTTTTTTTTATTTTTAAGTAAAAGTACCTAATTCTGTGATGTTTGAGGTCTATGACGGTCATGACAAAATTATTATAGTATTTATAATAAATGATTGTTTTAACTGTGTGTTTTTATTGTTAAACATGGAGGTCTGGGGGCCAATTCCGCTAATTAAAAACGTAGATATCGTGACAATAGATTGTACAATTAACAAAGTAATTAATAATACTACTACTGTGACAAAAGTTTTTCGGAAAATAAGAAAGTTCAATGTTAAAGTACTCTCATATAGAAATTAGATAGGTATGGTGAAAAAATTCCATGCGAGCGAGCAGGACTTGAACCCGCGACGTCTTTATACGATCTTGCTCTTCCAACTGAGCTTTCGCATTTCACTTCAGATGCAATTAGAACTAAAGTCCAAAAATAAGTAAAGTTCAATGTGGTTCAATGTTATCTATTATATTTTTAAGTTTAATTGCAATACCCATATTTTTTTCTGAATCTTTGTCGAAGTAGGCTCTTTATACTTAATGACTTTGTTGACTGTCTACAAGATCTCTATAAGATCACTTTGCTTTAATCCTATCTCTTTGGCTTTTGAGATACAACTGAGTCACGATAATCACGGGCCCGATGATTGGAGTTTGAAATACTTAGTTTCTATCTATCATCTAAGACAATACGGAAAAAATGCACTGAAAAGTTGAAAATGTAACTTTCTCTTATTTAAGAGCTTATGCTCTGTAGTAGAGTGTTCTCTACGCCCATAGTCTACGCCTCTTTGTTCTCGTCTTTATATTTTAGGTTTTGGAAGTTTCTAGAATCGTTCTCTAAAGTCATACTTATTACAGTAACATATTTGGACGTCTTACGTTGAGTATATTTTTGGAGACCTTTATGGTCATACTGGTGAAGGAAAAGAACCCTCTTTCGTTTGTGTTTTTTCAATATTTATGCTTTTTGTTCTAAAATACTAATGTTTTATGTTTGTTTAGATAGAATTATTACATCCTCCGTAGGTAAGTACAAGTAGCAATTTGTCGACAACACTGCAAAACACAGTGTTTATCACTCAGATCATAGTTTATCATAATCGATATAGCATAAACAACTAATTGAAAAAAATACTACATTCGAGTTTCTGAATTTATATGCTTATGCGTTCCATGTTTAATTTTTTTAAATAATTTAAAAATGTAACGATTATGTACCAAACATAATACTGCCAACGTACCAATAGGTATGAATACATACTGCCAACATGTGATTACCTACATTCTCTTTGTTGCCAAAGAATAATTTTAAAATACTTAAGTTTCTTCAGAATGTTTTGTATTTCAAAACTTTCAACGTAAATTTGATTAAAACTAAGTTAATCAAACTGCCAAACTTCAAAGTTATCACTTATTAAAATAAAATAAATTGTTACTTAATGAAATTAAATAATTTTCAGGTCACTACAAGATACGCCAGTGTTTGTAACGTGCGCACGAAATATCGATTGAAAATGGTGGATGCAGTTTTAAAAATAAAGTAGGGACTTTTTTTATACAATTGTATACACGTTATTTATGTAGTAGTTATATGTACATTTTTTTAAAAGAATTATAGTTAGTAATCCAAATTAAAGTAAGTACTTATAAGTACTTACTTTAATTATAGTAGTACGGTAGAGTAGGTACCTACTTACTGCTAACTATAAGTACCAATGTAAACAGTAGATATCTATTGGTAAATTGGTACCAATTTGGTAGAGACTACAAATTCTGTTTACTTTGGTATACCTCGTTGGTAGGAAAGTTTATATGATTTATCTATATCTAATAATAAAACAGGTTACCTATGTATTTATATGTATATTTAACGGATAGATCCAGTGCTTAATTTTTGCAATGTCTCAAATTAGAAACGACAAAGTATGCTTTCCGTGGGATTCCAACCCGTGGTCAATAAGGTGGACTCAGACCACTGAACTGAACCATTGGAGGTTGTCATGCATTATGTAAACTCCATTTATTCTTACCAGTCCTATCATGTAAACAATCTTCACAGTACTTTTGATTGAATTTTGTTGAAAATAAATCAAATATTAGTTCAAACCTAAACATTCCGCAAAGTAAAACATTTATTAACCACGAATATAATTTCCTAAAAAGTCTATTTTAATTATATATATATTGTTGTAAAATCATAAAAAGACATGGTAAGATTGTTTACATGATAGGACTGGTAAGAATAAATGGAGTTTACGTACGTTGCATCCAACCAACAACGTTTTTTAGTTTTGTCAATGCAATGTATATCAATTTGACTGTACACAATCTAGTGTATGTATAAATAGCCCCTCTGGCATGTTAGGCGACCAAGACTGTTTAATGAGTTTCTTTCGGCATTTCTTCTCAGCAGTGGTCGTTCCGAAATGCTAGTAGTTTGTAGCTTTGAGACATAATACATTATGATTAAATAATTAGTTTTCGATGTGAAAAAGAGCCTTTGAAGGCCAAGTTTCAATTAATGATTTTTGATTTGATTTTGATTGGGACAGTTGGGTGGTTGTTTACTTGCGACATTATACTTTACCTATGTATTTGTTCATTGTGTGACGTGGTTGTGAGCTTCGCCTCGTGTCTCCCGATGACAGGCTTTAAGCAGTTTTTATAATTCTATTCTCTTTATTGCATTTATTTGTTGATATGTATACTTACTCTTATTTTTCCTGGTTGTTACTGTGATTCGTCAATTGTTTTGTTGTGAAATTATCTTTCTTATCGAATGTCTTCTTTAGCCTGAAAAGACCAAATTGACCGGGCCGCGGCCCCGTTAATTTGGTCAATCAATTAATCATTTCAAAATCAATTAATTTGGTTTGTTTCATGAGTTTCTTTCAGATTTCCTCTCAGCAGTAGTCGTTCCGAAATGCTAGTAGTTTTTAGCTTTGAGATTATATCATTAAGGCCCATTTAGACTGTGCAAATTTCTTGCCTGTTGCATACAATTGAAGCAAATAAATACTTGCATGGTCTAAACAACAGTTGCTTGCAATTATTGATAGTCAATTGTTGCACTGCAATTATTGTTTTTGTAGAATTAAGAGTGGGTGGTCCTCAGAGCAAAATGTCTACGTTGATAAAACGACCGTAACGGAGTAAAGGAACTTGCACCGTCGTCGCGTATATCTAATTTATACCTCCACACAACACTCGTGACGTCACAAACCGTGGTGGCATCGGGTATAATTTGGGATCCAGAAATTGAAAATTAATTCTTCTAAAGCATACCTTTACCTAACAATTGTGACGTCACTGGTCGTGTTGACATCGGGTATAAATTTGGATTTATTTAGGATTACGCTCGTAAGTATTTTAAAACGCACCCGACCGCAACGACGACGGGTTCGTTCGGTAGGTTCCTATTCTTTTGCACGTTCCTGTTACATCACATATTTTATTTTACTGAACTATTTTATTTCAATTTCTTTTCGAATTTGTGTTCCTATTAGTGTGAAAAGTGTATGAAATGAAAGACAAAGCCAGTTTAGAGGGTATTATAAATGATCATTGAATGTTAGGTTTTCAGGGTGTTTGTATGTATGTAAGTTTCTTATTCCACCATAAGTCTTGTATGGCGTAATAGATTTTGATGTGAGAGGTATTTTTAGATTCCTTGCATTCCTCCGAGTGGCATAGGCTATCTGACGACATCATAAAAACAAAATGGCAGATTTATCGCGTATATAATCATATACGCGATAAATAGCAGACCGAAAAAATAAAATTTACTTTTGAGTTAAAAATAATACAATAACACTTAACCCATATATAATACCCATATAGTAAGGTGTCCAAATGACTTGAATTTTAAAATTTATTGTGAGTTGTCAGTCGTGTTTTTTATTTTTTAATAATTAGCTTGTACTTTTTAGGTTTGTATGTATGAAATTTCAATATATTTGACAAACACAATTACCCTCCTTCGCACTCGGGTAAAAAATTAACAGCTTGTTTTTGAGTTTTCAGATTCGGTCCCATATAAAAAGTTTTTCATATTCACATATCTACTACGGTATAAGCAAAATGGAGTGCCCTATATAAAAGTGTACCTTAGAAAAATGTTGCCGTCGGGTATACATTTTACTATAGCAAAACGGAGTGTCCTATTTTAAAGTATACCCTAGAAAAATGTTGGGGTCGGGTATATTTTGGAATCCATAACACGGCCGTATATATTTCTATAGTATACCCGAACGTAACTCTATGGAGCGTTGTGTGGAGGTATAAATTAGATATACGCTGCACCGTCTAAATGAAATTTTTGATTTTTATTTTGATGATTTTGATCAATTTGGTTGGTTATATGTGATAGTACGAATAAAACAGAAATGTTATGAAATCCTGGGTAATCCAGTACACGTTACAATTCAGTATACGTTACATTGTTCGTGATTTCGACCCGTATCTCCGATAAACAGTTGAAGGTCGGATAATCACGAACATTCACCTAATGTGAGCATTTAGTGTCTACCGTCATTGTTATTTTCATACATTAATTATTTGTACCTACTAGGTATTTGCCTTCAAAATAGATATCGACTTACCAAAATGGTAAATTTTTCCGGGTAAATTCCAATTTTCTTTACACTTAGCTCAATTACAAACATTACACTTTCTGAATAAGCAGATTAAAATAATGAATGCTAGAAGTCCACCTATCTCTACCATGGTACCCACTGGTAGGGAACTAAGTGGAATACTCACTCGAAACATAGAGCCATTTTGAAGTGTATTTGAAGTCAAAAGGAAACACAAAAAATGGCGAAGTCAGTGGAGTCAACTTGTCGTAAAAATGACTTTCCCAAAAGTAATAGTAATTTTTACAAAAATATAGTAGTTTAAACAATAGAATACAATAGCTGGCAATAGCTGTTTATTTTTAATGCGTTGTAGAAATCCTTTAGTTCCGTGGTCTACCTCGTAGTCCACCCAGGTGAACCACCTAATATTTTTTTCCCGTGGTCTGCCTGCATAGCCATATGTTTCTAACAGTAAATTGTAATTTGCAACAGTAATTTCTAACGGTGATTGCTTACCATCAGGCAACCCGCATGCTCGTTTGCCTACTATTCTATAAAAAAAAAATGAAGCAAGAAAATAACGGATCTTCTATAGTCCCGTGGTCCACCTCGTTGTCCACAAAAAAAAAATACACAAATACATCGTCATAAATACTTATTGGGTAACAAAATTGCAAGGGTCAGGACAAATTAACAAGAACATGAAATCAAACCACAGTTTAAATTGGGAACGGAATCGTTTATTGAACCCATCTGTAATAGTAGATAATTAAATTATATTGTTACTCTACACATTTTGTACTGTTGAAAGTACCTACCTATCAAGTATTCTATCTCTTAGGTTAGAATGTACTAACAAATGCACCCATACACAGGAATAACTATTTTATCTCGATTGCTTCAAAATTATGATCAATAGGGTAGTTTCCATAATTCATTTCAGAAATTATTCTCTCTAGACTATAGTCCTTTAAGTTTTTGGAAAATCCCAGTTTTCAAGTTTTGTTTTTCATTTCGGTATTTTATATCTGACTCAGGAAAATACCCTATTGTCCCCCAAAATTCAGTGGTAGTTACCAATCACAGTACCTTTTGGATCCTACGATTACATGATATAATGGTTATTACGTAATTTATGTGAAATGATACACGCCAATTCGTTTCGATGAATAAACAGGAAATTATATATTTTAATAAGTTACAATTCAAACTCTTTAAATCCATAATTGTCTGTAATATGTAAATAAAACGTATTCTGTATTCGGATATTTGCACTGATGATACCAATGACATTAGCTGAGCATCACGGGAAGTATTAAAAATTAAAAATTTAATTTCCATAAATTTCCAATCAAAAACTCAGCAAGACAACATATTTTTTACGAATTCGGCTTTGGACGGACGTATTTTCACATTAAAAGCGGGTTTGTAGCCAGTTTCATTAGTGCATATATCCGAACACATGAAGACGTTTACAAAAGTTCATAGGCAAATTACATCGTAGCTTACTCTAACAAGTTAATATTTTAGATATCGAGTCGACACTTCGTTATATTCATTAATAATAGGTATAAATCTTCCTTTATTGTCTTCAATCTTTACCATTAAACAAAGCTGGGGTAGAACGAAGTAGACATCTGTTGTCTTTGACCAAAATTGTTTTAAGAAAAAAGTGAGCGAGAAAAGGTAAAACTAGTCGGAAATGGTATATAGATAATTTGATTTTGAATATGTTAAAAAAACAGAATTGTATTTTAAATTGTGCATGATAAATTACTAAACAAAAGTGAAATAACATATCTTATAGAATAAATATAGATTTTAGGTCCTTCTCCAAGGACCTACGATTTTATCCCTAAGAAAATTGCGAGCGTGTCTTAGAGTAATGTCCATAAATAAAAATAATAAAGAAATTATTGAATTCTCCTCGCTCACCCTTGCTTAATCCACCTATGGTTAAAAAAATATAAAATAATAATTATAAAGTGTCGCAGCGTAACAAGTGGTGGCAAAATATATTTTGTGAAGTTGCTTTGGTTCCGCCATACAATAACTACGAAAAAATAAAATTCACACGTGTCTAGGTTTATAACCATTTGAGATTACTCGCAAAGCAATCGAAAAGCTAACATCGACTTGCGTTATGATGATATTCAGTTAAAAAAATAAGTACACTAAGTTGACACGATTTTAAAAAATTGCAAAATAAAGTGCTTGTAAAATATTACAAATCAACAACCATCGAATCAGAATATACAATCACGGTTGTGTTGTTTTTACAATACACAAAAGAAAAATATTTTCTGCGCTTGCACACAAGTCGAATCTTAAAATACAGGGTCGTTGCTTAACGAAATAATAGAATTCATGATATGTACCTAAGTAAGTATACAGAAATGAACACTTCGCAAACGATAAATTCAATAAATAGCATTCAATGACGTCATAATAATTATATACACTTAACATACTTTAGTACCCTTCGATTTAATGGATTTTTATAATGTTAATCGATCGTTATAGTTGACTATCCTTTATAATAATAAGTGTAGTTCCTAATTCAATATTTAGTCGACAATATTTACATAAGTACTTAGTATTACGATTAGTAAGTTGCAATCGCGTGATGCAGTCACATGTTCTCTGTTTTAAGTCGTTATTAGATCGAAAATGATGTGGTTGCATCTCACTAGAGCTCGAGTTTAGGTGTACAGACTCTGAAAACACAGAACTTCACCCTAGAACCAACAGTACGCTTCGTTCGGTTAGAAAGGAATCCATTTAAATGTATATGAAAATAAGTGGGACTTACAGTATATACAAAAATATCACATTACTTCGAGGCCGCAGCTTTCAATTACTTAGTCATTAGTTATTTCGTCTTCTTACCTAAGTTCGGTTTTGGTTCGAAGCGCAAGCTAGACATTGCAGGAAGTAATCATCAACCTTATTACTATTGTTTTAGAAAGCTGTTTCGCTTGTCTGAAGCATTGTTTCAAGCGTAAATTTTGCTTGATTTGCTAAATTTCACTGTTGCTTTTTCATTTAAATCTGAACACTCTTATACACAAAACAACTTATCAGTGCCATTTGTGTTAAGTCACTTCTTCCCACACCTATTAAAGAAAATCTAGGAAGTATGTAAAGACTATCCTATGTGCTTCGTCGTAGTTCTATTAGCCGAAAGTGAGAAAGGACTACAACACCTATACGAGATTATGTAAAGTATGAGAAGCCTGGACGTCTCTAAAGCTGCAGCCCTGCGGATCGTGCAGCCACAGACGCTACACTTAAATTATTTGGCTCACCAATTTAATGTTAGACGGAACTGCGTTTTACGCGCGAATCAACATTTAGAAATTGCCATATTGAATTCTCTGTTGGCCATCATGTCAAAATGTCCTTCTTATAGGACTGATTTACTAAAAAAAACTTGCAATCCAAATGCTTGGATCTAAAATCAGAAATTTAGTAGTCCATTACTGATTACATACATCGTGGACATAATTGATTTTAATTCACAGTGCTTTCCATTAACATTATCGCGCGATATAAATCCGCAGCGCCGTCATGCAGACGCGAAAGCGAAGACCGTCACTGTCGCTCACCATAAACTATCACAAACGAGCGACATAGAAAAATATAATATTTGGGACGCGTTATTGCTACGAGTAATTAACAGTCTTTGGTGTCCGGGGAGGAGCCGCCCTCGAGGTGGTCGAGGAAGTCGAAGGTGGCGACGGCGGCGCGCTCGCGGTCGCCGTAGCGCACGAAGAAGCCGTCGCGGCCGAGGATGGAGGGGCGGCGCGCGCGCGTCCAGCGCAGCACGCCCAGCCCGCGGCTGCGCAGCGCGGCCGCTGCCAACAGACACCACGCTAGCGGTCGCCGCGCTCTGGACGAGACAGGAGCGTCAGCCGCCTCGTCTCGTCTCGGCTCGCGGCAGGCGGAACGCAACGCGCTCAAAATGGCCTCAGCTCTACATTATGTCTTTTTTCCGTTACAGACTTTGGTTCATTGATAATCAAAAATTTAGTTATGCAATCTCTAGTAAAAAATATTACTTAGTTTAAAATCATTTTGTTACTAAAAATACATTAAATGACGACGCTGGAATCAGAGTGACCCACCTCAAATTTTCTGCATGACCCAAAGGTTGGCTGGTAGATAATGCCTGAGCATTAAGCCCTCGTATTGTACGTTTACTTTGTATTTTGTGTACAATAAAGATTAACTAAATAAATAAGTGACAAAATTTGACAAAAATGTTCCAGCGTCGTTCAAATGTCCTTTTTGTGACATATCGAATATTTTAGTTCCAGTTGTTGAGCTACCCGCATTTTGAAGAGCGTTGCGTCCGATACGACATCTACTCTAAATGAGGCGACAGAGTGAGATGGTGCGAGTGAGTGAGAGCGGAAACGAGTGACGTGGCTGGACGTGGCAAGACATGACATGACAAACATATATAATAAATTCAGCGTAAAACTTTTGTTATAAAATTGATAAAATACTGTAAATAAAATAAATAATGTTTTAAATGTTTAACGCTGAATGACTTTGAGTATTAAAATATTGGTTTAATACTCAAAGCTGCGACAGTAAGCAACATAAATCCTAAACCACCGTCAAAACTTATAGTTAACTTTAGTTAGTGACACACATAAAGTAGAGTGAAATGAGATTTATTGATGGTGGTGTACGAGAGGCAGTAAAAAAAGTCAACCTCACCCTTTGGTAAGTAGATATAAATATAACCAATTTTTTTTAAGGAGAGTTTTACTTTTTTGATGACAATTAGAGACAAAAATTTCCAATCCATATATCTAAAAATTTCCAATCCATATATCTAACTAATTTAACCTACACCATTTAAGTACTAACTTAAAAAAAAGTAACAGTTATATAACAAAATTTATTTTAATGATATAAAAAACTTAAATCACATAGATAATTTTCGAAATAAATGTTCCTCTATCATACTTGATTATGATGGAAAGTACTTAGAATAAGTACTTATTTTCTTTATAATTTCTGTCTGCAAAATGAATCAAGCATCAGTAGGACAAAAGAATATCTTAAAGGTTTAGGTGCAAAACATCAGAAACACAAAACGATGAATTTAATAAATATTTAGGTAATAAATCAACGTTTCATAAAAATCTACAGTTAGGTACACACTGGTTAACTTCAAAAACTTGCAAGAAAATCTTAGTTACAAGTCGAGTCGCAGTAGTGAATTTTAGGTGTCAGCGGGGAATTACAGCGCGGGGAAGGGATTCACACGCCCCCGGCCCCCGGACATGCGCGCGCTGGCCAGACGAGAGCAACTCAAGTTCAGAGCCGTCATCCTGTTTGATCTGAATTGTGCTTATACTCGTCGATTTATCGTTTTGCTTTCCTAACGAACATTCCCTTTCCCTTCGAATATCCAAAGAGAACTAACCAGTTTTCTGTCTCCTGGAACGGTGAAGGCGGTGCAGACGCGAGTAGGGGGGAGGGGGCTCGGCGGGGGACGAGCCGCACGACGACGGCGACGAGTCGCTCGACGCCAGCATCACGTCCAGCAGGTTGGCTCGGGCCTGGAAATGGCATTTTTTGAGGTCAAATTTAATAATTCAAACTTGATCAATCAAATTCAAACTTGGAAGAGTGGATTTCAGTTATTGAGTTGAGATCCGCTCATACAGCGTAGATAGGCAAAGAACCTGGAATTTCTTCTCTACAAGTATTTTCTTAAATAGATCTTCTCTCTTAATGTTTATAGCACGTTTAGTGAAGGTTATAACAACTGAACAGAAATTCTGAGTGGAAGATTTAGAAACTTTGGACGTTTATAGCATAGGGTTGAAGTTACCTTCGGGTCGCTGAAATCGATGTCCTTCTCGACGTGCACCCAGCCGGTCGGCGCCCACAGCGCGCTGTCCTTGTGCGCGTGCGCGAGTTTCTCCTTGCGCACCTCGGGCGCGGCTTCGGAACCCGTTGCGTCATTCTGGCGAATCATTCTGAAAAAAAAATATTTTCCTAAAGATGAATAAAAAATTATGTTGTAGCTCTTCTACTAATTTTGACTAATATTAAAATGGACTAGAGATGAGAGATACTTATGTTAAAACTTTCGCTTCAAAAAGGAGGTAACCCTGTAAAATATTATAATAAATTTTTGGTAAGAATCAAAATAATACGGACCTGTTCAGTTCTTCGATGACATCTTTGGAAGTGGCGGCTTCATGAAAACTTAAGGTCTGATCTTGTTTGACAATGATTGGCTCAGGAACAATAACAGTGGTTTCCGGACGTAATTTGCCAGCCACTGGAATCTTTGATTTAACTTTATTCGGCGAAGAAGGTGGCCGCTTACCACCCATCAAAGTTGGTATTCGACTCTTTTCACTTTTAGGCCTAATTTCTTTTTGAGCCGCTTCGTTCTTATTACTTACTATCACAGTTTCAGCTGTAGAAGTGCTTGTTGTATTCGATTCAGTCATTTGAGGAGAACCCGTTTCAGGCGAGGAACTCTCTTCCTCTTCAGGAACAGTAACTAAAGCCACAGTGCTTCTTCTGCATGCACTTAGTACTTCATCTACAAGGGACATTTCCGTTTCTACGCTTGGAAATGTAAAACTTGTCGATTTTGTTAAAGCAGTCTCTACTTCTACCCTTTCGTTTATCGTTCCCTGTTTATTTAACATTATATTTACTGTATTTTCTTTCAACGCCGAATTGTGTTCTACATTGCGACTAGAATCGATATCACTTCTTTCCTCTTTTATCTGAGGCACAGGCATATCTTCTTCAGCAGAAATACTTATATCAATACTTTTATTTATCTCGTTCTTTCTTTTGCACTTTTAAAAGATGATGCTCATCTATTTCATTTTCAGTATTTTCTAATCGCAATATATCTTCAAAATAATCACCAGATTCTGCATAAGGATCCTCGCGTTCGATAAATCTTGGTGTAGATCTTGGCTCGGAAACTGTATCACAATGAATATGTTTTAGTCGATCGATCGGTATCACATCGCAGGAATCATTTTCAGAAAAACTACCGAACGAGTCTGGTCTTAGTCGATCTTCTGATACTTCGCTACGAGGTCCAACAGAATCGTCATCAAAATCTGCAGCGGCATAAGGAGGAGGTAACTCGTGTATCTCCGATACAGGTCGCGATGACATTGAGTCCGATTCTTCTCTATCACGACAGTATTTCTGCTGTTCTGCTATAAAATGTAGCACATTCTGTAGCGCTTGCTCCCGATCTTGTAGTGCCATGGCTTGTACGTCGTGAACTCTTAAATTATTTCCAGGCATGAGATCCGGTGCAGGTAAACCTCTGGAAGAGTTTGAAGCTAAACTTTTAGTACTTTCATATTTAACAAGTCGATAAAAATCACGTGTAAAATCAACACCTATATTTGCACAATCACCATCTTCGCTTAATGCTGTACTAGACCTTTTATCCGGAACATCAGATTGAGTGCTGGACCAAGAGCCCCCGGGAGACTGAGTACCTGAACATTCCCATCTTTTATCTGACGTATTTGCGTCATCTATTCTGCATTCATCAATTTCAACAGTCGCAAATCCGCAATCATTCCAAAGACAATCACCAACATCTTCTTCTAATTCTAACGCATCATCTTCTCTAATACTTGGCAATGTTGACAAAGATATTTGTCCTGGGGTAGCGATTTCAGCAAATGGTGATTGTCTATCTCTGAGATCTTCACATGATAAGGATAGGCTCCAATCTTCTAGTTCAGCCCTGTCATATTCTAAATCAGCTATATCTCTATGTCTTTGTTGTAAAGCCGATCGAGCATCATCAAGTTCAAGCCAATGCTGAACGTAATCTGCATCGTATTGAGATCCGTCAGCTCTTTCGTCCGCAGTACTTCCCCAAGACACTCTTTCAGAACTTGTGGTCGATGCTATTGCTGGCCTCCTTAACGGTCTTTCAGGTGCAGGTTTTAAATCTAGAACTAGAACCCCAGAACTGGGAGTAGGGCTGTCTAGACAACTTGTAGGACAAGTCGTTCCTGCTAATAATTTCAAGCAGAGATGGGAATCTGAGAAACTTCGTACGACGTGTTGAAATGGTAGGATGGGTCGTGATGGCGGATAGCTGCCTCTGACACCGGCAAATGCTACTCCTATTGGAAAATAAATATAGTCTGCATCTGCCATTAGTCTCGCATGACGGCGAGACTCTCTAGGATTGATGGATACTATGGTTTGGTTGTCAGTTTCGTCAGAAGCCTCATTTAGGTCTGGTAAAGCCCGATCGGCAGCATGGTCGCTTTGCCTCGAAGCGTCGGCTTGGACGTCGCTGGACATTGTGGAGTAGCCTTCGTCCTTGGCGCCACTTTCAGGAGACTCAGCACCTGCTTCGCATTGCTCGCCGCTTTCTTCTTCTGTTACTTTTTCTCCATCGATACCCCGGACAGGGTCGGTGCAGGGCTGGGGCATGTTGAGGCTGAGGGTGGCGGGTCTCGCAGGGGCTGCCCAGAGTGTGGGGTCTACGGCTGACAGTGCTCTCGCAAGGTTAGCTGGTGTTACTTCCAAGCCCTGAAAGAGGTGTTAAAAATCATTTATTAAAATATATTGATAGTGCCATTTCACTTTTTCTTGAAAGTTTAATATTTTGGTATATATTTTTGTTTGAAACTGTTTCACAAAATTACTTTGTTTACTTATTCAATCCTAAATCACAATTCATTTCAGAAACCTGAACTAACCTTGAGTTCAGTCCAGATATCGGCAAGAATCTGGTGCCTCCTCTTGTCGTCCTGGCTGAGGGGGTGCGGGTGTTGCACTGGCGGCGCGGGCGGCGGGGAATCTCGAAACGAGACTAAAGAACCGCAGGAGCCCACGTCCACTAGGTGCACTGGAATTTCATATAAAATAATATTACAAAATGTTGCATGATGATTTCCGGTAAAACAATTTTCATTATTTTCGCCTTAGACCTTTGAATTACATCGATTTTCAGTAAGCTAGAAACATGTTATTAAGAAATTTACTAGTTACCTACATCCAGATTCATGAACAACCCCGAAGTGGTCAGTCAGACTTAGTCTTGCATTAGTCAGGCAATGTAGAACGAAGAAGAAAGAAAGAAATCATTTATTTGTTAAACATAGGTACATGCACATGGTAGATAAAATAAAAAATTTGAACCACTATGTTTTGCCGTTACAATACAGCATACAAATATATAGGTACCTAATAATTTAATTAATTCAGACATGTCAAATTAAATCATATTTAAATAAAAGTTGTCATAACAATCATAGTAGGAATCATATATAAATTAAAATAAATGAAAAGTTAATCAAATAATTATAAAACAAATGTCAAAAAAAAAAAAATTAAAATGTGTCATTTAAAAAGTCATTAATACAGTAATAACATTTTTTAACTAGAAACGAGTATAACTTATGTTTAAACATTTTCAAATTCAGCATTTTATATTCATTAGGCAATTTATTATATATCTTAGGAGCCATTCCAATAACACTTTTGCGAACTTGCGCTAAATTGCATTTGAGTGTCACAACATTATATAAATATTGTGGTCGCAATCTGTTCCTTCTACGTGAATCTGACAACATCGGAAATAATTTAGGGTTACTCTTTACAAAAACAGCCATTTCATAAATGTATAGAGAAGGGACAGTTAGTATATTTAGGGTCTTAAAGTATTCAACACAGCTATCCCTAGTTTTAAGTCCACATATTGCTCGTAAGCACCTTTTTTGAGCTTTAAATATGACTTCTCTTTCAGTAGTATTACCCCAGAATATTATGCCGTAACGTAATATAGATGCTACAAGACCGTGGTAGGCAGTCATTACAGTGTTACGATTGACAATTTTACGTAAGTTATATAACGCATACGCAAGTTTATTTAATTTTTTGACTAACTCTTCTGAATGAGGCCTCCATGAAAGATTGTTATCAATTTTTAGTCCTAAAAATTTTGTCTGATCTACAGTATCTATATCTGTATTGTTTGTAATATATTGGGTAAAACTAAACGCGGGCGTTTCGCATTGCTGCCGCCAGAGGGCGTTCGGGGTTTTCACACTGCTCGTGCGAATGGCTCGCGGACGGTCGCCATTGCTATGCGATATCGGTTTGATTTTTAATACGCGAGAGGTTCCGCGTTCTTTGATTGCTAATTAGCTTGAGTTGTGTTTGTGAATTTCCTGTTTGTTAAATAACTATTGAACTTTGTGTTTGTGTACCCGTCATGGTGACTTTTTCTTGTGAGAGGTGAAACGTGGCTGGCTGTTCACATCTGGCTGTTCCCGAGTGAAACTACGGGAAGAAATCTATTTATTTGTCCTGGGGAATTGAGATCTCAAGGGTTAGGTAGGGTGATTAGGAATTCCCCCTTCCCGAAGACACTCAAGTTTGGATCCGAAGAGAAAGAAGATTTAATTTGGTAAGTGTTCAATTGTAATTAATTTATAGGTTAGGTTATTGTATAGGGCCCTGTAGCTCCCTTCATAAGCTACGGTGGTAGCAGACTGCGTATAGCTTAAGTTAGATTCTAGTCGGACAAGCGTGGTGTCGCGTGGAGATTTTTTCCCGGTACTTAATTTTACCGGTAGATTTTTTCCCGGTAAAGTTCCGGTACAGAATTCTTCCCGCCGCTTCGTTTGTCCGGATTCTCTCTGCCACATTTTCTGGCAGCAGAGCGTAGTTGCTCTGCACATTTTCTGGTAGCAGAGCGTAGTTGCTCTGCACATTTTCTGGTAGCAGAGCGTAGTTTATCTACCCTCTATTTGTTCGTTTGTAAAAAATAATTAATTGTTTGTAAAAATTATTAGATTTTTCTTAGTTTGTTTGTATAAGAATATTTGTAACCTTTTTTGTATTTGTTTGCGGTTTGTACCGTGCGTTCCGGGTTTGTGCCATTCTCATACCTACCGCGGTTCTTCGTGTAGTTGCTTGATTTTGTTGTTTTTTATTTACCTTTTGTTATTTTTTGTTTGTGACTTGACGCGATGGCGAAGGCCTCCAATGCTAGGGCGACACTCGCCAACGAATTGAGATGGTTTGTGACGGCCGGAGGACTCCTGTCCCGGAAGGACAGGGAGGGCGCCATACTGCTAAGAGCGGATCACCTCCACTCACGATTGATTAGCGCGGAAGCGGCCATGGCGGCGCTTACCGAAGCCGATCTTACCCCGGAGGCCTACGCAGGTCACATGGCGGACATGGACCAGATCCTGAGTCTGCACGATGATATCGCGGAGGCGGTGACCGCAATAAGGGCGAGACAGGCTGGCGGACCAGCCCCTCGCACACCTGTTAGACAGGAAGGACCAGCGGTTACTGGTCGGCTCCCCACCCTTCAGCTGTCCCACTTTGGGGGTAGGATGGAGGAGTGGGTAGCATATAAAAATATGTTTGAGTCCCTGGTCGTAGCACGACAGGATTTGTCGAAGGCCCAGAAGATGGCCTACCTCCTCTCCACTCTTGAGGATGAAGCGCGGTCGCTCATCCAGCACCTCCGGGTGGAGGACGACCAGTACGATACGGCTTGGGAGTTATTGAACTCCCGCTACCAAAACTTACGTTTGTTAGCGGATGCGCACGCCGCACAGTTGATGGCCCTGCCCAAGGTGGCCAACAGGGCACAGTTGCGCCTGCAGTTGCTCACGCCCGTTACAGTGGCCTGTAACGCGCTCCGCACACTGGGGCTGCCGGTGGACCAATGGTCTTTTTTGTTGGTGCACATTGTATTGGGCAAATTGCCCAATGACATCCGCTCGCGGTTTGAGCGCGAGAATGCGGAACGGGATAGCACCACCCTACCAACATTCACTGACTTGGTGAAGTTTTTGGAGTTTGAGGCACGGGCGGCTGAGAATACCATGACGGACTCAGCGCCATCCAGAGCGCCTGAACGTAGGCCCCAACAGGGACGGCAACCGCCACCGCGTGGAGCTGGTGTGCGGGTTGCACACACGGCAGCAGTCGCGGGGGACGCGGACTGCCTGCAATGTGGCCGGATGGGCCACAGCCTGCTGCAATGCAGGGACTGGCAGAGACTGCCAGTACAAGATCGGCGCCGCATGGCAAAGCGGCATGAACTTTGCTTTTATTGTTTGGGCGGTCACTATGCACGTGACTGTCCCAGTGCCATACCATGCAGTGCATGCCGTGGGCGGCACCACGCGATGCTTTGCATGAACCGCAACGGGGATGGCACCCGGATGTTGAGGCAGGGGTCCCCTATGGGCGGGGGCGCTCCTGCGCGAAGCCCTCCACCACCGGACGGAGGACGCGGCTTCGCTCGTCGCACCCCCCTCGGGAGGGGGTCGCGTACCGGCGCGGGTCTTGGCGGACCGGGACCACGCGCCCCAAGGTCATGGCCAGTATGTGGCTGGCCAGGCCCCGGATGGGGCCCCCATGGGCGGGGGCCCTAGATCGGACGTGAGAGTGGGGCCACCCCCCTCCACGCGGGTTACCAATACCCAACACATGCAGCCGCAGCGGTTTTCTCCGCCGCTGCACGAGTACCCACGGCTGGAGTACCACCCGCCGTACCATAGGTATGGCCGGGCCGCGGGTTATGCCCCCCTCAGATGGGGATGTGCACTCGCCCGCCATATTATCCGGGTCAGTGGCGCGCCCCTGGTTTGGAGAGAGTGGGGAGCCCGTAACTAGCTTGCTCCCTTGCTGGGACAGAGCCGCGGACGGTTCTGCTCCCTACCGCGGTGGTCCGCGTATGGGGTCGTAGGGGGGAAGCCATTAATTTGAGAGCTCTGTTGGACTCAGGGGCTCAAAGCAGTTTGGTTACCACTCGAGTGGCACGCCAGTTAGGTTTAGTCGTGGAAGACTCGCCTGTGCCACTTCTTGGAGTTGGTGGCATACAAGTGAAGTGTCTGACGGGCCAGACACTTGTCACCTTTTCTTCGCTGAAGTCCTCCACAATGAGGATCCCGACTTCGGCTATGGTAATGGATACCATTGCGGGTTGGCACCCCTCGACAGACATACCGCCGGGTGTGTTGTCTTTGGTTTCGGGTCTGGATTTGGCCGACCCCTTTGTCTTTCATCCCGGCCCAGTGGACTTGCTCCTGGGCTCGGACGTATTGGGTTGGATTTTGTTGGGTACACAGAAGGCTCTGGGTTCGTCTTCACTGATGGCAGTGTCTACGATTTTTGGTTTCGCCCTGATGGGCCCTGTGTTTGATAATAGCACCGTGGAGGAGCCACCGGTCGTCGCATCAGCGTCCTTGGCCAAGACCATGCAAAGGTTTTGGGAGGTGGAGGAGCCACCTATGAGTTCCAGGATGGATCCGGAACACGCTGAGTGCGAAGCCCTTTTTCGATCGACCACGGAGAGGTTGCCCTCCGGTCGGTTTGTAACTAGGTTACCTTTTGTTGCCTCTCGTCCTAGCCTAGGGCAAAGTAGGGCGCTTGCGGAGAAACGACTGCTGTCCATGGAGCGACGCATGCAGCGTGACCACGTACTTCGCGATAAATATATTGAATTTATGCGCGAGTACGAGGATTTGGGTCACATGTCTCCGGCTCGAGTTGATTGGAGCTCAACTGAGCATTATTTTTTGCCCCACCACGCGGTGGTGAAGGCCTCAACAGGCAAATTGAGGACCGTCTTCGATGGGTCCGCACCCACTTCGAACGGGGTTTCGTTGAATCTGTGTTTGCATTCAGGTCCCAAATTGCATAGGGACATAATTGACATCATCTTGAACTTTAGAAGACATCAAGTGGTTTTTGGTGCGGACATCCGGATGATGTTCCGCCAGACAGTCATACATCCTGAGGACAGGCGATTCCAGTTGATACTCTGGCGTGAGCGCCCTGAGGATCCTGTGACGGTGTATGAACTCAACACAAACACGTATGGTTTGAAATCTAGTCCCTATATCGCCATCAGATCATTGCTTGAATTGGCAGAGCGGGAACGGATCCGCTTTCCCCGTGGGGCTTCCGTGCTGTCACGTGACTTGTATGTTGATGACGTGTGCACCGGAGCCCAAAGTATTGAGGAGGCCCTCCTACTGCGGGATGAATTGATTGAAATATTGAAGACAGGTGGCTACGAGCTACGTAAGTGGTTGTCTAATGAGCCTAAAGTTCTAGAAGGGATCCCGGAGGATCACCAACAGAACCCTCACCTGTTTGAGGATGTGGATGATCCCAACAGGATAGCGGTGCTGGGCATGCAGTACCAGCCGCTAACCGATATTTTTACATTCCAAGTGGACTTGGAAATACCAAAGGTCTGGACTAAGAGAACGGTGTTGTCCGTAATAGCCCGTATGTTTGATCCAAGCGGTTGGATCAGTCCAGTGATATTCTCTGCGAAGTGTCTTCTTCAGAGACTTTGGACTTTGGGCGTCTCGTGGGACGAGCCGCTGTTTGGTCCTCCATTGGATGATTGGCTCGAGTTGTTTTCATCGATTAAGGAAGTCAATCGGATTGCCTTGCCTCGTCGAATATTGCCCCCGGGAAATATCGAGCCAGCCTGCATGGCTTTTGTGACGCGTCGGAGCGAGGCTACGCCGCGTCAGTCTATATGCGGACAGTTGACGCCGATGGCCGGGTCAATGTCTCGCTTTTGTTAGGGAAGAGCAAGGTCGCCCCCATCAGGACTAGGCTGACTATTCCCAAGCTTGAGTTGAGTGGAGCTCACCTTCTCTCTAAATTGTTGCATCACGTTGCCAGTGAGCTGGCGGCCACGGTCGAGATACGGGACATCTTCGCCTGGTCGGATAGCCAGGTCGCGCTTGCATGGTTGCGCGCGGCCCCACATACCTTGGAGGTTTTTGTTGGAAACAGGGTTTCCCAAATTCAAAATATTGGAATTGATATAACATGGAGACATGTGCCGGGAGAGCTTAACCCAGCGGACTGTGCTTCCCGAGGTTGTACGGCACCAGAATTGGTGTCACACCCGCTCTGGTGGGGTCCAGAGTGGCTGATGGGATCAGAAACATCTTGGCCTGTCTGTCAGACAGATGTTACTTCTTTGAGTTTGACTGGGCTCCGTGTACATGCTGTAGTCGCTGAGACGACGTCGGAGCCGGATTGGCTACTTGCTCGGTATAGCAGCTTGGATAAGCTTCTGGGTGTCACCAGTTGGATTAAGCGTTTCATACATAATTGTAGAAACCCACAGGCAAAGCGGTTGGAGCCGATTGCAGGTGCAGAAGAGCGCCGGAGCGCATTGTTGCATTGGGTCCGTGTCGTGCAGACCGGACGGTTTGAGTCAGAGCTTCGTATTTTGCGCGACGGACGCGCTAAGTTGAAGGGCGCGGTCGCTCGTTTGAACCCGTACATCGACTCGGATGGGCTTCTTCGGGTTGGAGGCAGGCTCCGGAAGGCGGATCTTCCATATGAGACTCGCCATCCTCTGTTGTTGCCCAAGGGCGGACCCTTGGTGCAGCTTTTGGTGTCTGATCGACACATTCGTAACGCCCATGCTGGGTGCAATGCTTTGTTGGCTATTTTGCAACGCGAATTTTGGATTTTGTCTGCCCGAAGAGCAATCCGTAGTGTCCTGTTTCGATGCATTGCATGTTATAGGTTGAAGGCATCCACGATGCAACCACAGATGGGTGATTTGCCCGCTGATCGAATCCGACCTTCGAGACCGTTTGACGGCGTTGGAACCGATTTTGCCGGCCCCTTTTCGATCAAGGCTTCTCCCTTTCGTAGTGCCCGTATTGTGAAGGGCTATTTGTGTGTATTTGTTTGTTTGGCCACCAAGGCTGTCCATTTGGAGGTGGTATCGGCTCTGACTACGGAGGCCTTCGTCGCCGCGTTGGATCGCTTTGTTTCGCGTCGAGGTCTACCTTCCCTTATTAGGTCTGACAATGGCACAAACTATAAAGGAACTGTAAATTATCTTAAGGATGTTTCTGTGTTTATTGATAAAAATTGTACTAGTTTAAGTCAAATTGCTGCCCAAAGGGGAATAACCTGGACGTTTAGTCCCCCAAGTTGCCCCCATTGGGGAGGGATTTTTGAAGCGGCTGTGAAATCCGCAAAGACCCACCTCCGCCGCATTATCGGAGAAACGGCTCTAACTTTTGAAGAGCTGGCCACAGTGTTTTGTAAAGTTGAGGCGGTCCTCAACTCTCGTCCTCTCTGTCCGCTATCTCCAGATCCAAATGACTTGGAAGCTCTCACCCCTGGTCATTTTTTGGTGGGAGGGCCGTTGAATGCCCTGCCCGAATACCCGTGGAAGGATGAACGCGTATATCGGTTGTCGCGTTTTCAAATGTTGCAGCAAATGAGCCAGGACTTTTGGCGTCGCTGGTCGCTTGAATATTTGCATTTGCTGCAGCAAAGAGTGAAGTGGACAGACAGGACTGAGCCTCCCAGGGAGGGTGATTTAGTATTGTTAAAAGAGGCAAATTTGCCCTCATTGCTTTGGCGACGAGCTCGCATATTACGTTTGATTCTTGGCGGAGATGGCACTCCGCGTGTGGCTGAGGTGTTGGTCGACGGTTCGATTTTAAGGAGAGGTGTGACCTCTCTCGCCCGCCTTCCCGTAGAGTAAGCTAGCGGTCTGCTTCTCAGACCGGGACGGGGGGATGTTTGTAATATATTGGGTAAAACTAAACGCGGGCGTTTCGCATTGCTGCCGCCAGAGGGCGTTCGGGGTTTTCACACTGCTCGTGCGAATGGCTCGCGGACGGTCGCCATTGCTATGCGATATCGGTTTGATTTTTAATACGCGAGAGGTTCCGCGTTCTTTGATTGCTAATTAGCTTGAGTTGTGTTTGTGAATTTCCTGTTTGTTAAATAACTATTGAACTTTGTGTTTGTGTACCCGTCATGGTGACTTTTTCTTGTGAGAGGTGAAACGTGGCTGGCTGTTCACATCTGGCTGTTCCCGAGTGAAACTACGGGAAGAAATCTATTTAGTTGTCCTGGGGAATTGAGATCTCAAGGGTTAGGTAGGGTGATTAGGAATTCCCCCTTCCCGAAGACACTCAAGTTTGGATCCGAAGAGAAAGAAGATTTAATTTGGTAAGTGTTCAATTGTAATTAATTTATAGGTTAGGTTATTGTATAGGGCCCTGTAGCTCCCTTCATAAGCTACGGTGGTAGCAGACTGCGTATAGCTTAAGTTAGATTCTAGTCGGACAAGCGTGGTGTCGCGTGGAGATTTTTTCCCGGTACTTAATTTTACCGGTAGATTTTTTCCCGGTAAAGTTCCGGTACAGAATTCTTCCCGCCGCTTCGTTTGTCCGGATTCTCTCTGCCACATTTTCTGGCAGCAGAGCGTAGTTGCTCTGCACATGTATCTTGATAATGAATATTCATGTAAGGTAACTTTTTATTGTAAAAGTGCATATCGTTTGTTTTTGTCAAATTTATTGTTAGATTATTATTCTCAAACCAATTAATTATATTTTGTAATGTCAAATTTATATCGTTTTCAAAATTATTTAAAATGTCAGGTTTAATAACTATTGTGCTGTCATCTGCAAACAAAATCATAGATTGTTTAGTCACTCTCGGGAGATCATTTATATAAATGATAAACAGTAATGGGCCCAGCACACTGTAACGGTTTACCTGATAAGTCCCGTGGAGTGTGCATTGTGGCAGGAGAAAACCTGCGCTGTGGTAAGAATAAACACAGGAGATAACGTGGTTGCGCACTCAGAGCTCGATTCTGCGCCTCCAGCTCTCTGACTCTTATTTGTCAGCTAATTTAGTGGCTTACCTTGTAAATCCCTTGGAGTGTGTGGTGTGAGAGGCGTGTGAGGAGTTGCTGGAGAAGGCCTGGGCTGCGGACGTAGCTGCCTCACCAACAGCGCACTCAGCGCCCGGTTCTGTGACTCCAGCTCCCGAACTCTTGCGCGGGCGCATCCCAACTCTTCGCGGACACTCTGTGAAATATATAAAATTGTATGGTAAGTATTATTATTAGTACTTACTATTAATCTATTCCAAAAGAGTGTGTTTTTTGTTGTTGTTCTTTTTATAGTGTAGGAGGCAATTGAGCAAGCGGGTTATCTAATGGTAAGTGATTACCGCTGCCCATAGACAACTGCAACACCAGGGGTGTGACAAGAGTGTCGCCGGCCTTTTAAGAAGACGTAGACTCGTTTCTTGAAGGTTCTCATATCGTACCGGTTCGGGCAGAGCCGGCTTTAGCACTACCAGCGCCCTGGGCGAGATTTCTACGGCGCCCCCTAAATACTATTCAAACCCGATTATTCGAGAAAGTCAAAAACGAAAAAAGTGCGAAATAGTGAAAAAAACAAAACAATTTTTTCCGAATTTTTGATTTTGGCGTTCGATATTTTTAAGGGTTTTCCCTGTAGCTTAACCTTTTTGAGAAGAGTAAAAGTGTCAGAACTTCGATACGTTTTACGTTTACGTTACGTTACGTTTGTTCACGAGCGTAATGTCGAGGATATAAAGTAATTGAGCTTTGCCTAGAATGCTTTGGTATGTCTGTGTATTTTGTGTTCTCCTCTAGAGGTCGCATTTCACAACCAATTCCCGTGAAGAGCAGGTTCAATAAACATATAAAAATCGATAGTCGAGGATTTTTTTTTATTATTGTAAAAATGGCGGAGTTGGCACAAAGGGCCTAAGCGTAAGCGCTTTGAGATTTCTCTTACGACCAATTTGTGCCAACTCAAAATAATCCTAACTAATATTGCAAATGAAAAAGTGAATTTGTTGGACCTCTTGGCGCCCGGTCTCTGGGCCGTCGCCCAAACGCGCCCCGCCCTAAAGCCGCTACTGGGTTCGGGAATACCGCTGTAGGGCGTTGATTCCACAGTTTGATTGTATGTGGCAGGAAGCAGAATAACAAAATTTGATTTTTGTGTCCTTTCTGTTATATTGTATTACTAATAGTGTAACTAGATGGATAAACTCCTTTTAAACTTTACTGTGGTGGTTGACTGCCATTCATGATTTGCAGTTATATTGTTATGTTATATATTTAATTTTAATTTATCGATCCGTCCAATCGACTTATAGCTTATTTATATGCAGAAATAAGTATGATTGAGATTTTAAATTTGTATAAAATGCGCGAATTTTTTGTAATGCAGGCGTTTTTAGTTTGGAAAAGTACGAGCAACGTACTTAAGCACCAGTTTAAAATAAATTAAGATGGATACGCAACTGGGCGAAACGCGAGAGCTCATTAAACAGAATAAAAACTCATTTGAAACAGGATTTCGACATTCCGGAGATAGGAGGCACAATTTTGAGAAGTTACGAGGCGAATCGCCAAAAAGTTACCCCTATTTGGGCATCCCTCTCGTCAGATGTCTTCGAAATAAACGCGTATATTTTAATTATGCTTCATTAGTTAAATTAAATTCAAGTAAGGTAATTGACGGGCGGTAATTACAAGGGATGGGAGATTCTGGATGGGATAGCAAGACATTGCTCTCAGTGTTGCCAAGTTTTAGACGTCTCCCCGAATTTGAGCGAAGATAAGTAGGTATGCTTTGTTTGCTAAAAGATTTTGAAGTTTTAGAATTTAATTAGCAGTATTTAAAGTTAACCAAAACGCACTCACTTATATTTTAAAATTTGATTTATCTACTTATTTTGAATTAATCCGCTTATTTAGAGAATAAATAAGAGATGAAGATTGATCGTAGATATCGTAAAGAAGTTTGTTTTATGAAGTTTGGTATACTATATGGACCGTAACTTGGTTATACTAATCTCACCAGAGTGGAGCTCCAGATCACGCATGATACGTTGCTAGACATAAAAAGGTCTAAGATCTTTAAAATTTTAATTTAAAATTCTGCGCGCATTTGTAGAGTGAGTTTTTAAAGCTTGTAATTGGTTGGTAGAAATGCTCGCCATTACTAGCATAGTATTATATAATCTATGCCATTACAGAAAGAACTAAGAAATATTGAATACTAGTTGCGCCTCTTGGCTTCGGGATATGTGTCAGCATTTCTCTTCAAAATCCGTCCAATAGATATTGCGCGATTGAGTAACACACATACTTACATCTAAACTTTTGCATTTGTATATTAAACGCGATGTGATAATCTAGATAATAGCGTTATTACATTTTAGGGACCTTCGACTAATTTATCATAGGTGACACAAGCTCCGTTTGAAAATTAATCTACTTACTGAAGCGCAAACGCGGCATATTATAAAGTGATCAACGTCATCTCATTTCATCCTGATGGATGCTGCGACGGGAATATGTAAATTGTTACAAACACATGTGTGTCGTGGGAAATTGAGTGAGAGAGAGTAATTACGGAGTTACAGAGAGGGCCTGTCGTGATGAAAGACGTCTGGGATTATTAGGTTATTACTAAGCTTTCTAAGTAAAGGGCGAGGATGATACATAGAATATATGTATAGTTGTATACGCGAAAATTTTGTTAAATAGACAAATGTTTTGTAGCATAAAACGGTGGGTGAAGCTAATGAGAGTTATATAATACTTACTTAAAACTAAAGATTTCACTTCCATATTGCAATCAAAACTCCTTGCATTTCTCGATAGGCAAGTGCCAGTTGTAATATCGACTATCTTCTTCAATTAAGTACTTTACGCCTCTCTTTTTCAAAATTATCAAAATACAGATAAACGGGAAAAACTGTCAATTCCGTGAAAATTAAGTAAAACACTATCAATCTCGACCAATATTTAAAACAATCACCGCCCTTTTGAATTCCGAACGCGCGAAACTAAAACAAGATGGCGCCGATTCGCGGACTGGATTTAAACGCAAACATTCGCATTATCGGCCAGATTATACCAGATTACAGTGGTCCAGGGTTCCGCTGAAATTATTACGGTGCCGGCTAAGGCCGAAGTGTCCCATTTCACACAATTTATGGCCAAATGTAGCACCACATAATCCACGCGCGGTGCCGTTCCCGCCATAATTATGAGAAAACAATTTCCGAGATGCATCTTAGCTTTGACCGGATTATTTTGAGGAGGAACGTGCGGATTATAAAGTGGGGAGTCCAAAACAATTTGGTCGTTTGTACTACGAAACAAATTTAACGGACCTACCTAGTTAACTTACGTCTTAATGTCTTAATAGATATTTTTCTACGGCCCTGCACTGGTTTATTGTACCCGCGAGGAGCCAGACACTACTTGAGTCTCCTTTCTCAGATATCTACGATGGGTTTCACCATTTCCTCAACGTTTGTTTGAAATGTTATCGAGAAGCCTGAGTGTTGCCTGGTCTTTTTGACCAGGCAAATGTTTCGACAAGAAGATTACAGAGATGTTAGTGAAGGCCTAGTAAAGGTCACCTTTTGCGACAACAACGCCCTGACGACCTGCTGAGCCACGTCATCCAACCGTCGTTCATGGTCGCCCCCCAGCCCGGCTGATAGTGCTGACAGCTGCCCCCGGAGCCGCTCGTTTTCAGCTGTTAAGGCGGATAACTGGCTTTGGTAGTGCGTCGCGGACGCCTGCAACGACGGAGAAATTGATTTTAGTCAGTTTTTAGTTAGTCAACTAATCTGCTGATATCATAATGGAAAGTATATTTTTTTATTAATTGTTATGAAACAGACTCGAGAGGGGACGATTTTACAGTAAATTGAATATATTGACATTCCAGATTTAATAAAAACTGAAGAAGCAAAAAAAAAAAAACAAAATCAGCCAGTATTTTGACATTGTTTTTGTTGATGGTTAATTAATTGTTTTCCCGTCACCATGACGCCACTCCACGTCTATTCATCAAACGTTGATACTTTAAAAAATATTGTGAAAAGGGCCTATCATTCGCACTCTTAATTAAGCGACCATAGACTGAAAAATAAACAACCATTTTAACTTGACCTGGGTGGTCCTTAACGCCTCTGTAGCTGAAGTATTATGTAAAGGCGCTTGTATTCACTGACAGGGTTCTTGTTACGTTTGATTGGGATCAAAATTCGCAACTTTGAACTTGCATTTGCTACGTGCAATTTTCCAACTTATTTCAACGGACTAAGGGCTAAGTTAACTGCAGGTGTAAGATGTTCGTGTGAGGTTTTCATTAATCATCAAGGGGGCGACACAAAGAGTATGAATCTGTTTGGCCGTCTGTCTGAAACAACACGCAGTTGATACGGCGTCAAAGGGGCGACGCTTCAATGCAGGTTACGTGCGTTTTATTTCAACATCTTTTATAGCAATGTCCAGTTTTACAGCTTCGAAAAAGGTCTCAATAAACATTTAGGCAGCTATATACTCATATGGAGGATGCTCCACCGACAAGAACATAGTTCTTATATATGTGATGATGATACTCAAATGAAGTAGTTTATGAAATAAATCTGATTTAAGAAATAGGTATGTTAATAAATTTTGAGATAAATTAAAAATATAAGGTCTTTAAAACACCAAAGTTTTAAGTCTGGAGAATAATAAGACGAAGACATAAATGAATTTTAGAGATGGGTTTAGAAGAAACAACAATGTACATGCACTTTTGATTCACAACATACGTAATATACTTATCCGACTTAATTTTCTTCTCAGGTAAAAATAGATATTAGAGAGTAAGTATTTCAGTTTTTTAACGTAGGTAAGATTGCGGCTTGTCGTTATCAATAGCCCCATATTTATATTAAGTAGATTAGCTTTTCTTCGCGGCTTCGCCCGCATGAATTTCATACCTATGTGTATGCGAAATTTCAGGATGATTGAGGGGTAACAAACAAATAAACAAACTCACTTTCGCATTTATCATATTTGCTGGATTGGACGCCAACTAATTTATCTACAATCCATTCTAATAAATAATAAGTTCAATCAAGTTTTAATTTATTTACAGACCACCACAGCTGTTCAGAGATAAGCCAATTAAAACGGCAGCCTCTGAATTGCTATCCTATCTAAGGAACGGAATGAGATGTAACACAATGCATCAGGCATCAGTCTTTGAAGCCGGCCATTTATTATGATTTTCTTATTTTTGCTTCAATTAGATAAATTAATTAAGTAGAGACGGATTAATTCTGTTATTAATGGTTCGTTGGTCTCAGTCGTTGTGACTTGGGTTGGGATTTTGGATATTATTTACTTACCAATTTATCTAAAATCACACTGTTGTTTGTCCTAGGTATCATTTCAAATTTTATAGGTACACTAGCTGGCGCCCGCGGCTTCGCTCGCGGTAATCCTTTCTTAGCGGATGCCTACGTCATAACATCTACCTGCATGCCAAATTTCAGCCCGATCCGTCCAATGGTTTGGGCTGTGCGTTGATAGATCACTATGTCAGTCAGTCACCTTTGAGTTATATATATACTAGCTTTTGCCCGCGGCTTCGCCCGCGTGAATTTCTCTTCCCACGGGAACAGTGCTTTTTCCCGGGATGAAAGGTACCCTATGTCCTTCTCCGTACTTCCAGCTATGTGTATGGGAATTTTCAGGAAGATTGGTTCAGTAGATAAAGCGTCAAGAGGTAACAAACAAACAAACCAACAAACAAACTCACTTTCGCATTTATAATATTAGTTAGGATTTGCCGTCATCTCGTTCTCTGATGGTTATTTTAATCGTATTGGTATTTTTTAGGTATATTCCACTTTATTCACCTGGTAACACAAAGTGGAATTTTTAGTGTCGTCATATCGCCTCGGACTCATTTCACCGAAATGATTGCACTCTGAATATTTGATTTAATTTGTTCTGAAATTAAATTAACTCAGGTGCAACTTTAAATAATGTCATGGCCTTGATGTGAAATTATTGAAAAATTGACATTATATTCTTGAAAATTTGACGTATATAACCATGGCTAAGAAACATACGTGAGTGGACCGGAGTCACCACGGTTGAAGAGCTGTTTCGCATAGCGACGAACAGAGAAGAGTTTGCGAAACTGACGGTCAACCTCCAGTAATGGAGAGGCACTACAAGAAGAAGTAGAATATATTATTGAGCTTTACCTAAATGAAAGTAAGTAAAGTACCTTTTATAAAAATTGGCGAAACTGATGGCCAACCTCCAGTAATGGAGAGGCACCACAAGAAAAAGTAGAATATATCTATTATTGAGCTTACATGAAAGTAACTGAAGTAGGTACCTTTTATGAAACTTGGCCCATTATTCCATATCGTATTGCATCAAACACAAAAGCCTGTAACATCATTAGTCACAGGACAAAAAGAAAATAGTTCGGTAAGTAACTACAGAAATTAACTAATTAACACACAGTGGTGGCCACAAAACTGCGTGATCACAAGATTAATGGCAGACTAAGGCGAGTTAAAATAAGAATACGTGCACACGAGCTTAGTCACTACGCACTTAGTTACATTACAACTTATCTACTGTTACGTTAGCTTTTAGTGGGACGGTAATTAACTTAATGATCATGTTCAAATATTCCACCAGATGTCAGCACTTACGAGTAAGGACAGAAACCTGTCAGATGGTATGAAGCTGTCAATGACAATGTCGATATGTCACATGACAGTATGTACCATTGACATGACCATAGTCGCCAGCAGCGCCAACTAATGAACGTTAATACAATAACCCTCATTGTAACAGTTTCAAGCTGTGTAGGCTATCATATTGGCTCTCAATCTCATCTCAATATCAGCGTCGTCCTTCAAATCATCAGTCACAATGTGACCTAAGTAGATATTATAAATTATGCCTACACTCGCTTCAGAGTAACAACGCCTTCTTCATCGGAGAGGTCAGATATTGGTTCCCAAAATTCAACTCCAATAAGTAGTTCACTCTTCTTGACATTATATTTTAGGTTAGATTTACGAAATCATTGATATATCCACACGAGTTTTACACCTTTTCAGCGGCATATTTAATAATTTTATTACATTAGTCTGTAACCGTTTTTGTGCTTGTAAAGGACAGTTAACTAGTACAGCACTAAGTCCTAGCACTAACTCAATGTGAAGCGGAGTTTGATTTTCTAAATCATTGTTTCGCATGCGTCGACAACCTTTTCAGCGGCTGATTACATTACGGCAATAACCGTAATTACTTCGTGTCATTAATCACGCTCTACAGCCTGGTGGGGGACTTTTTCGGGAATTGTCGGTACTTGGAAGATATTTTGTTATTGGCTGATTTCAAAATGGTGATAGATTTTTGAACGATTACAAATTTATAGGTTATCTATTAGCCTTTGCCTCGCTAAGGATGATTTTTTTCAAATTCAAGTCAAATTTTTAGAATTAAAATGGAACGGTTAAAATTCATCCCATGGTCATTGTTTTGTGGCAATATTTTTTACTCGCTTTCGACTCTCGTTTTGATCACTAATTATTCGTATTTAATCCTGTAACTGTTGAAATGCAAAACAGTGAAAAGCACATTTAAAATTGCAAACATTGAGCCACACTTGCGGCAGTGTCTTCCTAATTGCAGTTACCGTGTGCTGCAGCACTGTTAACGAAACCAATTAGTTTGTTTCCATTGTTGGACGGATAACGATTTTGGGCTTTCACGATTATTTTATGAAAATTGCAATATTTGTCTAGTTGTGACGTTGGTGGGTTGGAATATATGAGAATGAGTTTCACTTTTAATTCTCTATGATAACTTGATACCTATTTTGGAACAATTTATTTCATTGTTTTATAGTTAGTACGTTAGTCTAATTATAAGTGTGTATGGGATTTGTTTTTTGTGCTACGTCAATCAGAAAGCTACCTAAGCTAATAGGTACCTATCGGCGGCGCTGCGTAAATTTTGTATCACGAACACGAGCGACATGAGGTTTCCTTAAACTTCTTGGAAAGGAAAGATTATTTACAATCCGTAACTTTTGAACAATGGACACAAACCTAGAATATTATTGCGGTACTCGATCCAGGAGGTCGGGATAAGATAATCCAGCCGAATTGAAAGCAGTCAACCCTATTAACCGATACCATAGCTCATACCTTCGCTGAATAATTGATTAGCGAATATAGGCGTACCTAAAGGGTTACTATCTAAGTATATTTACTTACACCAATTTACTTAAATTCCAGCTAGTTTGCTTTAAATTTAAAGCAAACTAGCTGGATCCCTGGGCTCTGGTCATGTGAATCGAAAATCGAAATCCGTCCAGTCACCCATGTTAAGTCGTGTCTCTTATGGAAATTTGAAGGGATGTTTTTCAACAAGATATGATTGCGCCGATATGCGCCCATCCTTAAATTACATAAATATATAGAATCACGTCTTTATCCCTTACGGGGAAGACAGAGCCAAGAGTCGTGAGACTCGAAGGCCACGCTAAGCTGAATAGTGGGCTTTCTGATGGAATGGAGATTCAGATATAGTGACAGGTTGCTAGCCTATCGCCTATGAGTGGAGGTTTGAGGTTTCCCCAGTTTAAAGCCCTATCTCTTGATTGACTTTTACAATAAGCGCGGAAAGAGAAGCAGCTGGCACATTCTACGTTTTCTTCGCTTCCAGACCAGCATGGAAGCACCTTAATTATTATTTAAAATAATCATATATTCTTAGCTTAAAATTAATATGCTAATACAACTGTATATTATAACTCAAGCTCGGGGTTCAGCTCAAGTAACAGTTTACAAATAACATAACCGAATAACAAGTAAACACAATTAGGACCAGCGAGTGTAAATTTGACGTGCGCGGCCGGTAGGGGGCGCTGATAAAATGATGCACCCTCGGCGTGGCCGGTGATAGAGAGGGGACATTTAAAACTATCGATAAATACTTATAATAATAATATTGATATTGATAATATAGTAATATTAATAAATAAATAATTATAAATTACACACTAGATTCCTCGAAAATTAACAGACCGTTTTGTCAGGACGGAACGTTATAGTAAATATTTTTGTATGAGCGATAGAGATAGATAGCGCGAAGTTTTTGACATGTCAAAACGGGTCTCTTATATTACGTCGGGAATAAATCAGTTTAGTTCTTAATTGATTAATTAGCGAAGAATTGCGTTAATTGACGCTGCAAAAAGTGAAAGTGAAATTTTAGATGATTGACCAAAAATATAATGTAAAGTTTTTGTGCAAGACATTATTTGTTTTAAAAAACATAAATATACGTAACATACATATTATTATAAATATGGGAATATTTATTATTACTTATAATGAATATAAATTGTAAAAAAAAACAAAACAAAGCAGCAGCGTAAAGCAGGACTTTTGAAAGAATTCCTTTTAACTCTATAAATTAATCCAAATATCATAAAAATCTGCATTTTGCAGATTTTAATTAATAAGAAACCAATTTTCTTATTTATAAATTTAGTTAGATTTAGCATTTTTATTCTTTTTCAACCTTACATAACCTGAAAAACCGATCGCGTATCGATCACCTTCCCAGCCCTACGGCACTGCCCTCTGTAACTGCGCCCTTGCACTTCGGAAGGGTGAAGCTGAATTATTGTTTAGAGGGGAGCGGGGAGGGCGGCTTTTAAACCGGGAAACCCCAGCTATTGTGCATAGCCGATTTCCCGCTTTCCGCCATTTTAATGTCCTTACAATGCTTGTGTGAGTGGTGTGTGGTACAAATTATGTGAAATTACCAATTTTCGTCAATTTATTCGATATTCCTTAAATAAAACAATCAACACGGGATACTTCATTGAAGATTACTGCAATTTTGAAAAGTAGATAGTAAAAAAGTCGGTGTAACGGACAGAAAAAAGTTGTGTTACAAAGATAGTGTATCTAACGGATATTGATAAATTATTTAGATTTTTTTTCTATTATGTTGTGTGTTTAAATTTAACTTTTAGGACAAAGCTTTAAACTTTTACATTTATAATATTAGTAAGATTAAAGACAAAAATGTTCATTACACCTGAAACACGAATCGCTAGCACTTATAACTTGTACCATACACCAACATTTTTGAACTCTAGTCCGTACATCGTAGTGTGTGTCAGTGCATAGCTTTTATTACAGTTCCGAGAATTTTTCGTATTGTTGCCGCAAAGGAGGGTCCTACAAAGTGCTGTCATACAGTGGGCCATTTGGTTGTAATGTCTGTCATTTTGCGTGAAAACTACTCGGGAGCGAATGGCATGATAGAAAGAGACTTGTCATTCTTTAAACTAAAATATAAGTGCACTGTCAACCATTAAAAATAACTATAGTTACCTATATTTTACCTTCTCTAAATTACCAGGAAAAATACTGCGAAACATCATCATCATTATGATGACATAGTTATGTCATCATAATAATGATCAACAAGCTGATTATTAAAAAATAAAAAAAAACACCACTGACAATTTACATAGCCTATGTCACTCGGAGGAATGCAAGGAATTTAAAAAATACCTCTCACATCAAAATCTGTTCAGCCGTTCAGGATTTATGGTGGAATAAAGAAACTTACATACATACATACATGAACCCTGAAAACATAACACTCCTTTTTTGGTCAGTTGTGTAAAAATAGGCACTCTTTATTGGACAGTCGAATCCAGAATTGTATAGATTGCTTTGGATGTTGTATTTTTTACACGACTGACCAAAAAAGGAGTGTTATGTTTTCAGGGTTCATGTATGTATGTAGGTATGTAAGTTTCTTTATTGCACCATAAGTCCGGAACGGCTCAACAGATTTTGATGTGAGAGGTATTTTTAGATTCCTTGCATTTCTCCTAGTGACATAGGCTATGTGATCTATCAGTCGTGTTTTTTATTTTTGAATAATTAGCTTACATATTCCTAATACATTTTGCGTACACGTGTAGTCTAAATTCAAGCAATTGAACCATAAAATCAATCAAACCCGCCAGCGTGGAACATTGAGGGTGGTCGGCATTAAACGCACAATTAATCTATCCAATCATGCAAACTGCATCGTTTATAGTCTAATTGATTTCTACGCTTGATCGACTGTTGGCGGCAGTCGTGCGTTCGTTGGTCATGGAGATTGGCTGATTGTCTTGATCTGATAAGGAATAAGTATGATAAAATCTGAAGTATCATTGCTTTGTAGAGCATTTGACTACAATTTGAATTAATGACAAATAGTTTAACTCTTGGTATATAAATAGATAGAAGTGTTAAAATGGACTAAAGGTTTAGGAGCTATCAGAATTTCAGTAGAATTTCTAAATCTTACTAATTACACAGGTCTACAGTGATTTATATTGGGTACCTGTATTAAAACTGCATACTATTTTTTGTAATGCTACGTGTAATTTTCGAGATACGCAATATGTATAAATGAACCATAATTATCGAATTTTTAACATTTATTTACGTAATTTTGCAGGTAGAAAGCTTCTTTTTCTGTTTTTTTTACAATGTTCAATATTTTGACAATCCCGTGTGATACTCCAGCAGTAATCCACCATCATATGCTCATCCCAGCGACCTTGATACCTATCTTTCATTACTTTTAGATCCTGGTGAAAACGCTCTCCTTGTTCTTCACTACAGGTATCAAGATTTTCAGGGAACTTTTCCAAATGGCTGTGCAGGTAGTGCACTTTTATGCTCTTGTTACAGCCAAGATTTTTAAAGTTGTTCAAAAGGTCTTGAACTAATTCCTTGTAATTTTCTGCCTTTAATTACCCAAGAAATTTTTAACAACTTTAACGAACGATTTCTTAGGTTCCTCTCTTTAAGTGAAGATGCTAGTAGCTCAGACCTCTCTTTGGAAAGGTCAAGGTCTCTTATTAAGTCACTTAAAACACTTTGAGTGAACAGTAAAACAGTAAAGGCCCCCCTGATTCAAAATTACTGTCTTGTTCAGTTCAGAAGAGACCTCCATCACATCTGTGCCCGACGAATCTAATTGGTTCTACCCTCATAGTATCGTCTGAGACTGGCAAAGGCCTTCTAGCAGACAATCAGTCAGGATATGTCATTTTCTTTTTATTTATGCCATGCATTTGCACTACATAAAAGTAACAGTCATCAAAGTGGTTTTTTGGGTCTGACCAAATCATAGGTACACTGAACTTCATTTGTGCTCGTTTACTACTTGTCTACTATCTTAAATGTTCAATGCACAATTTGCAATACGCTTTTCGGTAACCACGGCCGGTCCAAGTCCTTAATCTCGATCTTAAAATAGTCAAAATACGCCTTTTTTATGAAGTCCGTTATACGTTTTCTAATTTTTTTCACCACATATTCACAACAAATGTATCAAAATGTATTCGGATTATTTAAACAACTTCTCTTAGATGATGACATAATGATATTTTGGATAAATTACACAAATTGATGAAATGCGAATATAGTAAACATCAGAAAATGGGTATTTATTTTCGACATGGGTAGTTTAAAAACTACTCGTAGTTTTGCCGTTCTAAAACTTTTATACGACTTTGTATCAAGTCATTAATGAAACTATGTCATAAGATTGCCAGCACCAAAATTTTTTTTTTCTTTTGTAGACCTGTGTTATATGATTTTTTTAAATGTTTTTTAGGGGACGTCAAAAGGGAACCCTAAGGATCACTTTGTCACAGAATAAATATATTTTCTTGTTGTCCGGTTGTGATGCATCGATTGGTTTTCTAATTTTCATGAAAATCTTCTGAACGGAATTTGAAGAAAATATTCAAATTCAAATTTCAAAAGACGGATTAATCTGATTCATAAAATTTAGAGCAACGAGTGATATTTATAAAAGGTTAATGACACCTTTTTAGGCTTATGTACAAAAATGAAAAAACTGAACCCTTATAGGATCACTAAAACATACATATTATTATACTCGTATAAAACTTTAGGAGGCTGTATTCATAATAAATACTTAATCTTCATCATACCAGCGCACGGTGACAAGACAAGTTACGGGCTACTATCACATTGTATCATATTAAACTATCTCCCGGCTGTCAGTCCGTCATTACGAGATATTAGGGAGGCCTCGGAGGTCCCCGGGAGGTCGGGAGGATCTTAGGTTATATAATTATAGGTATGTGACGTCATACACACGTGTTAATAGCCTTAAGGCCGAGACATATTGAGCCGTGACTAGGAATTTGATATTTGGATTTCATTTCAACGAATTACTTGCTTTTTCGAAAGAAAAGTGTCATAATTTTGTCTGTTTGTGTCATGTCAAATAATAGTGGCTATTTATAAACGAATTATAGATTCATAAAATACTTACTTAATTTATTTATTGCTTAAGTTGGAAGTGAAAGTAAAAAGATAAGCTTCAGATTTATTTTGCACATTTTGATTACAAAATAAATGAAGTGAAAGTAAAAATAAGATATTCATTTATTTTGTAATCAAAATGTGCAAATTAAGTATATAGCATACTCGCATACATACAACTCCTTTATTTGAAACAATTGAACCTTGGCTGACAATAGCTTAAGTTAACAAATACGACTTTAAATAACAGTTAACAGGACCTTTAGACGAAGTCAGATTTTAATATCGAAATCGAAGTTCGCAAACGCTAAAATGTATGGGATGACATAAGGTGACGCTAAATAATGTGGTCGATCGCCATCGTTATCGCAAGTTCATAGAGAAAACGATTCGAAACCATAGAGTAACGAACTGTTTTATCGCTTACTTCCATACATTTGATATTCGCTTTCGCTTTGATGACGGAAGAAAATTGTTTTTGTCATCTGTCGAAACGATTACGAACTTAGATAACGTATCGCTACGAATCAAATGAAACTTTGGCTAAACCTGCAGGTGTCCAAAAACCACATTAGTGAACCAATCAAGTGTAATAACTATCGTTATTAGAAATGGGTTAAATTTCAAATTAGTTTCCAATGATTTGAGTTGTTCTATTGTATAAAGGGCAGACCGATAGCTTGTAAGCGATTAGTAACAAGCAACTTCTGGAAACACAGCCTGTCAAGTGTCGACTGTTGTGTCCGATTCGACGTTGGCAACATTACACCATTTGTAGGTCGGAATAAACGAATGTTCAGAAGTAGAGCTTTTACTCAATTAGTATGAAAGATGTGTCTTTTGGTATTCTTTGGTATTAGCATAAGTTTTTTGAATTTTTTACATTTAAAGAGACATGTTTACATGTACAGAGATTTTCTTTTCACTACTACTACATATTTAATAGTTTTCTACAAAATGTTACATTTTATGGAATTTGAACCTGAAATAAATCTTTTAGCGAAACAATACTTAATTATTTAGGTACATAATTATTTATTGTATGATATGAACTTCTGTGTTCTAATTAATTTGTGTTACAGGGAGTGGGGACAGGCGATCATTTTTGGATTATAACCCCCATGGATAGACGAATTTCATTTAGGAAAGCACCACGCCCGAACCAGTACAAATAGACCCTTGTATCTTCAAGCTTTAAAGGTAGTTTGTACGAAGCCTGGCGCCGGATGGGAGGTCTATATATTCTGGTTTTGAGCTAACTGGACCTTCTTTGAGGATTATGGACGGAGTGTGCCTGAATGGGATGGTTTGCGTAATTAGTGGCCGCTTTTTCTTGCGATAAGTGGTGCTTTAGTGCAGGGAATACTTATTTTGGACGTTGTTTGGCTATTAAGATCTAATGCGTAAAATTATATCTCTGTGGTATAGCGCTAAGTCCTCTTTAGAAGGCCAAAGCGTTTAGTTTATGGTGTAAATTCATGTTTAGGTATCATTTGATAAGTTATAATAGATCTGAAAACGTCGATATGCCTTTTTAATTTGTGGAATATGCCTATTTAATTTTGTGGAATTTAAAATAAAAAGCGCAAGAAAAATTCTCTTTCTTAATATGTCGTTGAACTTCTAACAAATAAAGGAATAATAGCGAAGCCGAATATTTTACATACCTTCGTTCTCGAAAAACTGCTGACAATATAAAAACGAGAGGCGATATTAAAATAGGGTGCGCAACAATAGAAAACTCAGGTACGGAATACGGATATCATTCAAAAAGTGACGGGAAATGGAAAAATCAAAATTCGTATTCGTTATTCAAAATCACAGATAGCGACGGGAGGGGAGAGTAAATAACAATGACCGGGGATGTAACCAAACGCCAGTACTGAAATTTATGACCATTTTTATTTTTTTATTTTAGTTGCAGACACGCATTTCAGCCAGTATTTTTTTATTTTTAAAAGCAGCCAGTCGTAATTGAAATAAAGTGAACCCTGATTGTTTATATAATTCGTTTACGCGAAAACATAAAGTGCGTTTGGATTATTTTATTAGTTGGAAGATGAAACAATATATCAGTTAAGTTTATTAACGATTTTTGTTCTGACGAGTTCATATACTTATTTAATTAAAACATATATGCTTCATAAATTAGTACAATTTTTTTAACGGATTATTATTTTTTTCTTAGTAAATCTAAGTAGAAATGTACCAACCTCCAGGGCTGAAGATAGTGAAGCCTTCTCTTGCTTCAAAGTCTCCACGCGGCTCTTGTACTGCAGCAGCGTTCGCACGGTCTCCTCCATTCTGTAACAACAGACAGCATAATTTATAATTGAGGTGATTTTTTGTCGATTTTTCTGTAGACAATTTGACGAAGCTTGATGCGGATACTTTTTTGTGTACATTTTGACAAGGCATGTTGCGGATGGCAAGATGTTAATAAATTGTATTGTTATGAATTATTTATTTTATTAATTTTAGTTTTTTTTTTATTATTATATTTGTTCATTGAGGTATTTATGTCACAAATGCTAAGATCTTCTCGAAGAAATGGTCACTGTTGTGTTAGTTAGCAGTAAACTGAGGTACTTAAATGATATTTTTTGCATTTAAAGAAGAAAAGTTTTCCAGCCTCATTTCAAACTTAGGCTTTAAATGAGGCTTAGGCTAACCCTCATATAGCTCTCATTTAGTTCATGCAGTCATAATAACAACAATCTCATTATCTTTAAGTACTAAAACTTCGAAGACGTCGATACCACTCAATGGGATCTCACTTCATCGAGTTTGCAAGTCTGGCAAGTTGCGAAGGCGCGCGTGCCCTGAATAACGACTATGAGGTAAGTGTCAGTTTCACTTACTTCCCGATTTAGTGTCATTACACCGTAGTTTGCTTGGGACGCTCACTGAATTTTATGAGATATGAAACTTTCTTGAAACGTAATTTCCAACATGTGGTTTATAGTCCAGTCTAGACTTATCAATCACTGGGAAGGTGTTATATTTTTGATGTGTAATTCTTTTCTCTAGTATTCCTGCAATCTGTGTGAGTTATTTGACAAAAATGGGACGGAAATGTGTAACAGGAAGCCGGAGTTACGCGCGCTAATTGATTTGACCAATGGGCACGGTGGCATACCTGGATAAAAATGTCCGCTCTCGTGGAAATTTCGAGATAATAAGTACCTACCTTAATTGTACCTACTATTCATCTTATATTCTATCCGTATACTAAATTTCATAGAAATCCGTCTAGTAAATTTTGCTTGATTGAGTAACAACATCCATAGTACATCCAAACTTTAGCATTTATAATACTTGTGTTATACCAAATGTGTATCAATTTTTTTCCCGAAAAATGAATAGTTTAATCGAGAGCACATAATCATACTAAGATACTGGCAACTCTTGAACGTCGCTATCGAGTGAAGAATGGAGAAGAATGATGCGGAAAGAGCATCCCCGCTCTTCATTACGCAGATGGATCAGCCGTAATCTCTAGACGAGGATTTGCATGCCGTGGGAGGGAGAGAGATAGATGCAGGGCTGTCACTAAGGCACTGATTAAATAAAACAGTCTTACAGCCGATGTATTAACTAAAACAATCTTCAACTTCTTTTTTTGTGAAGAAATAAATTAATCATGAAAAATTCTTAAAGAGTTTTTTTTTTCAAATTGAAAACTAAATCATAGTACCTAACCTAATAAGTAAAAACTTTACATCCATTGTATCTTGGTCGTAGCAAGAATTTTGTTTGGCAGGTAAAGAGTTTGATTTGTTCGTCTGAGTTTCTCAACAAATATCGAAACTACATAACAACCCTTAAAATGTCATTTTATATCTAACAAACATATGTGTCATTTTACTGGTTTCATATTTATAAAGGTTTTTTTGTAATGTTTCTCGACATAATTTGCATGATTAATTATTGAAAGATGATGAAATTCAGTCTAAACTCGAAAAAATATCTTAATCGTGTCTTTTCTTTGCAAAATAGCAAAAGTTGTTCAACAACGACAAAAATCTTGAAAACTCAACGTGCGTATTTCTTGAAAGTGCCATCCCTGCATTCCAGTTAGAAAGAGACAACAGGAAGCACTCTTCGCCACTTCATTAGCGCAACTTCCGTTGTCTCGTCTGTCAAAACGGTCTCAAATTGATTTTCTTTCTGTTTTTGTTTGCGCCAGTTGACAGGTTAATTTTATAACAGCATTAGTTGTGGGCACGTGGTCGGCTTCATAATTTACTAAAGTTCATTGAAACCAATTCCATATATTGGTTCTGAAAAAAAATGCGAAAATGTCTGAAATTTATGAGAATAGGTACCTCGTGAATTTCACGCCATATCGCCTTTTTCTTTGACAAGAATCAATGTTGAATTTATTTCATTTAGTTTTAATGCTAAAACAAAAGTAGACGGAGAGACATTGTATTTTTATAATCTAAATAATCTTAGATGAAATTATTTTGATATCTGAAAAGCGCACTTTTTAGATTAATAGTAGATAGTTTTTAGGTTTGAATTACTTTTGATAGAACGCCTAATTAACATAATCATAAATCATATATTTTCAAAAAGTATTTATGATGTTATTCAGTGCTGCAGTACAATACAGTCGTGAAGTCAATAAATCAAAAATATAAAAAATAAAAGTAAACGAAAAGACATTGTATTTGCTTAATCTAAATAATCTTACTCGAAGATGAGATTTTTTGATATCTGTAAAGCACATTTTTTAGATTGATAGCAAAATAAAACTGTATTCAGCGGGATTATATCATCCAATAATTTTGCGAACTTCCCGATTTAATCCAACTGTGAAAGGTCGGCCTAAACACAATTGGGATCCATCTTGAAGCCTCCATTCATATTGAAATGGAGAAATGAAGATGTAACAGAAACCTACGCGGAGTTATTGAAAAACTTTTTTCTGCCCGTCGCGAGTATCCTTGACGATCCTTTGTGTTTTTTCAGTATGAAAAAACTTGAATGGAGTGGCTTTAAAGCGTTCAAGACGGAATTCATTTCAATAAATTATACTAATCTTTTGTGAATAAGATGAGCAGACAAATTATTTCTTTATTTGGTTAGGTATCTATTTTTAGTTTTGCTATCGTAATGCATCGACCCTTTCTGGAAGACTTATGAATACTTAGATCTTCCTCTCCATTTTTTTTTATTAAAGATGGGTTTGCTCTTGACCACAATCTTGTCCGAGGACAGAGATGAGGTCTACGATATAGCGAGCTTACCCAGAAGCAGCCTATTCACTCTAGTTTTGAAGTGAGTCAGGTTGAATGTGCTCGGGAACACAGATGCAGGCAGGGAGTTCCACTGCTTCGCTGTGCGCATTAGGAATGATAACGAAAAGCGCTTGGTGCGTGCCTTCTGTAATATAGGATACAGTCGTGATTGTATCCTATATTCAGGTCATTCAGTTAATTCATTTTCACAAGGATATAATCACATGATCATTAAAACGATACGTGTATACTACAGTTTTTCAAAAATGCCCGGAAACGCGGAAGTTAAACACTGAAATGTATTGCTTACGAGCTTCTGCTCGCGGGTTCGCCCGCGTGAATTTCCCACGGGAACAGTGCTTTTTCCCGGGATGAAAGGTACCCTATGTCCTTCTCAGTACTTCTACCTATGTGTATGCGAAATTTTAGGAAGATTGGTTCAGTAGATAAAGCGTGAAGAGATAACAAACAAACTCACTTTCGCTTTTATAATATTAGTTTATTATTTATTTATTTTATTTATTTAGCCGAAAACAAAAAACAATACAATATGATAAACTATGGCGCCTAAAACCACATAAGTAAGTTTGGGATTAGGATTTACTTACGTGGACACAAGTTCAAGTGATTTTAGCAAATTATCAACTTGGGATAAACAAAGTTCAATGACCAATGTTTCTGTCACGTGCAGATCTGTAGTTGTGGGTTTTGGCTTAGTCGGTAACTTCGACAAACGGCTAAACATGGCATGCCAACACAGTAGTTAACCTAAGGATATATGTATATGTATTAACTAGCTTTTTTTTTTATTTCTTTATTTAGGTTACACATAATTACATGAAAAAAACAACGTAATTTCCAACAAAAACCTATTTAGATTTATACGTGGTAATGTGAGTTACTACTCGTTACAATTTCTTAGGATAATATGTAGTTCTTAAGTATCAACTTACATTTGGTACTATTTTGTAAGTTACTTATTTGTTCAATAATATTGACAGGGTATTCATTTAAAGTAGATGGCAGAAAAGCTGCGCCGAGGGGCTTCGCTCCCGTGTGAATGTCAGGATAAATAGTACCATATGTGCTTTTCTCGGTATTTTTTACCCGTACCTATACCAAATTTCATCGAAATCCGTCAAGTACATTTTGCATAATTGAGTAACAAACATCCTGACAAACTCACAAACTCACATTCAAATTTTTGCATTTATAATATTAGTAGGATTAGTAACTTTATATTTAAAAAATGTTTATTGTTGTATTTAAAATGATAGCTAAAATACACAAAAAGTATCCGCAACATGCTTCGTCAAAATGTCCACAGAAAAATATCCGCAACAAGCTTCGTCAAAAAGACTACAGAATAATATATATAGTAAGATTAGTTAATATTCGATTTCAGAGAATAAACATCATAAAAAGGTTTCTGTGACTATATAATATACTAAACGAATTTAAATTCCAAATAAGTATTTTACTTTATACAGGTATTTATTGTGGACACAGTGATATTATACGCATTCAATAATTTTATTAAATAAGTAAACCTAAAAATTAAAGCTTTAAAAAGAAAGTTATCGCCTTCGGAAAACTTCTTCCTTGTGATGATTATGATAGGCACCTGTCCGATAGTTCACGAAGGATAACAGAAAAATTCCCACGGGAGCGAAGTCGGGGGCACAACATACCTAACCTACCTATATATAAAAGGATTGGTTCGCCTCCCTTCAAATTAATACTTTTTAAGAAAAATAACTCACTCATGATTTTTATTTTTATTTTATTTTATGTTTGCTTATCTGCTTAATGTGAGTTATTTAATAAAGGAAACTTTATTGATATATGTATCATCATGTAATTGTTACTTATTTGTGTAAGGCTATGTTGTTTGTTTCCCAAATAAATAAAATAAATTTCCTTAATTTTCAGGGACGATTCTAATTCTTAATTCACCGACTTCAGACGGCTCACAGATAATACCAGAACAAAACCTCGGTTGGAAATAATCATTTCACCCTCTTTTAATTATTAATACACCCCCGAGAACAGGGATTATGTTATTAAACCAAACGTAATGAGGTGGCTGCCTCTCAAATATTTATTTTATGCTTCAAATCTGTTTGTTCTGAAGTCATTGTGATTTGGGATTAGAAAATGTATTGTGATTGTAATTTCCGCTGAACAGAAATAAGCTAACGTTATGTTTTGTCTGTCTGTAATTCACGGTTTACCTATGTATATATAATTAATAATTTATTCACATGCTTGCTTGTTTGAAAAATACCTCTATATTTTATGATTGGTTTCTTCCAGTGATTTTCGTCTTACATAAAAAATATATGCATCCGTCCCAAATACATGTCTCATTTGTCTCAAAGTTAGATCATTTGACAAATATGCGTAAGATTCTTTTTGATATGAATAATTCTTCTTTAAAAGAAGAGAGTTATTTTGCCACGTCTTATTTCGTACTTTTCATTAATATCAACAAATTCTTGCATTCCTAGATCAAATCCTAACTATCCTAACTAATATTATAAATGCGAAAGTGAGTTTGTTTGTTTGTTGGTTTGTTTATTTGTTTGTTTGTTACCTATTCACGCTTCATCTACTGAACCAATCTTCCTGAAATTTCGCATACACATAGTTAGAAGTACGGAGAAGGACATAGGGTACCTTTCATCCGGGAAAAGGCACGGTTCCCGTGGGAAATTCACGCGGGCGAAGCCGCAGGCGAAAGCTACTTCAATATAAAATATTTCAAGTAGGTTTATTCATTTTTCCTGCCCATAAATACATTTTTCCTAGAAACATTTTTTACGCGAATCTAATCAAAATTTCGGGTCAGAGCTCCATTAGCAGCTCACCAAAAGTGCAAGCAACCAATCCTGCGCGGGACCATTAATTTTCAGGCTCAACCTTTCTGCGGATTTCCCACGTGTCCGGCCGATATCCGAACGGATTCGGGTTGTTGCACACTTGCTTTTTACGGGATTTATTTCGTTTCATGTATCTTGAAGTCCATTTATGATTAAATCTTGTAATTATGACTATTATATATTAATCGAATGATAATGCAAAATTATTACGATATTAATGCAATTTCATCGTTTCGCTCGTTTGAGATGTATTGACAAGGTAAGGTTTGACAGTAGATTCATATTTGCTTTTTGCCAGTATAATTTGTACTAGGCTTTACAACACACGTAATCCATTGTTCATGTCTTTTAACATATATAAAAATAAATTCTTAAGAAAAAATTCAAAAATTTCTATTAAAAAAAAAGATATATCATAATTATACTGTAATGAATATACAGCAGAAAACAAATTCAATAGGTAATTCTCGAAAAAAATAAATTTGTTAAAAACCCTTACAATATTGAGATTTTTTATCTCTCATATTGGGATTTTTAAACCATTGATGTATTATATGTAGATTTAAAAGATCATCATCCAATCCAATTAAGATCCATCAGAGAGCCCACTATTCAGCTAAGCGTGGCCTTCGAGTCTCACGACTCTTGGCTCTGTCTACCCCATAAGGGATATGTATGTATGTATGTATGTTAAAAGATATATAAACAGGAACAGTAGGACCAGTATACAACAACCCTCATGGCAGCCGCGGCCGGGGTCGATCACCCGACTTTCGGGGCCTTATTACTCTCTAATTTTTTTCTACACAGGCTTTTTTTTCAGTGTTTTACTGCCTGTAGTCACGCAGAATCGACCGGGTGGATTTCATACTGCGGTTGTTTACATTTTTATACTTTTTTGTATAAACACCTGTATAGTTTCATTTACGTCACAGGCTAATTTCATGAGACTGTCAAACAGTTATTTTCTAATTTTTTATTAAATACGAAAATTGTAACGCTTGCAGATTGTTCATAGACTTAGACTTTTTTTTAGTATAAAGATATAAAAAAATGAAGTTTTTCTTATTAGGTACCTACCAAAGTAGTTCTTTTTAATTTAAAATTATTTTTTATTCACAATAAGTTATAGCTATAATTTAACAAAAATAAGTTTTAAGTTTTTTTTAGTTTACAATTTTAATCGTTTTTTTTAACAAATGAAGTTGATATATTATATCAAGACTTTGTGACAAATCGTTGGCAGCTGCACATTATGAAAAAAAATCCCAGGAGTTGATGTAGTGTAAGAATCAATCAATCAATTTAAGAACTTCGTTTGATTTTTTTTTCATTTCCAAGTATGAGAATCATAAAAAAATAATTCAATAGAGAGCTATGAGCATACATATTGTTATTCCACAATGCTGATTGAACCCTTTATTACTGCACCAATAGAATACCTCACAGATAATGAAAACAAATAAACGTGCAATTCAATTAGCGGATCCTATAAACATATAAATATATTTTGAACATATAGTATATGAATGCGTCGCGCTTTCCCCTCGCCCACAAATCACGCACCCTTGACCGGATGAGCCCTCGTAAATCAGCTATTAAAACCTAAAACCAGCATCCGGCGAGGCTTAGCGACAGACTAATATATCGACGTGTTATCGATTATGTTATGCACCTACTGTTTATACTTTCGGACCTACAAAAACAATTCTTCTTCGTATGCTCTTGACAGAGCAGTCGTAGTCAGGCATGCTGTTTGGAGACGCGCAGCACTGTGGCTCTCCATTTCTCCCGAACTAATGCCTGGCGAGCGTTCTCATTTAGAGATACGTTGGTGAGGGCTTTTATTTGGAGAAAGAACAATTATTGCTGTAATAAATATACTCGATGCCGGCCGTGCATTATACTCGACTCATCAAATTCGCGCCAGTTTCGCAACATCATTGTCTCTATCTGTTGCATATTGCTGTTAGTAGTTTTAGTCTTATCGATATTGCAACACTATTGTCATTTTTGTAGTATGGCAACTTCGTGTTTTTCCGTTTCCCTTTGTCTTCTCGTCGGTTTCTTAGAAAACGCGAAACGTGCTCCTATCGTTAAATGTGATAAAATAATACGAATCCCTCTTTTTCTCGTTAAATTATCGCCCAAGCAAGGCTGTGAATCAAGGCACCATAATTTCTAATAGTTTTCAATCAAAAGATAGCGTATTGGACAAAACTGTGTGTGCTGAGTGCGGCGTGGGAAAGTTGGTTGGTATAATCTGGGCCCAGCTCTGTACGTGACGCCAGACACCTACCGAAAAGCAACAGAACTTCGCTAAGAAGACCTCCAGGTGAGTCCAAGTCGCTATCACTATAAAATTCCCTTCTTTTCAATTCATTTTCAGAATTTGCAAATCATGTTTTTTAACACGCAAAAATCAAATTTTCGCTATCGATACAGTCCGCTTAACAATAACTATCTAAATTTGCTATCCATAAGTCGCCATCCCTTCTGGTCATCCCTATAACGTACAAAGCCGTGATCTCGCATTGATATTTGTAGATTAATTCAACCCCACATGAATATGATATCACGAGTACTAATCCGGAAATAATTAATTAAAATTCAGCCCTAGCTGAATCGTTTTGCGATTATTTAAAACTGACCAGCGTTCGATGCTAAATGTAATACAATGCGCCATTATTTTTGAATTTTGGGAGTGGAAACTCAAAAAAGAACACTAATGATTTTCTTTTTGTTAAATGATTTTACTGCTTCATGAATGAAAACTCCTTTCAAAATTTTGGACTCTATTTTGGAAACTCATTTATATCAATGTTTGACCTATTTTATCTTGAAATATGAGCCCGGGCTTCATCTATCAACTCGGGAACGTCTTAAATCCGAGCCCCTGGGCTGACCCGGGAATAAATAAATAATATACAAACTTGTAGGTCGGAAAACAGAGCTATAGAGTCGAAACAGAAAACGATACAAGCCCGAACCATAGACATAGAAAAAAAAATCATTCTTAAAAAAAAATATTCTAACTTTATGGTTTGAACTTTCCATCAACAGAGCTAGCTGTTGATGCAGCCGTAACTTTTTCTTACTTTTGATTTAAAATATTGATGCTTCGTTCTTTTCCTGTTCTGTGTGTGTGTGTGTTCTGTGTTCATTGATAAAATCAAAAGTAATGCATTTTTTGTAAATATGTAGGTACCTAATGGATTTATCCCTTCTTACTTTTTCGCTAATCGCTTCATCTCTAATATTTATTAAGAAATTTGGAAGTTTTTGCCATAAATATGTCATAAATCTACTTAAATACGAACCAATCAAATAAAATAATTTGAAATATGATATATTTCTGCACCCTTCCTTATTTTATACCGGGTTGACCTCTTGTTATCGAGAGCCGCGCCCTAATTGGGAGAATTGTTACCAACTATAAATTCTTTGTAATGCCGAAAGGAACTAAAATATATAGCCTTACTACCACATAGTATTATATGTGCCTGTACGGAGTACGGATTAACGTTGTTAGCGTTGGTGCAAGTTATACCTATAATAACTATACCTAATAAAATAACTTAAGAGTCAAAGATTACTTTATAACTCCCTCATATGAACAAGCTAATTATTAAAAAATAAAAAACACGACTGACAACTCACATAGCCTATGTCATTCGGGCTAATGCAAGGAATATAAAAATAGCTCTTACATTGGTGGAATAAAGAAATTACATACATACATACATGAACGCTGAAAACATAACACTCCTTTTTTGGTCAGTCGTGTAAAAAAGAAAGATTTTTTTATTATTAATTCAGATTGCTAAATTTGCTTGTAAATAACTTTTAAGTCTTAACTTACTTACTTAGTAGTTTCAAAGTAAAGTTTTTATTTAAAGGCTTTAAATAAAAGTTTCAGCGAACTGAAAGTTTTCATATTAATCGGTTGAACTTCTCATAGATGATGCAAAATATATGGATGGATTATACAAATAAATAGAAGTAAAATATGTAACCTTAGTACAAAAACAAAAGAAAATTACTCTTATCAACATTTTTGCCAAGCCCCAAAATTAAAAAAAAAAACAACCGTTATCACAACATATCGAGGTGCCCGCACGTTCGCCCTACATAGGGCATCGCAGGTGCGTCCCGACCCACTTTGTAAATATTAAAGTCTATACGAAACATCCCGTAAAGCGTCGAGCCATGAAAATTATACAAAATACGGAAGGAAGAGAACTATTTTTTTTATAATTCTGATTCATGTATGGTAGTTTTCATCTACCACCACTTGCTTCTGGTGAAGGAAAACATCGTGAGGAAACCTGCACTCTGGTTGATAATTATCAGCTAGTGTGTGAAATGGAGAAGGCAATGGCAAACCACTCCATTAACATTGCCAAGATAGTCGTTGTGTGTGTTTCATATAATGACCACGACCCTCAGTCATGAGGAACATGACTAAGGAGGAGGATAGAACCAACGCAGGATGTTCTGTAATGAGCAGTGAGATGTTTTGTGTAGGTCACTTTGAATGGCTCTATATGAAATAGAATCTGGCACCACTCAAAAGAAGAAGAAGAGTAAAAGAGGCCCAATGTTCAGCAGTGGATTGTAGTGGAGATGTGATGGAGCAGAAAGTACTATCATAATCAATGCTCACGGCAATTCATTACCTTTATTCTTTTAAATTATACGTTTTACATTTCTTTTTCAAGTTTAAAAACAAATATTTTTTCTTAGTAAATAGTTCCCTTAATGGAAATATTTCTTTATATTTTTTTTTTTAGAAGAAAAAGCGAATTTCCAAGGAAGATGTTATGCTAGGTGTAAACTAACGCAAAGAAATCTAAGAGTGAATTTGTCAATTAGATTTCTATCCGTAATTTGTAACAGAATTTTTAAGACTATATTTTTAGCTTCTTTTCTACACGTTATTTCTTCTGTACCCATGACGAATGGTTACCTGACGTTTTCAAGGTTAATTTCGGAGATACAGCACATCATTTCGCAGCTCGCACCTTATCCCGGGAAATTTATGGAAGGTATGATGTTGGATGAGGAATTTTAGCTTTTATGGAGGCGTCAGCAGTGGATATAGTTAATAACCAAGTTACTGAACGCATCTGCGCAATGCTCATTCTGAATTTAATACAAAATATGAGTAAAAATACTAGTTTCAGAAAAATTAAATTTTTTAGTTTATTCAAATTATTTGAAAAGGGATCTTTGATTTGTTGCTCGGCCTTTTCAAATTTTATTAAAGAAAAAACTGATCAATTTGGACTCATTTTTCTCTCAGCCGAAAGACGTCCACTGCTGGACAAAGGCCTCCCCCAAGGATTTTCACAACGACCGGTCCTGCGCTGCCCGCGTCCATGCGCGTCCCGCGACCTTCACCAGGTCGTCGGTCTCATTTAGACTCATTTAGAAGTTATGATGATGTTCGGTTGGACTCATTTAGACGTTAATAAATTGTAATGTGCCTATTTTCTCTTCATACTTTAACAGTTCAATAACGATCTAATAGTGACTCGACTTTTTTTATGAATAACTTTGTATAAGAAAGCGAAATATCTATGTCATTAGATATTTAAAGTATCTAGAGATATTACGTTATTTCATAGTATAAAAAATGCTTATTTTATAGCTTACGTAAAAAGTGATTTCTTGTAATTCCCAAAGCAAATTATACCTCGGTTTTCAACAATATCTAACGCTTGTAGGTAAAAGACATTCTTGAAACTTTTTGCCTACATTAAAGTCAAATAACTACGGTATATGGGTTACACAGTTTAATAAAGCGCCAACAGCAGAGTAGAAAGCGTTTTTTCAGAACAATAGCGGAACAATGGCACAGCAAGTGGCGTAAGCCCATTTTCCCGTGTGGAGAGCTTTTATTGAAGCTTTCGCGCCGTGTAGCGACGCCCTTATACACAAGCGAGCTTTTGGCCCAAGTTTGGAGCAGATTTTCGGACTCAACAATGGTTAATACCACCATTTTATGTACCTCATTATGAGCAATAAAATCATTTTTATTCTATTCTGTGTTTAAGGAATCCATAATGCTGACTATTAATAAAATCGATTACTAAAGAAAGGTGCGCTTCGGAGAATAGTCCACTTCATTTAGTGCACTTGAAAATAGATGCGTTTCGAGGAACACCTAAATAAGAATTGGCCTCCTCCCTTTCAGAACTGGCCAAATCGATTGTGCGGTCTATAAAATCTTTTTTTGTTTAAAAACTACATGATTGAACTGAACGGGCCCGATGTCGAACAATTGTGCGGTAACCGTACTTTGACCTTATGCACAAAATTTTCGCGTTTGATCAGTGCGCGAGCAGGACCGGATGTGGTCAGTCGATGGATCTCCGGCGCGCCTCCCTAAAATACTGTAAGTACTAAAAATTTTGTTATTTGATATATTTCTGTGTTTTTTGTGTTAGAAACATAAATGTATTAGTTTATCTACAAAATTACGTAGTTTTTTAACGTCGAATTTGTTATTTTCAATGTGAAAAAAAGTTCCACAATTTTATGACACAATTGTATCAAGCCGGGTCGAAAGGTTATTAGTTATATTTTGTAAAAAAAAAATATTGATTTTACAGAAGGTAGAACATATGCCATATGTTCTACGTGCCGTCGATATCGACCAAATCCCCAACGGTACCGGTAACGAGGGTAGCGATGATGAGGACTACCTAAATCTGCACCAGAAGTTCGAAAATGCCACTGATTAGTCTGATGATAATATGGATTAGTGCCAATGAGCAACCACTCAGTGAGCTGAAATGGATGAAGAAAAAGACCAATGGTATATCTGTACCGTCAGGATCTTCAGTCAGAAACCAGAAACATAAAAGACATTGTTCATCGCCGGCTTACTGCGGACAGTTCGTGCAATAAATAAAAGTATTATCATTCATCATAATTAATGTCAAATAGATTTTCTTAATATATATTGGAGTATGAATATCTATAATTAATATATACAATTTAGTAAGTATTTTTTGCGTTTCCGTTATTAAAATCAAAGATGTCGGCCTTTACGTCTGTGCTGGGATGCCATTATCTAAAATAATATTACATTTAAGGAGTTTATTTTTTATTCTTTGATGAAAGACTGGATTAATTAGGTAATTTTTTAGCATAATATGTTAGTTTTATGTATTAAGTATACTCATATCATTTCATATTTATATTTTTGAATGAAGAATTATGTATTTATTTTAATTTTTACTTAAGTAATTCAATATTGCATTTTCTTTACCTGGTAACACTCGATTCTTCAGCGCGGCTTTATTTTGACGTTGACATGTTGTCTTCGGTCGACATTGACACTTGGATACTTGTCAACAATTGTCAACGTCAAAATAAAGCCGCGCTCAAGAATCGAGTGTTACCAGGTAAAGAAAATGCAATATTGAATTAAGTATTTAAGTAAAAATTAAAATAAATAATTCATTCTAAAATATAAATATGAAATGATATGCATGTACTTAATATAAAACTAACATAGTATGCTAAAAAAATACTTAATTAATCCAATCTTTCATCAAAGAATAAAAAATATACTACTTAAATGTGATATTATTTTAGATAATGGCATCCCAGAACAGACGTGAAGGCCGACATCTTTGATTTTAATAACGGAAACGCAAACAATACTTACTTAATGGTATATTTTAATTACAGATATTCATACTCCAAGATATATTCCGAAAATCTATTTGACATTTATTATGGTGAATGATAATACTATTATTTATTGAACGAACTGTCCGCAGTAAGCCAAGCTCCCATACACTTTGAACGAAGTCCTTTGACCCCATTACAAGTACCGTGTTTTGTGACAGGTTCTTTTTGCTTCGAGTAATCTTCTCGCCGAGTTTTGAGACTGATTTTTGTTTAAGATAATAATTGTATTTTTTTAATAATTTATACGTTTGTTTCTAATAAAATAAATGCTGTTATTTAAATTATATTAATATTTTTATTTCCCGTGACTAAACTCCTTGGGCCCTGTATAAAATAATTGTGCGACATCACAATTGTAGCTGTGTTAGCATTAGCCCTGTCTAGTACAATTGTGTGGGTCAAAATTTTCCAAGATGGCGGGCGGGAAATGGAAAACTAACTTCAGATTTGCCATCAGAGGGTCGCAATTAGTCTAGATCATGTTTTTTCACGTTGAAAATCCTAGGAGTTTCGGCGTCGGTCTGAAAGGGATAATTGAATATTATGAGAGGTCAAGTAACATTACGTTGTGGTTAAAATGAAAAATAAAAATAAATGATTAGTGCCAGCAAAACATGTCAAGTTGGCACATAACTCATGTCAGTATAATACAGTTTTTATAATCGTACATTTACGTTTATATGTTTCATTTTGGCGGGTTCCCTATGCAATTCAGAAACACTACTTATATTTTGTTCACCCTAGCCAAATATTTATTGTCATGAAAGAGGTCCATAAAAATGCGTGCCAAATTTTATTTAAAAAAATGTTCCCGCTCCCGCTTATGCCTTATTCCCCACATGGCGGTCTTTTGCAACGCTTGCCCTGGATCGCTGACTGGGCCGGATATTGATGTAACCGATAAGAACTTTAGTTGAACGCCTAATAAAATATCTTTAGGATATTACATTTTTTATTTTAGGATATTATATTACGGAGATTCGGCGCGTGAGAGGATATTAAAGATTTTATATGAGATAGTTTGTCATGATAGGTGCGATGGGTTTCAAGATTTTTTATTACTGTTTAGTTTACGGTATATCTAAAGGAAAGCAATTAAAGTTTATAAACTTAGTACAATATTGAATTAAAAAGAATAAAGGAAATTAAAACCGCTGTTGACTAATAATGTAAGAAATAATTATAAAGAAGAAATTTCTAATCTATTTTTATAAAATTACTTACAAGTATCTACCTATCAATGCAGAGACGAAACCGCTGAACGTAGAAAATTGAAATTTTGCGGAAAGATTCCATAAATAGCGTTAGTGCGCACTAAGAAAGGAATTTTGGAAATTTCATCCCTAAGAGCGTGAAATATTAAATTTACGCGGGTGAAGTCGAGGGCAAAGGCTAGTATATAATATTGTTCTGACTAATAACATGAGGTTCTAACAATGTCTCAAGATTTGCTGCAAGAGCTTTTATAAAGCTTTTGTTGCCTTTGAGAGCTTAATGATCACAGCGCGGTCGCATTTGGTTTATTGGAAAATTATATTTTAGAAAGTTTTTGTAAGAAATAATTTTTATTTAATACTGTGATGTAATTATTTATTTATTTATTTATTTTTATTTTTTATTTACATGGAAGACCAACAACTTTCTTAGATTCTATAGTCTATAGATAACAACTTAAAAAACATATAGTCATTTACAGGTCCTCACATCTAGAAACGGACTAAAATAACATTCAATTGTGATCTCAGAAAACCAGAATAAGGACAATAAAGAATATTAATTCTAAAAAATAAATAAAAAATAAGTTCTCTCTCTCTCACAGCGTTAAGATGGTAAACTAGTTACGTTTAATAAATTTATCTCACAAAATTATATAAACAGTTATTATATAATTACTCAAGAAATATTTATAAATAAGAATATATATATAAATATTATTATATGAAGACATTTATGTACAATCTCGCAAGCTAAAATAACTACTTCAGCTTGTCATTAATATTTTAATTTAAATTGAAATCTTAACCTATCAATGTAACGGACAACGGATTTATTGTGTACTAATATAAAATTTGCATATAAGGTTGAATCAATCATACAATACATACATCTGTTGAATACATTATTAATTTATAACATAACTGTATTAATTTGTAACATCTTCTTTAACTATATAATCGCAAAGCAAATAAATATTGATTGATTGATTGATTGTCCTTCACAGTTGACGACCTCAATGGCCCAACGGTCATAACGCCGGGCTATCACACCGGAGGTCCCGGGTTCGATCCCCGGTCGGGTCAAGATGGAAAATGATCTATTTCAGATTGACCTGGGTCTTGGATGTTTACATATATGTATTTGTTATAAAATATAGTATCGTTGAGTTAGTATCCCATAACACAAGCCTCGAACTTACTTTGGGGCTAACTCAATATGTGTGATTTGTGCGGTATATATTTATTTATAGTTAGTTTATGATGGTGGGTTCAATTCCGATGACAATGCATTATTATGATAAGCACAATGTGCACCCAAGATCAGCATCCAGCTGGAACTCTTCATCAATTAACTGCACGGACATGAAATTTTTGTCACGCATTTATTTTTATCTCACCACCTTACTACTTTCTATTTGGTCTAATGATTGACTGGTAGAGAATGTTTGGTACATTATTTATTTATCTTAAATCTTTAATCTCGCTAGCAAAAACAAAAGCTGACAAAATTGTATTTTTTGGGGAAAAACGATTAAGTTTACAAGTTAGTTTACTTGTGCTTAGTTAAGTTATAATAACTTACGGCCGAATACTGAAACGTCACTCAAGTATTTGACGGCGTCTTAAATGTTTGAGACGGTCTTACATGCAAAATTGGTATACTCAAACGTCAATTTTGAGCACGTTTTAGATTTGAGAGAATTCGAAACTAAATAGGTCTCAAACTCCTTTCAGTGCAAAATTCGTATACTGAAAGGCTACTCAAATTTTTTTGCTGTCAAATGTACCGTCAAACCATTGTCAAACCGACTTGGGTGCATCTGAGATCTAAGAGTGGTCGCGAGGTCTCCCAAATGTGTGATCGTATTGATTCTGATGTTAAAATAATGTATTTATCGATACATTATTATCTACAGACACTAAAATCAATAACTTTTCACCTATGTATTATTTTGGCATGTGCAGTGAAGAATTACACAACGTTGATCTTTCTCGCTTTTGGTGCCTGCATAAAATATCCTGCAAAAACCCGCTTCTACGCTTACACGTTTTTGGCAGTGAATTACAAATTGTTTTATTTTTTTCATATATTCCACTGATCCATTGTAAAAAAGGATTTTTCACTTCTCATGCTCGGAAAGTGCTTATTTGTGCAGGATATAGGCTGCACAAAATCGAATTTTGTGCACAAGGGCATTAACGTATCTACTCATAAATGTATCTATATTAAGGCAAAGAAAAATGAGCCATACAGCCAAACACGATAAAAAAATTATAGATAGAATTTGAAATTTTATAATATTTACTTTTAATTTATTTGCCTTATGTGTTTTTTAAGACATAAAAGATATTAAAATTTAAATTGAAGTACGGTAGGTTATTTCATTAATTAAAGAAAAATATTATTACAAAATTAATTTAATAGTAGGCTGTATTGGTCTGCAGCCCAAGCCTATCAATGTCGTAAGATTAAAAAAATAAAGCGGCGGGAAACAGCTCTTGTTTTTTCGTGCGTTTATTAATTTCTTCAATTTGATTTATTTCCTCGCAATCGAAGTGAAAAGCAGAGTTTATAACTCGTCCACAAAACGATTTTTATCCTCGACATTACTATCAGCCCTCGCCTTCGGCTCGGGCTGCTAAAAGTCTCGGATAAAAATGATTCGTTTTGTGCACTTGTTGTAAAATCTACTATTAATGAAATAGTAGATACTTTGGGTATATTATAGCATCAGTTCCATTCCATTTATGTAGATCGGGACGGAGCCGATACATTTTTACCCGACTACAGCGAAACGAAAAGGAGGGGTCATAGAGGTGTCTCTTCTAAAAGGCCCTTCACTCATTGCGACGTTTTGCAGCGATACAATCGCGATGCAGTGACAAGTCAATAGCTAGTGGCATAGCTGTAGTGTTACAGTCGCGATGCAAACGCGAAACAGCATCGTTACAAATGCGATATAGCATTAATACAAACTCAATGAAACAACGTTCAGTATTTCGTTGATAGGCACAGGCAGACATCTGAATCGATTCAAACGTGCGTATGCATCGCTACTCACTCGCGCATGTATCGATACTCATGTCGCATAGCAATCGCGCGGCTGAAAAAACGCGGCGGTTGTATTGTTGAAAAAAATCGCAATGTGTGAGTGGGGCCCACTCCACAGAATAAATAGGTATTATTATACCCGAGCAAAAACGATTCATTCCACGAAAATTTAGAACGATTTGTTGGTAATTATTTACGTTTATTTTCATTATTTTTTATAATAAATATGATTTTATCACGGAATAATGAAATAAATTGTAAAATAAATAAAACTTTTATTTTTTATGTTATTTTAACTGAATTATACGGTAAAAAAAAATATTTTTTTCAAACAATGTTGCGTAAAAAGAGGTTATTGACTGAACGTGAATGATAGGAAATGACGTAAATTACTTTAGGTCTGCTTAGCTGATAATGGCTTCCAAACGTTTGAGTAGCTTTTGTGTATACCACTTACTTTTTGGCAGATGCTTAGATTTTAGAGCGCTTCAGCTGACTGTTGCATCTGAGTGACGTTTCAGTATTCGGCCGTTAGGCAAGTAATGACAAGAAACAAAATTATTACGCCAATATCATTCCTGTTTCCGACTTGACCACTTTGTAAGGTGCTTATTTATAGACGGGTTATTACGAAGGCTATTACAGGACTAATCGGGTGATTCTGCGACCGATGGCTCGGTGTTAGGGCGCAGATGTTCGGAATGACCCACAGGTATAGTTATGGGATTATGCTGAGCCGTTACGCCGACAATTACCGACTATTGCCGATCACTACCGAAGATATTTCAACGTGCTAAGTCTGAATTGTCAATGCTGAAGGCAGTCGTGATTTGTTTCTCGTAAACCTGGGCGTTTAGTCAAAGTTACATTTGATTCGTATCGATACGATATCTTAATTCGTAATCGTTTCTTCAGATAACAAAAACAATTTTCTTCCGCTATCAAAGCGAAAGCGAACGTCAAATGTATGGAAGTAAGCGATAAAACAATTCGTGACTCTATGGTTTCCCTTCGTTTTCTCCATAAACTTGCGATGACGATGGCGATCGACCACGTGATTTAGCGCGGCCTTATGTCAATACTATACATTTTATCGTTTTCGAACTTCGTTTTCGTTTTCAAATTATGACTTTGTCTAAAGTTGACAATATCGACTATATTTGTCGATCTATAATCTACTCTTCCGAATCTACAACCCTAGACCAAATATTAAAAAAAATGACGTTCTTTAAATTAATTTTTTTATTCTAACTTTATGGCCTTAGAAAGTAGAAATTTGATATACCTAAATAAAATTAAAAATAAAGTGAAAAATAAAGTGTGTATGAGTATGAAATCAATGATTATGAAAGAGATAGCAATAGAAAGAGAAAAATGGAAGGAACTCTACCGCTCTTAAATTTTATCATGATGAAAATTAATCGATAGCAAAAGTTAAAATTTTTGGGGGTAAAAAATTAAATTACACGTGAGATTATCACCCACATAATAATAGATATTTGAGGTCATTAAACAAAAGAGACATACATTTCAAAACTGTCATTCCCGTGTACCCCACCCATTTGCCGATATTATTGAATTCCTAACTGTAATCGTAATGGTTTAATTTGAATCCAGTGGTTCTCAATCTTAGGGATCGTCCCCATTGGAAACGGGACGGTGGACGATTTATTTAGCTATTTTAAATGTCATTTCCATTTTTTCTCTACATTAATTAAGTATCACAGCGAAGAGAAAATAATGTAAAATTAAAAAAAAAAAAACTAAAAATCCAAAAGTTGGAAATTATGTTTTATCATTTTAGTTCCGAATTGCATTTTAAAGAAATAAATAGGATTAAAATAAATTTAATTAATTTCAAATATTTTTCTATCTTCGTTTAACTCATTGGATAAGTAGGAAACATACAAATTTTGGCGCCAAAATTCTCCTACTGTCATATCTATACATACATACATATATAAAAATCATTCTTTAAAAAAAAATCTTCTCTACCACTACTACTATTGAGACACAGCAGAGGACTTGGCGCCTTTTGTTAAATTGCTTTCAAATAGTCGTTTGTGAGTAGTCTGATATTTAACCGATTAAAAAAAGAAAGGTTTTCTTTATATATTTCTTTTCCGCTCGCTTTTCGCTCGTCACCACGGCCACGGTTTTCCAACCTTCAGCCATAAATCAGCGTGACCTCTGGAACGGGCACATAACTCAATTGCCGTTTATGGAAATCGGAGCCGAGGAAACTCGAGTGGAATTCCATGTTCTATTTCTAGCTATTAATCTAGGATTATATTCATTGTGTGAATGAATTAATCGAAATAGAGTTTTGAATATACAATTTAAAGATTTTTTTATGTTAGAGTTGACCGAACAGTATAAACGTAGCTTTATAATTTGTTATTATTTATTTCATTTACAACTTTATTGCACAAATTTCAAAAATGATGTACAAAAATGTATGTGTGTATTTTCAAGTTATTATAAAACTTCAGGCAATAAATAACATGAATTAGACAAAACAATTAGTGGTCTGTGGTGTGGCCCTAGAATAGCACCAACCCATCTCTTCCCGTGGGTGTCGTAAGAGGCGACTAAGGGATTTAAAACACCGGAGGATGGGCAGCAGCATCTTTCCGCGTACTATGCCATCACACTGCGATCGCCAACCCGCTTGCCAAGCGTGGCGATTACGGCAAAACCCCCATGGATAAAATCCTTGGGGGAAGCCTTTGTCCAGCAGTGGACGTCTTTAGGCTGAGAGAGAGAGACAAAACAATTAACAGGATTTATTTTTTCGTTCATTGCCCGTGCGGCATAAGGGAAATGCTTATGCTAAATGGGAACAATAAAGAGGAAAGTTAGTATACATCGACTTGTGAAAACGTAATAAAAATCTATATAAATTTCTGTTCCTATTCCGTGTCTGAACCTATTGTATTTACCAGTGCCTCCACAAATCCACGTCCAATTAGCAAGTAGGTCAAGGGAATGACCTAAGCAATAAATTGAGCACTTTCCCGCTAACCAGTAATTGTTCGAACGCGGCACAACTTCGCTCGTTATGTTTTTGTCAATTTGGACTAAAGGCTGTCATTTTATTAATCCTGCAACTGGGTTTGCCAGACAATGGTAAAGTATCAATAATGATGGGTGAAATAACTGAGAGCATGTATCAAGAGAGTGATGAGTGTAGAGGAAGCAAGAGAGATCTGTAAGTAGCAAGTGGAAATCACTAGTCTCTGCCTACCCCCACGGGAAAAAGGCGTGATAATATGTATGTGTCTATTTTTAATATTGTTCCCAGTTCATAATAAAAGGTCATCCTTTCAAAAAACTAATAACTATAAACAAAATGAATCGTTTACAAAACGTATTTACCTAAGTTAAATGATAGCTAATAGCAAATACTATATAAACTCAGTATTTGCTAATAGCACCTTTCTGTGCTAGTTTTTCTCATATTTAGTTTAAATTGTCATTAACGAATTTAAAAATTTATTATCTACTAGCTTTCGCCTAATCCTTTCTTAGCGGATGCCTACTTCATAACATCTACCTGCATGCCAAATTTCAGCCTGATCCGTCCAGTGGTTTGGGCTGTGCGTTGATAGATCACTATGTCAGTCAGTCAGTCACCTTTGAGTTATATATATTCGTATATAGATAAGATATTGCACAGATGAAACCGCGGGCAGAAATTACGTCTCCTTATGAATTATATACAGGGTTACTTGTAAAACATCAATAACCTCTCTAGGGGTGAAAGTACTCATGAATATGAGCAACTTTTTGTATGGGACCGACTCTGAAATCTCAAAAAAAAAATCAGCTGTACCATACATTTTGGGGCCTCGGACCCTTCTGACCCACAGGTTTTGACCCAGTCTCTAAAAAAGTACCCGTATGACCCGCTTCTTCTTTTCATGTCCTTTTTGACCCGTTTTTCTAACAGGTACAGTCACTGACAAAATTAAAGTAATAAGAAAATAATTAGATTCGTTACAGGATGAGTTGCAATGTATATCTACTACTTATTGTTTCAAAAAAAGGTTAAGTGAATATACCCAAGCTCTCAAATATAATTCTTATCAATGAGTAGGTAGAGTATTGTCAAAGTGATCAAAAGGGTTCTGTTGGTGAAATAAAACCAGATAAGGATTATAAAATATAATATTTATTACTATTTATAATTTTTATCAAACACATACGTAATCAATTTTTCTAAACAACCAATAGTTATGTGTTTATCGTAAAATTGTTTTAATAAGAAATTAATTCTTTTATCTTTTTAAATTTCACTGTTTCTTCGTTTTTTCAAGGATGCCATGCTTTCAATTTTAGCCACTTTTATTTTGGTCATGGCAGCTTCTTCTGCTAAAATTTCTAAACAAAAAATCCCATAAAAAAAGGCCTAAATATATTAAATTTTATATATTTAGGCTTTATTTTTCCATTTAAATATTTATTTATTTTTGAGTGCCACCATTCGGGTGGAATCTTAGAACTCAATTTTGAAGTAGATATCTCAACCGATTGAGCTGAAAATTTGAACACACGTTTAGTTTGGATGACAATGCATAAAAGTTTTTTTTCTTATTAATTTATTTATTAGTATTTTGAGTGATACTTGATGCCTGGAAAGGGGTGGGGTACGAATGCCCTTAATTCGAATGATGACCTTTAATTGTCGTCATATGAGTATAACAATAGATATTGTCAATTGGTTATCTCGGGTACTTTTTTGCTACCTGGCTTCTGGTACCGATAGAAACCGGACCATTGTAACAAATCAAATGCAGGTGCAGATAACAGGCAGGCAGTCCTTTGTTTCAAATAAGTGGTACCCATACCATACCTTTATAAAAAAATAAAAATACTTTGATGTCTCAAGAACACATCACATTCCTAATGCATATAAATAATATTAATTTCAATGCCAAACACTTTTTGTTATCACTGTACATTTTATGAATTTCCTTTGTTTCGTACGAGCGGGTCGGATGGATACCAAATAAATAATTAATTTAATATTAAAAAATGTTCTGACCCAAAGTGGGTCGTATGGGCACTTGAAAACGGGTCATAAGGGTACTTTTATTCAGCGGGTCAAAAATTGCGGGTCAGAAGGGTCCGAGGCCCATTTTGGCCGAGTAGGTATTGTAAAATGTATGGAACAGCTGATTTTTTTTTTTGCGATTTCAGAGTCGGTCCCATACAAAAAGTTGCTCATATTCATGAGTACTTTCACCCCTAGAGAGGTTATTGATGTTTTACAAGTAACCCTGTATACTAATCTCGTTGTACTTACTCCAACTCGTTTGTCAAAGGCGAACGTGCCTTTCGCAAATGCTTTATCGCGCAATTGTGACTTATTTGGCGGGAATTAAAAGACGCCATCTTGGAAAACTCTCGACAAAGGTGTAATAACGCTTAAAACGCTATTTCTTTAAATTCATCACACGTGTTAAAGTTAAACTTGGATTAAACCGTTTAACTTGATGGCGAGAGTTGGGAGCTCTTAATGATTTGAACAAACTTTAAATCAGGTTTATGTTACAATTTTACGTTTCATTCGTTGGTAATGCCGTGTGTTTAGCACAAGCAGGTTTAGATTAAAAGTGAAATGAGGTCGTCAAAAAGATGTGACGTTCGTATACGTATCTTAATTTTCTGGTATTTAGAATTTCACGGATAAAATCCTTGGGGGAGGCCTTTGTTCAGCAGTGGACGTCTTTAGGCTGAGAGAGAGAGAGAGAGAGAGAATTTCACGAGAAACAACTGGTTAATTGCAGATTATCAGCCCATAAACAAACTGCTTCACTTTACTAAGAAGATTAAGTAAAGATGAGATATATTTATTTGCCAAAAAAACATTGTTGATACATAAAAAATGCATGATGTTACAGAGCAGCAATGTTCAACCGTTGAAACGGTGTAAAGTTAAGCATATAAAGAGTGGTTCAGATAGGTAGATACCTAGGTAATGTTTTCTATCCCTTTCCTTAATTGATAATGATAAATGACTCAAAAATTGCTGATTTTCCTATTTCTCTATGGCTCACTTTTATGGTTAAAACATAGATCTAGAATTTTTTTTTTAAATCTTACTTAGAGACAGACAGCTGAGGAAGCGGAATGTCAGTTATGGTTTTTGCCTATGTTGGTGAAGGACAGGTAATATCTTATGTGAATGCTATTATTTGTCAAGTTTGACATTTTTGGTATGTACTGGTTCCATAAAATTTGTGAACAATCTGTAAAAAAAATAAATTTGGAGCACACTATTATGAACGTATTTGGGCTTCATTTAACAATCAAGTTAATATGTCTATTAAAGAATGAAGTTTTTTACCTAAGTGAATCAACCAAAATTATACGAAATATTACATCCGAAGACATACTTTTTTTATCCCAAAATTGCCACAGCCCCAGAGTGCATTAGTGGTTTATAAAAAAATGTGGTGATAAGGAATATTATCGATTCCGACCAAAAATGAAATAATAGTGACACTACTTGTACAATAAAAAAAATCTACGCCTTTATAAAATTTTCAACAGAATTTAATCCGGCGTAAGAATGAAGGTAGTTCCGACGACGTACAATAGCGCTGAGATTGCGCTGCCTCGCGGCTTTCCCTGCTTTTCATATGAAAATTGTGCGCCGACTTCTCTGAATGGAATATTAAAAGAACTTTTGTGTACCTACTTATGAATTTTTATGGGCCTTTCTTAATGTTTGTGGGAAATGGGTCATAGGGAACAAGTTTTCTTACAATTTTAACTCGTACCTTGTTATGGCGTTAAGTAAATAAAAAAGTTAGCCATTACGGGACGCCCGAAAGATGTAAAACAACACGACGAGTCGATTTTAGATGTTTTAAGAACCGCGCAAATAGATGTTTTACATCAATACCGAAAAACAATAATTTAATCTAGATATGTAATGGTATAAATGTCAATATGGTATAAATATAAAGTTTGATTTTTTGAATCTTAATGTCTATTATACGCACTCGTGGAAAGCCTGGGAGAGTTGATGGTATTTAATGTCTATCAATACGATAGCACCTACAAAGCGATTTTCTATCCGACACTGGTTCATTTTTCGATTTATTTGCAAAACTTTTTATTTTATCGCTCATTATATTATAGCTTTGAACTCGAACCTTAAACAGATTAGACTGACAGCTTCTCAACCAACACACCCTGGCGACTATTACCACGTTATGTAAATCGCACCCCCCTTTACCCCCACTTTTCAGAAGCCATTTATCATTTGCCCATCAAATGCTGGCTAGATTTATCTCGTTTTGAATTACGTTATGATAGACAGGACTTGACATCTTTTATTACATATCGTAGACCTAGAAAAACATTTTTTTCCTTACTTAACATATTTACTGTAGTTAAATATAATATGCTTTGAATTACGATATGATAGACAGGACTTGACATCGTTTAATACATATCGTAGACGTAGAAAAATTTTTTTTTCCTTACTTAACAAATTTACTATAGTTAAATAGGTACGCAAACATAATTACGATTCATCCTAACTGCAGGCTAATGAGTAATTTTACATTGACCTAATTTGATAAAGTTGGACACATTCATATACTACGTATATAAATGTGTCGTATATGTATGTATGTGTGTGTGTGTCCATCAGCACTGTTCTTACTTGCACTTTGTTCATGTGTACAAAAACAATTAGAACTGTTTTTTTGCTGAATGTAAATTTGTATGTAGTTTTGTTTTCCCTAGTACAGATTTTTATTTGTAACTAAGACTAACTTGAAGATTGATACTAGGAAGTAATGAATGGATTAACGCAAAAAATCTACCAGACGAAATTCGATGTTTGGTGTGTACCAAACATCGAATTTCGTCTGGTAGATTTTTTAGTAGTAGTAGTTGGTAGATTGAGAGTAGTATAAAACCTAGCAGATACAAGATTATAAATTTTATTCCAAAATTCCCACAGGAGCTCAGGCGGGGCGTAACTTGTCTTCTAAATCATATCTCGAAAAAAAATCCATTAATTTTCATATAATTATTACAACGACTTATATTAACTCACTATTTATTGAAAATCAATTAAAATTATACAATAGTCTTACATTATACAATAACCTTAATTAAATAGAGAGTCCGATCTCATATCTGACCCCAAGGTTCCCATAACCCCAGCAGCATTGCCACGCTGGATGGCCAAAGAAATCCTTTGAAACAGATATGAACCGGCACGACGATCACAACCGCAAACTTACTTATATTTCTTAGATATAAAAATTGGCAAAAAGTATTTTTTTTAAGTCAATATTTTTAAATTTTATAAAAAAAACCCGTGCAATTGCCCGAGGTCAAAGGTCAGATGTTACAAGATGCTTTGTTATCGTCAGCGAAGACCTCTCAAGGTGTAGTCTATTGTTATTGATGGCTTTTGTCATTTTTATGAGATAAAGTATCAAGAATACTTGAAGAAAACATAAAGAACTCTGAACCAGCATTGTATTCATTTTATAAAAGCTTTTGCCCCGAGGCACCGTCAATGGCATCAATAGTCAACGTACAAATCTTAAAATAAAAAAATATCTTATGCAAATAAAATAATTGCAGATAATAAATATACAAAACATCTGCATATAAAAGTTCGTAGACTTCCGCGTAGCACGTCTACGTCGTAGCAGCATCTACGACGTAGACATTGCTACGCGTAATCGTAATTTCGTAGCAAATGTCATATTTTTTCGTAGCTGTATCGTAGCCAATGTCGTAGTTTGGTATGAAAGTAGCAAATTGTATAATGCGAACTAAGTAGATAGACTATTAGGATTAATAAATCCAAATACACAATCCTAAAGTAATAAAAATAAAGTAATAGCGCAAAAGGAGGCATACATTTCCAGCAGTGAAGTATTATAGATTGGATATATCCTGCGATAAAATAATCCATTTTTTAAATTTCAATATAGGTGTAAAATAAAAAAAATAAATAAATAAAATTTAAAAAAAAATGGATTATGGTTAAATACTCGTAGATATTATTATGTCATTATCATTAGTGATTGTGTAAAAAAACAACAACATACACACTATCTGGTCCCTAAAGGCGTCGCGTGTTCAGAAAGCCATCAATTTGGAGATATTTTCTGCCAATCATGTGCTGTCGATCATTAAGGTGCGTCTACATCTCTCCCCAGCAATATATCACTGCCGCCGTGAGAACGGAGGCGTGTAGTCGGAATGGTAACAGAACCAGGAAGAGAGAAACTCTTTTGTAAGCCTTTTTTTTACGAAATTGAATTATATCATTTATTTGCATAAAATAGCATCTACTAAATTTAAATGTAAATAAATAATTTGATTAACTCATAAATAAGAACATTATGATTATGACAACAAAACACAAAATATAAAATCATTATTTACATAAAATAGCATCCACCCAATTTTAAATTAAAATTTTTTTTTTGTTTTTTTTTTTATAACATAGGGCGGCAAACGAGCAAGCGGGTCACCTGATGGTAAGTAATCACCGCTGCCGATGGACAACCACAACTCCAGGGGTATCGCAGGAGTGTTGATTTGATGTACTTCCGTAAAATAAGTATAACAAAATAGTTTGGACACATGCATATGAGATGCATAGGTAGGTAGCAAGCCTATTTTGTTTGATATTTTAAACACCATGTAAATTTTACATTAGGTAATATTAGTTATTTACAAATTATTACTTAAATCATATAAAAATCATACAAAATGATACTTGCTTTAAGTTTTTACTGTAATAATCGTTTTCATTTTTTTTATTATTAAAGCTCTTGACCACAATCTTGCCCGAAGACAGAGATGAGGTCTACTACGGTCAAGGTAAGGTCACTTATTTCTTATTTTAACTATTGCAATAAAACTGCCTGTATTTCCTTTTTTATGTCAAATTGTTTATTCATTCATTCAAAGTTCATTCATTAAACTAGCAGTCTTTACCTCTGTATTTTTTTTTTATTTAAAACTTTATTTCAACTCTGCTTTGTAATTTAGCTACCTCCATTTTCTTCCCAGCTCGCGCTCACAAACCGCCATGTTGGAATGCGCAGAATTGTACAAGCCGTCAGCAGGTGAGCCTTTATGTGACGTCATATATCCTCACTTGTGTGACGTCGACATTTACATATGTTCTTAAAGTGCCGCTTTTCTGAAACTTGGGTGTTGTTTCAATTCTTGCACGTAAAGAAATGTTTGAATGTAATAATAATTTAGTCCCGTAATTCGATAGAAAGTGTTAAAACATAAAAAAACCGGCCAAGTGCAAGTCAAACTCGTGCACCGAGGGTTCCGTACACAGAAATCAACTCACATTATAGCTCTTACTAAAAGACCAACTAGTTTCAAAAACAAACTTTGCAGTTTGATCCCTAGGATTCATACTGCATCGAGCGCAAAAATAAGTTTGTAACACTTTTTTGTGAACTTCCAACAACATATTTACAACTTTCAGATTTATTTCTGTACAAGCACTGTTAGACCTTGCTTTTTGCCAAATTTCATAATTTTAGGTCAACGGGAAATACCCCATAGGTTTTGATTACTGGCTGAAATAGCCAAATATACAAAAATTCGCATCATTTACGGCTAAACTCCTAATACCCTACCTATAACCCCAAAACCCTAAAAATACGCAAATTGTTATAACCTATATAATACCCAGTAAAGAGAAACATAGACTATGCTTTACAGCTGGAACTGCAACTTGAAACAAGAATTTCCAATTACTAATCAGACATAAGAATCATTATTAAACACATTAAATTAAACTAACTTGATAGATGATATTGAACCGGGTATAGGTATTGTAATTTAAAAAAATACACAGAAGTTTCCATATACAAATATTGCGTGACAGATTTTCGTTTCAAAATCCTCATTTTTTAACTGCGTCATATAAAAAAAAACACTTTTAAGCCTCATAACCTTCAGAGAATCACATTAAACGCAAGCTCTTAAAACCGATCGCATAAAGTCGTAATTCGGGCAAAAAAATAAATTTCCCGCTCGCACGGTGCGTTTAATTTCGCCAACACCGTAAGCAAAATAAGCGACGAAACGTCACAGGTTTAAACGTTTTGATGACGTCATAAACCCCGTCGTTATCAGCCGTGTGGCCTACATAAATCAGAAGTCGAGTTTCTACATGCAAATAAAAGACTTAATCGGACAGAATAAGACTTGTTTTTGGTTGTGTGCAAGACTGAAATTTAAAAATAGGCTCGGCGAAGGATCCGCTGTAAAATGTTTTACATTGGAATCACGCCTTGCGCATTAAGACCAGGTCCTAGCTCAACTTCAAAACGATTAACGAGCACACAACCAAAGACACCTTAGACACACATAGACATAGTGGGCGGATCCCGCGGAACTCATTAACCAATTAGAATAGTCCGCGCGTACACCTGCACCGACACACCGGCACAGTGTATGCGTAACGCAGAGATGAGATCGTTGATGGCTCCAGTATACTTGCATTTGGGGTGCAATGGGTGAAAATAATATCTATTGCCATACACAACTAATAAATTTTTAAAATCCCATCCGAACTGATTTTTTTTTAAAATTTACCAATTGGACATAAGCTACAATTTATGTATGTACCTCTCGAGTGAAGACAGGGCGGAGCGCTAGTAAGAAAAAAAATGGAAATTGAAAAAATAACACAAACATGTCAGCTAAACCACGATTTTAGCGCCACCTAGTGTGCGCTGACGTCAACGCTTGCCACACTCGGTAGCGGTGGCGAGGAGTGGTGAGCAGCGGAACGCGACGGTCGCAAGGAATGTGCTTGCTTATGCGCAGCCCCAGATAGCTAATATCAAATTAATTGGGTAATTAAATTCAGATAAATATTTAAATAATAATATTATTTATTTATTTCACCTGTAGTTTACAAACATGTCACGAATACAAATCAAGACATAATAATCTAAATAAAAATAAACACTTTCAGAGTTTTTGGTTTTATTTCCCTGCATTTTATGCTATAAATTTTCATAAAGTACATATTGTATTGGATTTCATAAAGTGCCTAATGGGCTAAGTCGCAAACGGTCTCCAAGGTCTCTTACACAAAATGTCCCCCGTAAAAATCATATTTTGTGGAATGTCACTTATGCAAAATATATATATGAAGTAAATTTAAGTACCAACCAACATTATCACATTTAGGGTTTTTGTTTACTGTATGTTAATAAGTTACTTAAAAAAGATATGTTGTTCTTTAAAAATCTAAAGTCTCTAATGCGACATTTTGCGAATTTTTTTTAGCCGCTATTCGGCGATATCGTGAGGGTTAAAAAAACAATTCGTTTAAGATGGTTCATTTATTTTTATTTTTTATAAAATATACACAACAATTTTTATGGCTAGACTGTGCTAGGCTAGATTAGACAGCGCCTATACATATAAGCCATTGCTACACTATAGCTGGGGGGCGTTTAGGCGCATAATGTTAAAAGAGCAAAATTTACTATTTGCTCTTGTTTGAAGAGCAAAAAAGTAAGAGCGAAGAATGGTAAATATTTCAGTGCTTTAGCTTTCAGCTGCCAGGACTATATAAATATCATATTGGTGAATTGTGACTCCCTAACAAGTAAAAGTAAGTAAATAGAAAAAAACGTGATCAATTTTTGAAAAAAAATATTTTCAAAATTTAATAATCAACATTTATGATAACATCATTCATAAAAATAACATAAAAATACTTTGAATGGCCCTAATGACACAGTTAAAAAAATATTATATACTGTCAAATCACACAGATTCTAGTCCTAAAATAAGTTCTAAATACTTATTTTAAGGGATACTGAACCAAGGCAAAGATACTATATTTCATAAAAAATACACACACACAAATATATAAACTAGCTTTTTTAAAAATAAAAAAATTGCAAAACTGTTTACGGTTTACTTATATTTTCCTTGTTAGGGAGTCACAATTCACCAATATGATGTTAATATAGACCTGATATATATACTATAGCACTGAAATCTTTACCATTCTGTGCTCTTACCATTTTGCTCTTTTAACATTATGCGCTATTATCGTTTTGCGACCGGTTATCATTCTGCGCTTTTAACATTATGCGCCTAAACGCCTGGAGGCATGGTACAGGAATGGCCTCCGCAATAAATTGTAAATTAAAATTAATTAATTTACAATTTTGAAAAAAATCTTTTAGAAAATATGGGAACATTGATAGTGGACGTTATTTCTTGAAATTGCGTTTATGCTATACCAGATGAAACTATACCCTATACTATTATAGCGTCAACGTTTGCGTCAACATTTTCTACATGATCTGGATCTTCACAGTCAATATAAAAAAAACCGGCCAAGTGAGAGTCAAACTCGCGCACCAAGGGTTCCGTACCACGAAAAGCATCTCAAATTATAGCCCTAACTAAAAGACCAACTAGTTTCAAAAACAAACTTAAATTTGCAGTTCGATCCCTGAGATTCATACTGAATTCAGCGCAAAAATAAGTTTTTAACACTTTTTTTAGACTTCCAACACCATATTTACAATTTTCAGATTTATTCCTGTATAAGTACTGTTAGACCTTGCTTTTTGCCAAATTTCATAATTTAAGGACAACGAGAAGTACCATAGGGTACTTCCCGTAGTTTACCTAAAATGTTACGAATTTTCGCATATTTTGCGATTTCAGGCAGCAATCAAAACCTCTATAGGTTATAGGTAATATCTCTTGATCGCATTGACGTATAATTTTGATTATTTTTTTTGCTGAAAGAGATGATAGATCCGAGTATTCGATATTAATTTCAACTTGATACCTTTAAGCGTTCCTGAGAAAAAAAAGTTTGACAGACAGACGGACAGACAGACAGGCGGACAACAAAGTGATCTTATAAGGGTTCCGTTTTTACCTTTTGAGGTACGGGACCCTAAAAAAAACAACACATGTCGCATTTCATCTTATACTAAGACCTCAATCCTACCCTCCTTTCTCCCACAAAAGACCAACATTGAGGACCGCAGTTGAACAGTGCATTATGGTTAGAAATCTCTTTTAGTCTACTAAAGAAGTACGTCATATCTACTATCCTTCGTCCTTGATAAATTTCAAATGATTGATCCTCTTCGACGTCCACAATATAAGTATAATCGTCCTGGTCCCTAAAAAAGGAAATTAAAAATTAGGCATTTTATTTCATTTTCGTGAAAAGCTTTCATTACGAGCAATTCATCCTAATCCTAACTTATATTATAAAATATAAATACAAAAGTGAGTTTGTTACCTCTTTACGATTTATCTACTAAACCAATTTTCCTGAAATTTTGCATACACATAGAAGTACTAAGAAGAACATAGGGCATCCTTCATCCCGGGAAAAACACTGTTCCCGTAAGAAAATTCACGCAGGCGAAGCCGCGGCAAAAGCTACACTAGCTTTTAAATAAAAGAAAAACCATTGTTTTGATTTTTTCTGGCCATATGTTTGTGGGCGCACACATAAACGCATCCTGTAAAAACTACTGGAGGAAATTTGATTCGGTTTTCACAATTGTATTGTTAAATCATGATAAAATTATAGTGGTGTCGAAACATAGTTCATTTGTTTGTTTGTTACAAACAAATAAATAAACGCTGTATCTACTGAACCAATCTTCTTGAAATTTTGCATACACATAGTTAGAAGTACTGAGAAAGACATAGGGTAGGGTAGGTTAGGTAGGTAGTTCACGCGGGTAAAACTGCGGGAAAAAGCTAGTCCACAATAATATCAATAATATTATTATAGGTACTTACTTAGAACAAGAGGTGTCGAGCCTCTGATGTTATTATAACTGCTGGTTCCAATGTTTGTAACTCGGTCAGTTTAGGATTAACGGTGCAATGCCTGAAATAAATATACTATCTTAAAATCGTGTACATGGAGATTCTGATCTTAAATTTTTGTGTAATATAATAATTTTGCAATCTAAAACATCATACTTTTTAACTAGTCACCACTTTTAAAAGTATGAGAAAGCAATTCTATAATAATAATAAAAAGGTACTTACTCAACAGATTCACGAGCCTTCGTTTTGTCGCTTGACGAATCATAATGATTCAATTTGTCACCACCAAAATCTTGGCATCTACACTACACACATTCTTGGCATCTCTTATTTGAGCTGAAAAGTAAAATATACAACACATTGATTTACATAAACAATGAAAATGCATTTAAGTTGCACTTTATTCAGGCTATATGCATGCAGGCTCTGTGTACTTTCCATTACTCTACGCTTACGTAGCTGCTACAAGCAAGCTGGGTGAGACAAATTCTATAGCCTTTCCAGATAAACGCCATTTTTGAAATTGGAATGGAATATGATACTCAAACTCACCCAAAACATTCCGTCGTTGTGATTTATTTCTCTTTTTTTGTCTTGTTCTTTCGCTAATTTCATAGATTTCTTATTTCCCATTTTCACAGCACTGCACAAAAATGCTGATCCCTCAATTTTTCTTTCACAAAAGTACGAAAAAAATTTGTTTAATTCAGAAGTCAGAGCGTCCGGAGACGATGTCACATGTACGCGGGCGGCGGCCGACTGACACGTAAGAACGAAGCGAGAGCCAAGCGTGGATGCATAGTATTAAGATTGTTTTTTGCATAGCACAATTTTGCTGTTATTTTCAGGAGATTGAAGAGGTTATAATTTTTATGGTATTTCTTAAATATCTTTTGAAATATTAGACAAGAAAAAAAAGTGTTCGATTCAGACTTTATTACAATAGATATATTTGCTATAAATTAAAAAAAATATATATGTTGTCGCTGAAAATTTGAAGAATTCTGACTTGAAAGATTTTTCATAGAGGGGACTTTATGATTTTTTTTAACCAAATATATATATATATTTAAAAAAGTATACGTTTCAGACTCTTTCACATATTGTGTATTATATGCTGTATTAATTTCAAGTTCGTAATTAAACTCTAAGTAGGTAAATTTCGTTATGAAAAATTACAATCATTAACACATTTGGACTACCATCTCGCCTTAAGCGACGTATGCAAACTGGCTTAATACCAAATCAAGATCGGTATTTTTCATAAAGCCACAGAGTAAATTGAATTTCACGCACTTTTTTCGTAAGAAGAATAGATATAAGTACGTAGAAAGTATCACAAGTTAGTCAAGTACAATACAAATACAATACAAAAATACTTTTTTTGAACACAAGTAATTTTGCAGGTAGGTATACATATAACAAGCTAATTATAAAAAAATAAAAAACACGACTGACAACTCACATATGTCACTCGGAAGAATGCAAGGAATCTAAAAATACCTGTCACATCAAAATCTGTTAAGCTGTTTAGGACTTTTGGTGGAATAAAGAAACTTACATACAAACATACATACAACCCTGAAAACATAACACTCCAGTCAGTCAGTCTTGTAAAAAGATAGGAAGATGCGCAAAAATATGTACATAATATCGAAATCAATGAAATTAGTAGCCTTTACTAAGTTAATAAGAAAGTTTCATTATAGAAAGGTGATTAGATTATTATTACCACGAAATCCGTTTTCCATATTAATAAATTGTAAGTATTCAAAATTTGAAAGCATAGAAAGTCACGATCTACAGCCAGCAACATACAAAGTGTACACATAAATGTGTGTAACAACATAAATAAATAACACACAGATTGAGTTAGCCGGAAAGTAAGTTCGAGACTTGTGTTATGGGATACTAACTCAACGATACTATATTTTATAACATATACATATATAGATAAACATCCAACATATATATGTATAGTCACATACACGGTCGAATACAACAAATTTACACACCTTTCAACTTTATTAAAGAGCTAACAGCACCCAGCTGTATTAATAATGATATTACAACTTCAATACCGCAACCGCACCTAACATTGATGAAGCCATGCGTAGATATTTATAAAAATTTACGACTCAATTCAACGTTTGGGTTCAGTTTTATGTTATTTTCGTACTGTCACGACATAAACTATTTTTGGACGATCAACGAATGCTCGTAAAAAGGAACGGTGTCGCATTGAATTTTACCATAAAATAAGTATTCGGCCCGGAATGGATGCGTTTGGCCACCATCAATTTTACATGTTTTTGGTGAAATGCGTAAATACATGTTTTACGTCTTTATCTTTAACGGGGTAGACAAGATCTTTAGAATATAAGTTTTATATCTATCTATCTCATATTAATTAAAAATATTGACATTATCAATTATAACCGAGCCAAAACAGTTGAACGTATGAACTTGAAATTTTGCAGAAAGATTTTTAAATATAGTAAGTGTAAGAAAAGAGTTTTGGAAATACCACCCCCTAAGTTGTGATATGCGTAAAAATGACATTGGGTGAAACAGAGACCAAAAGCTGGGATTCTGTATATTTACATCTTAACTGCTATGTGGAGTGAAAGAATCATAGACATAAGTTTAAGGAACTTTATGGAAATTTCCTTAAACTTTTATGATTTCAAAAAATGCACCCTGAATTTCTCGAAATTATTTCGGGAGTTGGGTAAGTTAGCTAGATATCGCAGCTAGTCTGAAGACAGAGCTAACTTTACTGTTACTAATCCTGACGTAATATCGAATTAACCGCTGCACCCATCATCATAACCAGCTAATTCGATTTCCATACCATCTGAGCACATGCTCCCACAACCTCCCAAGTGAAGCCTCTCAGTGTAACTGGATTACGTCTCAAACCCAAAGCCTTAACTCTTGATGAATTATGTTAATGAGGACGCCATTTTTCGCGGCATATCTTTCTTCTTGGGTGAATCGCGCCACGGTCTTTTTGTAGATAAACTCCCTATTTTTCTGCAGCAAACGCTGGATATATTTTGCATTGTAAAATTGATACTTTTCTCACGAAAAATGTCAAAGTCAATTATTTTTATTTATATAGGCTTAAAAATAGCACTTATAAATCGTCACATTCTTGTTTTTTAGTTAGTTGACGTCATACTACGCTCTGCTACCAGAAAATGTACGCAGAGAATTCCGGGCAGACGAAAGGGCGGGAGGGTTCGGTACCGAAAAATTTACCGGGTAAAAAAAATACCGGTAAAAAACCTCGACCCGACACTACGTCTGTCCGACTAACCTCAGAAAATGTGCGCAGAGAATCCGGACAAACGAAGCGGCGGGAAGAATTCTGTACCGGAACTTCACCGGGAAAAAACCACCGGTAAAAATAAGTACCGGGAAAAAATCTCCACGCGACACCACGCTTGTCCGACTAGAATCTAACCTAACCTATACGCAGTCTGCTACCACCGTAGCTTATATAGGGAGCTACGGGGCCCTATATACTAACCTAATTTAATAACTACAATTCAAACCACTTACCAAACTGAATCTTCTTAATCTTCGGATCCAACTTCGAGTGTCTTCGGAAGAGGAGGGGGTTGTTCCCTAAATCACCCAACCTACCCCATGAGATCTCAATCCCCAGAAAAAAATACCTGATCCGTCTAGCAGTTCCACTCGGCAACAGATTTCGGCGTCCCCAGGCAGCCACGTTTCGCATCTCACAAGAAACAGTCAAAGTAAAAGGTTTCACAAACACAAATGTTCAATAGTTATTTAACAAACAGGAAATTCACAAATATAACTCAAAGTAGTTAACAAGCAAAAGACGCGAGACCTCTCCGCGTATTAAAATCAAACCGATATGTCTACAATTATGTATGAAACGCTTAATCCAACTGGTAACACCCAGAAGCTTATCCAAGCTACTATACCGAGCAAGAAGCCAATCCGGCTCCGACGTCGTCTCAGCGACTACAGCATGTACACGGAGCCCAGTCAAACTCAAAGAAGTAACATCTGTCTGACAGACAGGCCAAGAAGTTTCTGATCCCATCAGCCACTCTGGGCCCCACCAGAGCGGGTGTGACACCAATTCTGGTGCCGTACAACCTCGGGAAGCACAGTCCGCTGGGTTAAGCTCTCCCGGCACATGTCTCCATGTTATATCAATTCCGATATTCTGGATTTGGGAAACCCTGTTTCCAACAAAAACCTCCAAGGTATGTGGGGCCGCGCGCAACCATGCAAGCGCGACCTGGCTATCCGACCAGGCGAAGATGTCTCGTATCTCGACCGTGGCCGCCAGCTCACTGGCAACGTGATGCAACAATTTAGAGAGAAGGTGAGCTCCACTCAACTCAAGCTTGGGAATAGTCAGCCTAGTCCTGATGGGGGCGACCTTGCTCTTCCCTAACAAAAGCGAGACATTGACCCGGCCATCGGCGTCAACTGTCCGCATATAGACTGACGCGGCGTAGCCTCGCTCCGACGCGTCACAAAAGCCATGCAGGCTGGCTCGATATTTCCCGGGGGCAATATTCGACGAGGCAAGGCAATCCGATTGACTTCCTTAATCGATGAAAACAACTCGAGCCAATCATCCAATGGAGGACCAAACAGCGGCTCGTCCCACGAGACGCCCAAAGTCCAAAGTCTCTGAAGAAGACACTTCGCAGAGAATATCACTGGACTGATCCAACCGCTTGGATCAAACATACGGGCTATTACGGACAACACCGTTCTCTTAGTCCAGACCTTTGGTATTTCCAAGTCCACTTGGAATGTAAAAATATCGGTTAGCGGCTGGTACTGCATGCCCAGCACCGCTATCCTGTTGGGATCATCCACATCCTCAAACAGGTGAGGGTTCTGTTGGTGATCCTCCGGGATCCCTTCTAGAACTTTAGGCTCATTAGACAACCACTTACGTAGCTCGTAGCCACCTGTCTTCAATATTTCAATCAATTCATCCCGCAGTAGGAGGGCCTCCTCAATACTTTGGGCTCCGGTGCACACGTCATCAACATACAAGTCACGTGACAGCACGGAAGCCCCACGGGGAAAGCGGATCCGTTCCCGCTCTGCCAATTCAAGCAATGATCTGATGGCGATATAGGGACTAGATTTCAAACCATACGTGTTTGTGTTGAGTTCATACACCGTCACAGGATCCTCAGGGCGCTCACGCCAGAGTATCAACTGGAATCGCCTGTCCTCAGGATGTATGACTGTCTGGCGGAACATCATCCGGATGTCCGCACCAAAAACCACTTGATGTCTTCTAAAGTTCAAGATGATGTCAATTATGTCCCTATGCAATTTGGGACCCGAATGCAAACATAGATTTAACGAAACCCCGTTCGAAGTGGGTGCGGACCCATCAAAGACGGTCCTCAATTTGCCTGTTGAGGCCTTCACCACCGCGTGGTGGGGCAAAAAATAATGCCCAGTTGAGCTCCAATCAACTCGAGCCGGAGACATGTGACCCAAATCCTCGTACTCGCGCATAAATTCAATATATTTATCGCGAAGTACGTGGTCACGCTGCATACGTCGCTCCATGGACAGCAGTCGTTTCTCCGCAAGCGCCCTACTTTGCCCTAGGCTAGGACGAGAGGCAACAAAGGGTAACCTAGTTACAAACCGACCGGAGGGCAACCTCTCCGTGGTCGATCGAAAAAGGGCTTCGCACTCAGCGTGTTCCGGATCCATCCTGGAACTCATAGGTGGCTCCTCCACCTCCCAAAACCTTTGCATGGTCTTGGCCAAGGACGCAGATGCGACAACCGGTGGCTCCTCCGCGGTGCCATTATCAAACACAGGGCCCATCAGGGCAAAACCAAAAATCGTAGACACTGCCATCAGTGAAGACGAACCCAGAGCCTTCTGTGTACCCAACAAAATCCAACCCAATACGTCCGAGCCCAGGAGCAAGTCCACTGGGCCGGGATGAAAGACAAAGGGGTCGGCCAAATCCAGACCCGAAACCAAAGACAACACACCCGGCGGTATGTCTGTCGAGGGGTGCCAACCCGCAATGGTATCCATTACCATAGCCGAAGTCGTGATCCTCATTGTGGAGGACTTCAGCGAAGAAAAGGTGACAAGTGTCTGGCCCGTCAGACACTTCACTTGTATGCCACCAACTCCAAGAAGTGGCACAGGCGAGTCTTCCACGACTAAACCTAACTGGCGTGCCACTCGAGTGGTAACCAAACTGCTTTGAGCCCCTGAGTCCAACAGAGCTCTCAAATTAATGGCTTCCCCCCACGACCCCATACGCGGACCACCGCGGTAGGGAGCAGAACCGTCCGCGGCTCTGTCCCAGCAAGGGAGCAAGCTAGTTACGGGCTCCCCACTCTCTCCAAACCAGGGGCGCGCCACTGACCCGGATAATATGGCGGGCGAGTGCACATCCCCATCTGAGGGGGGGCAGAACCCGCGGCCCGGCCATACATATGGTACGGCGGGTGGTACTCCAGCCGTGGGTACTCGTGCAGCGGCGGAGAAAACCGCTGCGGCTGCATGTGTTGGGCATTGGTAACCCGCGTGGAGGGGGGTGTCCCCACTCTCACGTCCGATCTAGGGCCCCCGCCCATGGGGGCCCTATCCGGGGCCTGGCCAGCCACATACTGGCCATGACCTTGGGGCGCGTGGTCCCGGTCCGCGAAGACCCGCGCAGGTACGCGACCCCCCTCCCGAGGGGGGGTGCGACGAGCGAAGCCGCGTCCTCCGTCCGATGGTGGAGGGCTTCGCGCAGGAGCGCCCCCGCCCATAGGGGACCCCTGCCTCAACAACCGGGGGCCATCCCCGTTCCGGTTCATGCAGAGCATCGCGTGGTGCAGCCCACGGCATGCACTGCATGGTATGGCCCTGGGACAGTCACGTGCATAGTGACTGCCCAAACAGTAAAAGCATAGTTCATGCCGCTTTGCCATGCGGCGCCTATCTTGTACTGGCAGTCTCTGCCAGTCCCTGCATTGCAGCAGGCTGTGGCCCATCCGGCCACATTGCAGGCAGTCCGCGTCCCCCGCGACTGCTGCCGTGTGTGCAACCCGCGCACCATCTCCACGCGGTGGCGGTTGCCTTCCCTGTTGGGGCTTCCCTCGCCATGAGGGTTCCAAGGGCCTGCGTTCAGGCGCTCTGGATGGCGCTGAGTCCGTCATGGTGTTCTCAGCGGCCCGTGCCTCAAACTCCAAAAACTTCACCAAGTCAGTGAATGTTGGTAGGGTGGTGCTGTCCCGCTCCGCATTCTCGCGCTCAAACCGCGAGCGGATGTCATTGGGCAATTTGCCCAATACAATGTGCACCAGCAAAAAGGACCATTGGTTCACCGGCAGCCCCAGTGTGCGGAGCGCGTTACAGGCCACTGTAACGGGCGTGAGCAACTGCAGGCGCAACTGTGCCCTGTTGGCCACCTTGGGCAGGGCCATCAACTGTGCGGCGTGCGCATCCGCTAACAAACGTAAATTTTGGTAGCGGGAGTTCAATAACTCCCAAGCCGTATCGTACTGGTCGTCCTCCACCCGGAGGTGCTGGATGAGCGACCGCGCTTCATCCTCCAGAGTGGAGAGGAGGTAGGCCATCTTCTGGGCCTTCGACAAATCCTGTCGTGCTACGACCAGGGACTCAAACATATTTTTGTAGGCTACCCACTCCTCCATCCTACCCCCAAAGTGGGACAGCTGAAGGGTGGGGAGCCGACCAGTAACCGCTGGTCCTTCCTGTCTAACAGGTGTGCGAGGGGCTGGTCCGCCAGCCTGTCTCGCCCTTATTGCGGTCGCCGCCTCCGCGATATCATCGTGCAGACTCAGGATCTGGTCCATGTCCGCCATGTGACCTGCGTAGACCTCCGCGGCAAGTTCGGCTTCGGTAAGCACCGCCATGGCCGCTTCCGCGCTACTCAATCGTGAGTGGAGGTGATCCGCTCTTAGCAGTGTGGCGCCCTCCCTGTCCTTCCGGGACACGAGTCCTCCGGCCGTCACAAACCATCTCAGTTCGTTGGCGAGTGTCGCCTTAGCATTGGAGACCTTCGCCATCGCGTCAAGTCACAAACAAACAAACAAATAAGAAAAGATAAAAAAGGTAAATAAAGAACAAAATCAAGCAACAACACGAAAAACCGCGGTAGGTATGAGAATGGCACAAACCCGGAGCGCACGGTACAAACCGCAAACAAATACAAAAAGGTCACAAATATTCTTATACAAACAAACTAAGAAAAATCTAATAATTTTTACAAACAATTAATTATTTTTTACAAACGAACAAATAGAGGGTAGATAAACTACGCTCTGCTACCAGAAAATGTGCGCAGAGAATCCGGACAAACGAAGCGGCGGGAAGAATTCTGTACCGGAACTTCACCGGGAAAAAACCACCGGTAAAAATAAGTACCGGGAAAAAATCTCCACGCGACACCACGCTTGTCCGACTAGAATCTAACCTAACCTATACGCAGTCTGCTACCACCGTAGCTTATATAGGGAGCTACGGGGCCCTATATACTAACCTAATTTAATAACTACAATTCAAACCACTTACCAAACTGAATCTTCTTAATCTTCGGATCCAACTTCGAGTGTCTTCGGAAGAGGAGGGGTTTGTTCCCTAAATCACCCAACCTACCCCATGAGATCTCAATCCCCAGAAAAAAATACCTGATCCGTCTAGCAGTTCCACTCGGCAACAGATTTCGGCGTCCCCAGGCAGCCACGTTTCGCATCTCACAAGAAACAGTCAAAGTAAAAGGTTTCACAAACACAAATGTTCAATAGTTATTTAACAAACAGGAAATTCACAAATATAACTCAAACTAGTTAACAAGCAAAAGACGCGAGACCTCTCCGCGTATTAAAATCAAACCGATATGTCAGGACAAATGGCGGCCGTCCGCCATGCCATTCACGCGAGCAATTTCATGCGGCGCGGCCTCCCCGCGCGATGTCCAAACAATACTGAATTCAAAATGGTCGCTCGCGACTGCCGACGCCGGCCGAGCGGGCGACGACGCTACTAATATGAAACTACCGCACGCGCTAGAATATTACGGCGGCGAACGGACAAAACAACATAGATTTTATTACAAACAAAATTACTTAAAGCTAAGGTTACCACCGCCTCCAAAGCGCAAGTGGAGAAGCGGCGGCGCAACAAACTCCACTGCTGCATTTTCTCCAAAGACGTCACTTTACAACATATGTCTGACAATTAAATGACTGTTAATGTAATGATGTTAAATGTGATGAATTAACTTTCAATGTATGGAAAATTTATTTTATGGCGAGTGGACATCGACCCGTTTAAGTATTCTATACACCAATCGTCAAATTTCATCGATAGAAGTGATTAAATTACAATATTTATTTGAAGTAGTTTTTGTATAAATGAGTAAGAAACAAAATCCATACTAACAAACATTCATACTGATATAATAAGATCAAAAAATTATAAGGATTCTGCCCTATTCAGTCCTATTAGGACGTATAAATTAATTAATTTATTTGGATTTTATTGATTTATTTATATTTATTTATTATATTTTGAACACACTATTATCAGCTTAATAAGCTACTCGTAATGCGTGTGTATCTTGAAGTTTGAAGATTTTGTCTAAAATCTGTTCTTAAAACTGTTGACAGAAGGTGGTATGACGACATTCTCATTTAATTTGTTCCAGTCTCTGACCACACGGTTTGATAGGAAATTTCTCATCAGTTTCCTCTTTGCTGGTGTTCAATTTTAAGGAATGAATTTTGATGATGGATAATGTACAAAATTAATAAATTCCCAATCGTGTGACATTCATCATGCTAAACTTTATCACCATTTCCAAGGATAATAACCAAAAACTTGCGCAATAAAAGCCTATTACGAAGTCAATAGCGAAGTCCCCCAAAACAGAAGGATCTTTAGAAAACATTAATAACAAATGGGCTGGGTTTCCGTGTCGATCGCCGTTTTGAACCTTACCAAATGGGCCAGTCTCCCAAACGAGCTCCATGGGTTAATCACTACCTTTGAAGTTTGACGAATGGGAATATTTATTGCTTCACTCACGGCATTGAAACATGTGCTTGGTAGTACAGTCATCTGCATTTTACGTTAGTATTATGGATCTCTATGCGGCGGTAATAGAGGCGAGTTTGAAATGAGTGTGGGTAGGTTTATGTGCTGTCGACTGTACAATGTTATATTTCCTGGCTTATTAACTTTTTTGGTGAAATAATACTATGCTATCGCATTTACATAAATGGAACTATTGGACAACAATATAAATGGATTCGCAAATATAAATAAAAACCTTTAGAGATTAAATGAAGTAGATAAACAATATTACTTTAACCCCGCCGACTCAAAAGTGATTTTGAAATTCAATTAGAAAAATCGGATTTAATTAATTCTCGCCCCAACTGAAAAATCTCAATAGAGATTTATTAAAAAAATCTGCGTCAATTTGGTGCTACCTCTAATAAACTAGGGCGGGCAGAGCCGGGAGCAATTCCTGTATTAAATGAAATATGACGGGCCGGTCCTTGAGAATTATGGTTCGGTATAAGTTAGAAAAAAGTTTTTTCCGGTTCCGGAGGTTTGACAGTAAACACGTACGTCACTTGGCTCCAGCGAAATAAATCGAAAACAGTGTTATCCGCTCTCAAATTAGTGCAGTGAAACTAAATACCGCGAAAGCAAACAGCAACAATCACGTTGGAAGAATAATCACAGCGCCAGCGAAACAGATTCGCTTAAAATTCACAAACAACTGTGTCGGCAACATAACCTAAAAATCATACCCATCGGCATATCTACCTAGTGACATTTATGCTATTCAGTGACAGTGACATTTATGCTAATCAGTGACAGTGACATTTGCCTACATCGTGTTTGACAGTCACAGTGTTGCCAGAAGTAAATTATATCAAAATTTAGTAGAAAATTATAATGCCAATGGATACTAACATGGACCTATTTTTGCTGAAACTAGAAGAAAAATTAGAGAAACAAGCTCAAATAATAACACTTTCGGTAACTAAAAATGTCATGGAAGCGCTGGAAGACAAGATGAAACCGATTATTGAAGAAAACAACATCCTTAAAAACAAAGTACAAGAACTTGAACAAAAACTCAAAGCAGCAGATAGAGAAAAACGAAAAAATAACCTGGTATTTTTTGGATTAGAAGAGAAAGGAAAGTCTGAAGGAGAACTGGTGGACTACATCAAAGACCTCGTAATTGACATGGGAATTCACCTCGACAGTCAAGAAATAAGTAACGTATATAGAATAGGGAAACAAAGTGAAAAGAAGAATCGTCCTGTTGTAGCCTCTATCACGACACTTTGGAAAAAACATCTTATTTTAAAAAACAAAAGAAACTTCCCGACTGGCATATACGTCAAAGAAGACTACAGTAAAGAAATCTTGGAAAAACGTAAACAGCTACAATCCCAATTAGAAGAAGAGAAAAACAAGGGAAACATTGCGTACTTAAAGCACGATAAATTAATAGTAATTAAACCAAAGGACAATAACAGAGAAAAGAGAAAAAGAGAAACTTCAGATTCTCCTAAGACCTCCGCACAAAAGAAAGTAAACACCAACAATGACTCAATCAACCCACCACAATCTACATCCAAAACTGGCACGAAAGAGATCATCAGGCCAAATATACTTAACTATGTCAATCGAGCCAGCTCAGACAGCTCGGACCACCAACAAAAGGCTTCAAAAATCTTAGAACTGCCTCCGAAACTCGGAAACAAACAGAAATAACAACTAACAAGACAAACAACAAAACAAAAAGTCTCCCAGTTCGGCTGGTCCCCGCGGGAGTCACCGACCACCACCCTCTAACATCAAGAACAAGTAAAATACTAAATGTTGCAACTCTAAACACGAGAAACCAATGGAAGATGTTGGAGGAGGCCTATGCCAAGAGGCACACTGAGCTTCGAGACATCCTTTAAGACACAACTCTGTTTAAAAACTCAACTGTATAGCTCAGAATAAACAGGCTTATTATTATTTTATAAGTTAGAAACTTTAGCCTAATTAATTACTGACTTCAAGTTCAGTGAAATTTAGAATTCTTTCTGGTAATGAAAAAGGTAAAAAAAATAAAATATTGAAAACTAGCTTTTATCCGCGGCTTCGCCCGCGTGAATCTTCCACGGGAACAGTGCTTTTTCCCGGGATGAAAGGTACCCTATGTCCTTCTCCGTACTTCTAACTATGTGTATGCAAAATTTCAGGAAGATTGGTTCAGTAGATGAAGCGTGAAGAGGTAACAAACAAAAAAACTCACTTTCGCATTTATAATATTAGTTAGGATTAGGATAGTTATGGAAATATAAGCAAATACTAAGTGTAATATGTAAGTACATTCTACTGAGTCCTATTTCAGGGGGGGTCAACTTTATCTGCCCTCGACTGTACATGTTTCTTTAAACACGCAAATTTTGGATATTTCTATAACTTTCATAAAGGAAGATTTTGCAATAAAAAAAATCATGTCTTCTAACTGACTCTTAAAAGCGAAATTTGAACCATTTTTTTAAATTTTTTGCCAATGAGAACGCCGCCGTGTGGGGCCAAGCCACAAGCATATCGCTATGTCTCATGATTTGCACCACACGGAAAGGGTTGAGCGAACACTGACAACCACAGCAGTAGACTCAGTAATTAAATATTTCAACTGATTAACTACATAAAGGGCCAAGAAGTGCTTTAAGGTGCTCAGGGGTTGTATTATTTTTAATTTGCCCGTTCGACCTAAGATTTGCGAGCGACGTTTGGGGGTAGAAAAAAATTAACGCGTTTAAGGGTTGAAATGGATGTTCTTTCAAGTTATTAGGGTTAATATTAATAGGATTTGTCTTTTGCAGTTGGGTATTCGGGGGAGAAATGGACATTTTCTTCTATGTAGATGATAATTTATATTTCTAATGGTAAAAATCGAGTTAAGGCAACTAAAGATCTGATGAGGGTGCGGCCATCATCCATAAATATTATTATAAAATTATGGCTTATAATATAATAATAATATTTTTTAAATAATTATAATGCAGCTAGATATAATCCGGGTTGCATGATCTATACATATAATAAAACAGTAAAAATATTTTGTCTGTACATTTAATATTTTTGACTGAAATGGATAGAGGGAGACCTAAAAAGAACAATAGAAAGCAAAAAAATTTTTTTGGAATTTCTTGTCTGTCTGTCTGTCTGTCTGTCTGTCTGTCTGTCTGTCTGTCTGTCTGTATGTATGTACGCGTTTCACGCAAAAACTACTGGACGGATTTGAATGAAACTTTTTTTGTTGTATAGCTATTAAGCCTGGGCAACATATAGGCTATAATTCATTTTGAAAACTGGAATACCTGATGAAGAACCATAACGGAACAGCTAAACTATAAGTAATATGGAAATGGGGCCTTAACAAAAATCGTTCAACCTGATGAGCATTTTCTGCTGACGTATAAAAATTGAAGATCTGGAACATCTGATGAAAAGCTCCAAGAGACCAGCTACACTATAACATATATGGAAATGGCGCCTTAGCAAAAATCGTTCAACCTGATGAGCATTTTCTGCTGACGTATAAAAATTGAAGATCTGGAACATCTGATGAAAAGCTCCAAGAGAGATTTTTCATCTTAGCGAAACTCACGCGGGCGAAGCCGCGGGCGACAGCTAGTTAATATGATAATGCATGGTTTTTAACAAATTGTGTAGAATGTATTAATTGAATTAAAATCAAAACTTGCTAACAAATAGCAAGCGAATACTATACATTTTTATATCTTCAAATAAACCAATGTTTAAGTCTAAATGAAAAATACACTTAAAGTATATAAAATCTCTGAACGATGCGTCCGATTTTAATATCCACAATACGGCTTTAAAATAATAAACTACACTCATAAAAATAATTTATTTGCTCGTACTAAAAATAAGGAGTTTACAAAATCAACTGCACTTTACATGTGACACAGTATGATACCGGTCAAAGTCGATGTCGTCGCAATTCTTAAAGCTACGTATTTTAGACATTATGTAATATCATCGAGCTAGAAAAAAAAAATACTTAGAGACACAGACAGCTGAGGAAGCGGGATGTCAGATATGGTTTTTGCCTATGTTGGTGAAGGACAGGTAATATCTTCTGTGAATGTAATTTTTGTTAAGTTTGTCATTTTTTGTGTGTTTTGGTTCCATAGAATTTGTGAACTGTACTAAAACTGTAAAAAAAAAATTAATTTGGAGCACACTATTATGAACGTTTTTGGGCTTCATTTGACAATCAAGGTTATATGTCTATTGAAGAATGATTTTTTTTCTATGTCTATGTGTAATATGGGTCCTAGAATAGTGTTAAGGAAAGGCGAATATATCTAGATCACCTTTAATTGCAACCCAGTTTAGCCTTAGTTCCTACGAGTACGTCACTGTCAACTAAGTATTTGTACAGGGGATATTATTTTTAGTGTCTATTTGTTAGTGCAACAAAATGTAAATTACGTTTTAATTACTGGATTTTTGTTACCTATATCCTTCTGTTCCTTCATTATTTTGTGCTCGTACTATTTCAATAAAAAGCCGAGATGTTTATTCCCGCGTCCAGCGCAAAGTTGGAACAATGGAACAAAAAACAAATCTTTTTGTTCTGTTGTTCTCAAAGTAAACGAAAATTGAGAACATTTTATTCAAAGCTTCTACTACAGTAGTTCAGGAGTTTAATTACAACACTTCTACAACAGGGGGAGATAATACTATAGCCTATTTGGAAGGGGTCCGAATGGGGGAGGTAGGGGTACAGTTTAATCATGGGGCCGCCTGGGCTATAAATCCCTTTCGAGATGAAGGATCTGTATGAAAATTTATATCTTGAACACTTGGACATTTGTTGATAGTTACTTGGGTACAGTCCTTAGATTGGTACAGTCACTGATATAATATACGCTAGAGGACAGGCGCTTCCAATATCAAAATCTAATGTAGCTGATTATACCACTTGAGAGTAATTCAGGGTAGATACCTTTAAGTTATAATCGGGTCCCAATGGTGTTTCAATAGTAGCACTTTTTACACGACTGACCAAAAAAGGAGTGTTATGTTTTCATGGTTCATGTATGTATGTAAGTTTCTTTATTCCACCATAAGTCCTGAACGACTGAACAGATTTTGAAGTGAGAGGTATTGTTAGATTCCTTGCATTCCTCCGAGTGACATAGGCTATGTGAGTTACCAGTCGTGTTTTTTATTTTTTAATAATTAGCTTGTTTACATCCGTACTTATTTTTACTAAAGTGCACAAAAATCACATCTCCTATTGAATTCATTGAGACAAGATTTTGATTTAACGAAGTAGAATCGACACCTAATTTCAAAATAACTTCAGACTATTTATTAAGTTATTCGTTGCATTAAATTTAATCTATCGGGGAAAACTGATTAGTACCTACATAAATCAGTTTCGGAAAACCTTGTACACAATGTTGACTTACCAATGATGACCGTGTTATTGAAGAAAATATGTTGTGCATACCTATAACAAAAATAAACACATATTAATAAAAGTTAAATTGACATTAGTATAATATAATTATGTTCCTGATTTGATGAGCTTTTTTAATGCGAGACATACAATAAATATTTGGTTTCTTACAATTATTTGACCCTGTGCCCGCGACTTCGTCCGCGCGTAATTTACTACTGTTTATATCTCCGGTTTTGAGCGGCGTGTCCAGGTGAAACCTACGTCAGATTTTAAGTTAGACCTTCAACAATACAACAGTGAAAACCGCATCCAATTTGGTCCAGTAGTTTTTGCGTGATGCGCGTACAAACATACAGATAGACAGACGGAAAGACACAAAGACAGACAGACAAAAAAAAAATGGTTTTGGCTTCTATTGGCCCTATAAAGACTCCTCGTAGTTTTTTTTCTTAAATATCTTCGATGTACAGACACAGACCGTGACAGTTTTATTATATGTATTGATTACAGCGGTTTTGGTACAGTTTGCTTATTGAATATTACTGTCAAGTCGAACACGAAATCCGTATAAAGGAAATCATCAATTAGACTTTACTAATTAAAATTTTAATAGATTTCCATTGAATTCATCCCACGTTTAATTTCCGTGCTATTCAAAATTCTGACTTCAAATACAGTCCTTAGAGCGAAATCAAGCAGGAACCAATCAAAATTATAATAACTGTTTCAAGTGACATATCCAATATACCAAGATCCCTGTAAACATGAAAGAATCCCCTCTTAATCTGCAGTTGGTAAGAGAAAGAGAGGTGAGGAAGATCTTGGTAAAGTGGTCAAATTTTCTTACTAAACGGCCATTGACTTATGGAAGCGTTTTTCGTTTACTAAATATTGGAAAATTGATTTTTGAGAAATATTATTCAGTCGATCTCTTGATTTCTGATATATTTCATAATAAAAAAAATAAATGGAGAATATTTTTTTGTACTGGAATTTGTGTACGTTGTAGTCATTACACAAGCTTCAAATTACGTTTCATATAACCATAGATTATAGATTTTTACACGACTGACCAAAAAAGGAGTGTTATGTTTTCAGCGATCATGTAAGTATGTATGTAAGTTTCTTTATTCCACCATAAGTCCTGAACGGCTTAACAGATTTTGATGTGAGAGGTATTGATAGATTCCTTGTATTCCTCCGAATGACATAGGCTATGTAAGTCGTCAGTCATCTTTTTTATTTTTAAATAATTAGCTTGTTTAGATTTTCTTTATTTATGAATTACCAGCGTTACATAGTTAACTTACATGCTAAGAATTTTTCTTTTGAAAGTCTTATGAAATGCTAAGAATTACATTTCAAGTAAGGCCAATAACGAATTCACTGGTAAATCAGTTCGTAGCGATTTAAAAGCGAGACTAGTGGTACGTACCCAAAAGGATGTTACATACCACCATCAAATAATGCAAACACACTATACTCGTAAACAAGCTAATTATTTAAAAATAAAAAACACGACTGACATCTTACATAGCCAATGTCATTCGGGCTAATGCAAGGAATCTAACAATACCTCTCACATCAAAATCTGTTAAGCCGTTCAGGACTTATGGTGGAATAAAGAAATTACATACATACATACATACATACATGAACCCTGAAAACATAACACTCCTTTTTTGGTCAGTCGTGTAAAAATAGAGTAAGATACTTAGATATTTTACCCACACATTCACCTATTTCGTAATACGCAAATTTATTTTAATTTAATTACATATTAAATTAATTATTATTAAATAAATAAATTCATATTTATTCTTTTTATGGCACAAAAAAATTGTGGAAATAAATGTATTAGCAACTAGCTTTTGCCCGCGGCTTCGCCCGCGTGAATTTCTCTTCCCACGGGAACAGTGCTTTTTCCCGGGATGAAAGGTACCCTATGTCCTTCTCCGTACTTCCAGCTATGTGTACGCGAAATTTCAGGAAGATTGGCTCAGTAGATAAAGCGTGAAGAGGTAACAAACAAACAAACAAACTCACTTTCGCATTTATAATATTACTAGCTTTCGCCCGCGGCTTCACCCGCGTGAATTTCCTACGGGAACCGTGCCTTTTCTCGGGATAAAAGATACCCTATGTCCTTCTCCGTACTTCCAGCTATGTGTATGCGAAATTTCAGGAAGATTGGTTCAGTAGATAAAGCGTGAAGAGGTAACAAACAAACAAACAAACCAACAAACAAACAAACTCACTTTCGCATTTATAATATTAGTTAGGATTAGGATTTTAATTTAATTCATATTTAATATAAGTATGCATAATAGGTACATATTAAATTAATTATTATTAAATAAATAAATTCATATTTATTCTTTTTATGGCACAAAAAAATTGTGGAAATAAATGTATTAGCAACTAGCTTTTGCCCGCGGCTTCGCCCGCGTGAATTTCTCTTCCCACGGGAACAGTACTTTTTCCCGGAATGAAAGTTACCCTATGTCCTTCTCCGTACTTCCAGCTATGTGTATGCGAAATTTCAGGAAGATTGGCTCAGTAGATAAAGCGTGAAGAGGTAACAAACAAACAAACAAACAAACTCACTTTCGCATTTATAATATTAGTTAGGATTAGGACTAGTTTTGTTAATATTATATATTATTATATATAATATTCTTCTTTATAGTCTATCAACTCTACACTACAATGAACTTATAATAAACAACTCTCTCTTAATTTTTCCACAAATCTGTACGAAAAATTTAGATTTCTTCAAGTTATATAACACAGTATAGTAAAAAAAAAATGGATCAAATTTTTTGCTGATGCCCAAAATATCTCATTTCCCCGAAGTCTCATTTAACGAACCATTTCATCCATTTAAACTTAATAAAGTATCGAAAAGCATCCTTATTAAATTATAAAAGAGTCCAAGCTCCTTTTGGAAAAATTACGGGCCTTATTCGGGCCTCATGGGGTTTCCCAAATTGTGCTGCCTCCCAACTTTTCCCATCTTGAAATTCAGTTTATTTTGCCATTAAGCTATTTGACGAGTACACATTTCGCAATTTTGCTTTAATATTAATATTGCTGTGTACTTAAGTTCTTGGTAGCTTGGTACAGTCGACGACATTTTTTTTAGATTATTATGTTTTAATTTGTGTTATATCATTTTGTTTATGTGTTCCGGAACTGTCATTGTCCTAAACATGATCTACACTGATAAAAGTAAATGATAAAATATAGAGAGCCAGACAATGTCATAAGGCAAATTAAAATTAAAGCTGTGTACCTTAAATGCCAAATTATGTTGTTGACTGTACAAGTGGAAAAACCTAAGTAAATTTAAAATATAAAAATGCGCACCTCATATTTCGCAGTTAGCGCAGTTTTTGCACGTGAATGTCATAATTTTTAATGTAGGCTTACAGTTGGTTGCCAAGAGATAAGAAGTTGGAAAAAATGGCTGGCTGGAAAAACTGTTTCGTTCGCTAGTTCTTTCTTTCAAAAAGGAAACATTACTGGCACGTGAAAACTCAATTTTAAATATTAAAAATAAAAAAATATTTCCGCCGACCCCAGAAAAAAAGTGGAATGTAAAAAAGATATTGTTGATTAGACATAATTTAAATACGACACTATTGATGTCTTTTTTAATTTAATTTTTTTTATCGTCTATGATTTTATCAAGACATGCCTCAAATAAGCTGTTCCTGGTCCTTCCTTTCTTTATTTAAATTTATAAGCACAATACTCACTTTCAACGTAATTATTATTAATAACCAATTTAGCTTTGGAATTATGTATTTACCCATAATGGCATTCCGCGCGCCAAAATCTTACCCCGGGAGATTACCGTCATTTAATCTTGTTTCAATATTCATGGTTTGCATCGGAATTAAGGGTCTACCCATCGTGGGCTCCTCAACTATGTCGGCATCCAGAACTTAGTGAATTGATTTATAAAATACTTGAGTATTAAAATTTTGGCAACGACTTTTGAGGTATTAGGGGGTTTAAAACTTCGCTAATTTATTGTCAGGGTACAAAGTTAGTAAGTAACCACTTATTAACTTTGTATTTGGAGGATAAATATTTTATTGGACTTATTTTAAGAAATTAGCATCAAAAGCAGGTCAGTTGTTAAGTCTGCATTATGCTAGGTAGGTACTAGTCTGTGTGAGACTCTTTTACATGATTATATGAATCATGGAATTATGGTACCATGAAAAACTCACATTGGTACTCAAATACATAGACCCTGAAAACATTATGTTTAGTTAAATTCCAAGATTGTCAAAAACTTTTAAAAAAGAGTGTTATGACACTCCTTTTTAACAGTCGTGTAATAATAAAAAAATGCTAATTAATCATGGAAGGTTAGATCTGATTACAAAGAATGGCCATCAAACGTCGTGCTAAATGAGTGACGTCTAGAATGTGATTAGCAACACCCTTTCTGTCTGTCTGTCTGTCACAATTACACAACCCTTTCTGGTGTGGCACGCACGATGAATTTGTTATTAAATACATATTTTTGTATGAAAAATGCAGCATTATGTAGCATTATGAAGAAGTTTTTTGGTCATTGGAACTTCTAGATTTTTTTTTAAATATACATACCTACACTCAGCAAACTCATTGACTGAGCGAGCGAAACGAGCGAGAGCGGTGAAAACACACTGTTTGTATGTATGTATGTTTGTTCCGCCATAACTCTCGAGCCGTTGAATTAATTTCGATGATATTAAGAATACGTGTAGCAACTTTCCATAGAATTTTTAAGTTCGTTGCGCAACAAAATCGGTTCTGCCGTTTTTGCGTTTTCTGCGTTTTTAAAAATAATAATCGCTAGGGTATAAGTTCGCGGCGAACCACTAGTATTAATAACACGGAAGTCCAAATTACATTCATACATTTTTAAATCGATACCTAGTTTGGGAAAATATGTAGGACATATTGTATCGTAAAAGTTTTTGTCTCAAAATTTCCAAAATTTCCACGGGAGTAAAGTTAGATAATACAAATTCTTTGCCTATCAGTCAGTCAGTGACGAGAAAAAAGGTCAATTTATACAGAATTGAAAATATAAAAAGAGTCTGATTGCAGCATCGGCGCGCAACTGCGTCTTAACGCGTTTAGTTCGCATCACATCCCTTCAGGGCCATCGATGTATATCTAGGACACTAGATGTGTTACTCGGAACTAAAAATTAGTAAGTTATGACGTTAGGTATCCGAATTCAAGTCGAAATAGCTGCTTCTTAACTACTACTTCCATTTAGATATTTATTACGATGCATTAAGGTATATGTAAGGCACTATACAATACACATCACCGCATTGTTTGATTTATACTAGCAACTTTTTTCTGTGATAGAAAAAAAATATTTTCTAAAATGAAGTTCACGAGGGATGATTAGCAATACAGAAATTCCACATAAGCTTTGGGGCCCGATGCTTTGGGGCGCAGCTAGTCAAATTAAAAAGTTGCATGGAAGAGGATATTATCGCTAAGATTGATAATTAAGTCCTATCCGGGTTCAAGTCCTGCTCGCATGGAATTTTTTCATCATATCTAATTTCTATACTTATTTAATAAGAGTACTTTAGTACTTATTACACCTTGAATGAAAAAAAAAAAAAAAAAAGTAAAACTGTTCGAAAAGTCTCATCCATGCGAAATATATCGGTGTCAGGATCGGATTGATTCCCGTTGGATTCCAATAGATCCTTTTATTAGAGCGGGCCGGAGCGGAGGGATTGTCTCTAAGTAACATGTTTTATTCAATGTAATTGCGCAAATTCATGCGGAAAATTAAGCGCATTTGTATGAATGTTAAAATTCACACAAAATTTTCGGTAGGTATCGAAGGGATTCATGTTATTTTTGAAATTAGCATGTACCTATGTGATTAATTGCGATATCTTTCTTATGAATTATCTTATAATTGACTAGATTTTGCCCGCGGCTTCGCCCGCGTGAATTTCCTACGGGTTTTCTCGGGAATTTGCTTTTTCTCGGGATGAAGGGATGTTCATCAATAGATTGGATAGTACATATGTTGGAGAATGACATAGGCTACTTATTCTGGTATTTGAACAATAAAGTAGGCACGTATTTTGGACGAAAAGCGAACGTTCTTGAGAAGCATTTTCTAATTAAATTTTATATTATATAAACAAATTTTCAAATTAAATACATTTTAAAAGCAAATAAATGTACCTTTATATTTTTTGTTTCCTATCTATGTATTTGTTGTGTACACAAATTAATAAATAAGTAAAACATGTTCCGCTAACTTAAGAAAAATACTAAAGCGAAATCTAGTATCATTAAAATTAATAAGAACATGTGATGAACAAGGAGATCTAATTTAAAAATTTAGACATCCTTATTATTCCCACCCTCGGAGGGGATGCATCCCCTAGCATGGTATCATATTAGCTTCCTAATTATGCCTCATATTTGTTCGGGCGAATTCAAAAGACACTTTCCCTTAATTTGCGCCTCTTCAAAGAAAATATTCATTTCTAAACGCTTTCAATGAAGTTAATTTTTATGTATGGCTGTTTATCTAAATGCGATTTTTGATTCTGCTATCATTACCTATCTAAAACCTGAAGGCTTCGTTCTAGTTAGAATTTAAGGATACAACCTTTTCGGGGTACCTATAATGTAATAAAGGTTAATTGGTTGGATATACAAATAATGGTTATAAAATATGGGATCCAAATAATAATAAAATAAGTTATTCAAGAGATGTTTCGTTTATTTATTATAGAGAGAAAGTTCATCATCCACAGCCTTCCGTGACCCACTGCTGGGTATAGGCCTCCTTCTGTCTACGCCAACCTTCTCGGTCCTAAGCCATCCTACTCCAGTTGTTGCCAGCAATATTCTTAACATCGTCGACCCATCTAGCTGCCGGATGCCCTACACTCCGTTTTCCATTTCGGGGGTACCACTCGGTAATAGCTTTACTCCACCTTCCATCGTTCCTTCTCGCCCCTTCGCCAGGTGCCCAGCCCAGTTCCACTTTAAAGTTGCAACTCTGGAAACCACGTCTTGAACTTTCGTTCGACGAGAGAGAAAGTTACTAAATATTAAAAAGAATGTCGAAAGTACACAAAGAGTGATTTAATAGAGGTATATAGAAATATGTGCAATATTCCGTGGTTTCAGAATTTTGCATGAAATCGAAACATATGATCATTTTAAATTCCAAAACTATTTTACGAAATACTTTGGTATGCGTAAATTTTCAGTTTTGAGTTCAAGTACTTTCCGTTCAAGAATTTAGATACTCCATCTGCACTTATTTACTTATATCATAGAGTATAAAACAACCATAAAAATCCATGAAAGATCCGCCTAGATCCGAATAAATATCGTAAACACGCCGGAACGAAATGTTTATTCTATAAACATGTTTATATCCAACACTCTGTTTATATGTTAATCCCGGTATTGGGAAATGGACTATTACATATTTTATACAGTATTTGCGATGATTTATGTCAATATAGCATTAGAGTTACAGAGAAACAGCGTCTTTTACACGTCTGTTAAAAAAATAGTGTTATGTGTGTGAAACACACTTCAATTAAGTAATATTATTTTATTATATTTCATCTCATTTGATATTTCAGGTATCTTAAGAATTAATAAAGCCGGAAGTTTGTGTAGATGATAGTCATTGACGCTTCGCCTCAAATCAATTATGTTAATTTTATTCAAAAAGACATCAAAAAATACACAAATTTTAACAGAGCACTTGTTGCCATGACGGGGTTCACAGAAGAGAGCGAGCTGTCAAACTCATCTGACATTTTACTTTTTAATTTTATATGTTTCTTAAACACTGGTAGGCTAAGATATGGATTTGAACATAAGTAGATAAATTTTCATATCAAAATTGAAAACTGAGCGGATCCTAACCAGACTAATTTTAAATTTAATATATCTAAATAGATTTATACAGTCTCGACGATCTTCAAATGTAATATATTTAGCAAACAAAATTTTCCGATAAAGCAAGCACCGGCCAAACTTACAAGGGTCGTGCAAACATTCAAAACGATAATAATCCGACCCATTCCGGAGTTACGGGGGAACAAACAAACATTCGAACCCAATTAAATGGCTCGCAGGAGTTGTGTGCATAGGACTGCCCTTTGATACAGACGGACGAACGTCTTTTATATTTGTATCTTGTAAGATGTGATTTTACGGATATATACATATGTACGTCGGTTAGGAATGGATTTTATATACATTTTACGAGTATATTTACAGGTAATTCTTATCAAATATTAAATTCGGTAAGGTTTTTCTACGTATCAATATAAAAATGCTCGTAAATTGCTATGAGATGTCATCATAGTAAATTTTGATTCTTGTCCTTGTATTTTCCGCATACAATAAACTGCGTTTTATTTTTTGACAGAATAAAATATTCAATTCAATAACGTACGTTTATTTGATACTTCGCTAAAGACATCCAAATACAAATTCAATTTGATATTTACTGACAGGCAACCAATTAGTCAAAATTAAAAGCAAAAGCGTTCTGTTTTTAAAATAAATGTTTTTCACGGCTAATCTCTCATTCTTGCGACCGCCAGCGGCCAGCAATATCCTGCAATGTGTCCTGTACAAACAGAAGAGCGTCCGAGCGAGAGAAAACACCCACGGGGTTCGCAACCACTTTTAGCGACAAAAGATCCGATGCGCAGATAGCTATCTATGTATTTTGTATGGCTTTTTATCTGTTTTATACGGTTTGGAAAATGTTTGCACCGACTATATGAACAAATTTTAGCGGTACTAATCAATACATCAATCAATCATCAACATACATATATAAAACTGTAACTGGTCTGTGTCTGTACGTTCATAGTAGATAAATAAGAAAAAATACTATGAGGGGTCAATATAGGGCCAATAGAAGCCAAAATATATTTTTTAAAATTTTTGTTTGTCTTTCTGTCTTCATGTTTGTACGTGCATCACGCAAATACTACTGGACCAAATTTGAAGCGGTTTTCACTGTTGTATTGTTGAAGGTCTAACTTAAAATCTGGCGTAGGTTTCATCTTGATACGTCACTTAAAACCTGAGATATTAACAATAATAAATTACGCGCGAACTAAGTTCGCGGGCAAAGGTAGTGAATATATAGAATTCTTAGTTTATTCTTTCTTTAAAGATCCTAGACTATTAAGTTTTCTGAATATTATTTTTATCTTATATTGGCATACGTACGCAGACTATGAACAATATAAAAAAAATGCAGTGTTATTTTGTTGAAGCGGTGGTGGCCGTGTGGTAGGGTAGGTAATTTTTATTAATTTATAAATTTGACATTTAATATATATATTCAATGTATATTCGTCCACATATACAGTTATTTAATTGTAAGACATATGTTGTAAAATGACGTCTTTGGAGAAAATGCAGCAGTGGAGTTTGTTGCGCCGCCTCTTCTCCACTTGCGCTTTGGAGGCGGTGGTAAACTTAGCTTTAAGTAATTTTATGACGTCAACTAACTAAAAAATAAGAAAGTGGCGATTTATAAGTGCTATTTTTAAGCCAATATGAATAAAAAAAAATTACTTTGACTTTGACTTTGTAGGCGCCTGCCTCTCCCTCTTCTCTTCTTCCGTGCTTGGTCCCAATTTACTTGGGGTCAGCCCTCCTAGTAAGTTTGCGCCACGCCGCACGGTCGTGGGTTGTCACTTAGTCTGTATATTTTAAATCCTTTTGGATTGTTGGTAGGCGCCTGTGGATATAAAATCCCAGGTTCGAATCCTGCCCGGGCTACATGAGTTTGTATACCAATCTGACTCATGTTAGTTTTCATCGACCACCACTTGCTTCCGGTGAAGGAAAACATCGTGAGGAAACCTGCACTCTGGTTGATGATTATCAGCTAGTGTGTGAAATGGAGAAGGCAATGGCAAACCACTTTATTAAAATTGCCATGAGAGTCGTTGTGTGTGTTTCATTCAATATAATGACCACGACCCTCAGTCATGAGGAAATACGACTAAAGAGAGATTTTGTTGATGCACAGATATAAGGTAATAAAGATACTATATGTATGAGCAGGAGCAGGTTATTATAAAGTTGCGAATATGTGAAGTTTCCAAAAAACGCGGTTTCTTCAAAGCGAAACTTCGTAGATTGAGAACGAAACAGCTTTAAAAGTAATATTGAAAAGCTTTTCAGAAACGCGGCGAAAATTTTATTACAGTTGCTTCTTCATAATACAGATTAAGACAAAAATTGCGTTGACGTCCGGCCTCTAACGGGGGCCATATTTTTTTAATTTTCTCAAACAAGATCTTGAGCCATGAAATTCGATTATACAGCATCTGCAATGTTATTAAATTTGTTTTCGAGAACGCCCCGGGGTGTGGATAAAAATATTTGTTTGTATTGTTTGGTATTGACAAGTCGACTTTTGAAGTAAGAGTTCTTATCGAAACGGCAGTTGTATTTTCATTTGCTTATTATTAAATCTTCCAATGTCACAAGTATTTTTTTTGCAGTAAGTTTTACAATTTGATTATAGTACCTACCTAATTGAATTTGGTTAAGTCATAATTGTTTATTTTAAGTGTAGGTTTAATAATATCAAAGTCATTAATTTCAAAAGAAGCAAGTTTATTTTTTTAATTCCTGAAAAATAGGTCAAAATATGTGTTTAATAAATTTCCAAAGAACGAACTCGACAAGCATTAGCACCAATAATTCAAGCGATCATTTAACAAGAGGGACTTAAACAAAAAGAGAGAAAGATACGCGGAAATGTAATTTAAGAACGCAAAAAGCAACTTTTAACAATGAAACCGGAACCTTGCGCGATTGTTAAACCTACAAAACAGTTGCGATCACCATCTCCATTACTACAAAGAACATTAATAAATTCTTCGTTCCCTTCGCGAAATTCTGTAAAAAATTCTTTAATTCCTTCCCCAGTTCGCTTCGTCTTTATGAAATAAGTTTTTTCTAACGAGATTACTTTTTATGAGCAAGAAATTGAAGGATAACGAATTTAAAATGCGAGTGTGGTGTCGTCGCCGTCTGTAGTATGATGGATGTGTTTTTGTTTGATCGCTTTAAACTCATAAAGAGGGTAAGCTACTTATCTACCAGTTTGTTTGATGAAAAATAATATGAGAGGGAAACAACTGGATACGGAGGAATATTAAAAAATGTTTCCTCATATTAAATGGAAGACATTTTTGTACATTTTACATTTGTCTTGTTTATTCTTGCATATTTTTTTTTTGTGTCGTAGAATCTACATACATACATACATAGAATCACGTTTTTATCCCTTACGGGGTAGACAGAGCCAAGAGTCGTGAGACTCGAAGGCCACGCTTAGCACAAAAAAATTATTACATACTTTGTCGACTCTGCCGATAGATACTCTGTGTATTCCCGAACCGGAAAATTTAGGTGCGCTAGGGATCTCCAGTTTCACAACTCGAATCTCCTTATCAAACTCCTTCATCTGAAACCATAACTCCACAACCGCAACTCCGTCGTAGCCTCAGGCAGAGGCAAGCACCTCGTCGATTAATCGAAGAAATGATTTAAGTTAATTTGGGAGGAATGTTACAACCTCATTTTGATATACTCTGTGCACATACCAGAGATATACCATAGACGTTGTCTTGGAGATTGGTCTAATAAAAAGCTATGACATGAAGTTGTATGTTGTAAAAAATGCCTTACCGATATTCAAACCAGGACTACCTGAATATGACAATCTGCTACCATGATGCAAATGAAATTTGTACTCGGGCGTGCGAGATTTTTTTCGAGAGGTATGGTCTGCGGATCAACCCAAGAACTATTCTTGGTGCCGTGCAGCGTCACCGCGAGACCGGCAGTTTCCGACCCAGGCCTGATGCAGGCCGACCGCGGTATCCTGTACGGCTGGAAGAAGATGTGTTGGACTTTTTTAAGACACCCGGTGGCCAGCGCTGAAGACGCCGCACGTGTCTTCTTTGTGTCGAAATCATACATTTTAAAAGTGTTGCATAGCGAGGGATTTCATCCCTATCATATTCTGAGGGTTCAGGAGATGCTCCCGACGGACTATGAAGACAGAGTGGAGTTTTCGCAGTGGTTGTGTAGGAACCGAAATAATAACATTTTGTGGACAGATGAGTGCACGTTTACCCGGGTAGGCCTGTTCAACATTCACAATGAACATTATTGGACGGTTGAAAATCCTCGGATGGTTCGCCCCGATCATTTTCAACACAGATTCAGTGTGAATGTTTGGGCAGGTTTCCTTAAGGGAGAATTACTCGGGCCCGTATTTCTAGATAGACTGAACGCGGACACTTATTTAGACTTCCTACAAAATACCCTTCCGGTTTTGCTGGAAGATGTGCCTGTGTGCTACCGGAGGTGGATGTATTATCAACACGATGGCGCACCGGCGCATTTCAGTGTGCGCGTGAGGGACTACCTCACTGAGCAGTTCCAGGGACGCTGGATTGGACGTGGTGGAGTATCGGCTCGGCGGTTCGAGAACAGGTCTGGACCAGGCATCGCGTGGCCTCCACGTTCGCCAGACCTCACGCCACTGGACTTCCATGTGTGGGGTAGGGCCAAAGACCTTGTTTACGGACACGACGGCCACACCATTAGCTCAATCGACGAGCTGAAGTCGCGGATAGTGAGAGCCTTTGAACTAATGCGGAGTGACACACATGTGCTCCAAAAAGTGACAAGACACTGTGTTGATAGAGCCATGATGTGTATTCTCGAAAGAGGGGGTATGTGCAGCAAATCTTTAATTAATTTAGGTTGTGATTTAGGGTGTACATAAACTTGTAAATAGACTTTTAAACACGCCGAATTAATGCAAATTCAAATAATCTACCTATTGACATGTCAGATTATTTTTTAATTCCTATGTATTTTCGTTAGCTACATAGATAGGTACTTACAATTATTAATGCACTTAAACAACTAATTTGCATTAATTTGTCAGTCCACAGCCTGAAAAAGTGTGATGGGAAGTCATTATTTTATTGTAAATTGTAAACTTATTAATAAATTTGATAAACCAAATTCACGTGTTTGCTCTCCTAGTCGCCTTAAACCCCAAAACTTACACTTAAATTATCATCTTATTAGTTATTAGGCTATATTAGGTTATTTGTGTGTGTGTGTGTGTTAATCCACACAAATAAATAAAACGGAACGAAATACACAATCATGTAGGTTTACATTGATACGTTTAAGTTTAATAAATCGCTTGTCATCTCTGTCTTCCACGCACTTTTGATAAAAAAGAGGAAGACGGCAAATCAATTTCATTCTACTATTATTTGGTGGGTGGAGCTTTCTTCTATTATTTGGTGGGTGGAGCATATTGATGGATGAATGAATTGTCTAACATGTATCTACAGTATGATACTAAATGTCATCATTTTATAATATCTTTTTTGTTAGAAAAAATAAAATAAAAACTAGCGTATCGATTTTTAAAATTTTATCTCCAATACGTTTATTTAGCCTCCTGGAGCCAGTCCTGAAAATATTTGTAGTTAATTTGAGTCCACCTTATATATATGTGATTAAGACAATTATTACCTAAATTTTACAAGCCAATTCACGTACATTTTACGTGTGTAACTTAGTTTGGAGACTTAATAGTTTTCAAACTAAGTTACATGCATAAAATGAACTAGTAATAAGCAATATCAAATTGCCCTAACCTTGCCGAATACGATTGCCACTCGCATATGTAAAATGGTTCCCTCACCCCAAATTATAGGCTATATTCAGTAAACTTCACAATTTGCCTAAACTATGAATCCGTCAACCATAATCTGTTCAGCCTAGGGAGCGGCTAGACGGATTATCATATCGCATGAATATTTTATAAGACCGCCTGATTCAATTAGGAGTGAATGCGGCTCGAATGCGCCGTCGACAACGAGAGTTCAGATTATGTTAATAAATAAATGTTGATTGTACTTGTTTGGTGTATCGATGGTTTAATGTGATATTTATTAGCGTTTTAAATCGTTGCGTGTAAAAAGTAGGGAAAATAAAGACCAAAGATGCATAGAGGTTTCAGAGGGAAAATGAAGACCAAAGATGCATAGAGGTCCGATCCTGGCAGAAGAAAAAAACGCAAGAAAAGCTGGCTTGTTGTCATTAAGGAGGATATGCGTGCTAATGGTCTCACAACTAAGGATGCCGAAGACCATGCCAAGTGAAGAAGAGGAAATGTAGGAAAGCGGATCTTTGGCTCCGGGAAATTCAACCGGGAAAACGCTCAGATGAGAGAATAATAGAGGCAACTTGAAACCCTATTATTTATTTATCGTACCTATGAAATGAAATGGCCTATTTTATTTATTTAGAGTTGGTAACGACACGATAGCTTCATTAGAAACATTATAGAAGGAAAAGTAAAAGGAAGAAGGGGACCCAGGAAGACCAAGACAAGGCTACGTGAGGCAAATAAAGGAAAAAGTGAGCGTCGTCGGGTCGGCACAAACAGTTGGCAATGGAGAGAGAAAAATGGAAGGAACTCCACCGACAAGAGCCTCGCTCTTAAATTTGATGATGATGATGAGAGTTGGTAAATAAATAAACATTTCTTGTTATAAAAAGTTTCCAACAATAAATTGGAACAAAACTAACAGGCTTTGATTGCAAGCAACTTTATCTATACTAGACGCAGTAAAATGCTCTAACCGAGCCCGAACCAAATTAAATTAAATTAAAAATTAAAATTCATTTATTTCAGGTTTCTTAGACCCATATAAAATAAATAAAATACAATTCGTCATTTACCACATATACAAAATTCATTATTACTTATTTATAAATTATTATTGATAAATTAATTTAAAATTATTATTATATTTAAAATTATTATTATTAATTAATTTAATTATGAAATAGTAAATATTTTTGACAAATTAAAACTGTCTCTCCGGTCGGCTGCAGGGGATATGTCGATCACAGCAATGCCGAATGTAGGGACAGTCTAGTCGATTAGCTATCATTTTCAGGACGGTGTTGGGGCTGTCCCGCACTCTGCGCACCAGGGACGCGGCACGCTTACGCATGGTCGCGTGGAAACAGTCTGTGTGCGCATCCGCAAACATTCCTGAAGCGCTACAGAAGCGAGGCAGACCCATCACCGCCCTGAATGCGTTGTTGAACTGGACACGGAGAGCTTTGTAGGCAGTTTTCGAGTAACTAGCCCACAGGCTGCAGGTGTACAGTGATGTGCAGTATGCTCTAAAAAGTGTGAGTTTAACCTCACTAGAGCAACGCGCAAACCTGCGGGCCAGCATGTTCGCCCTCCTCGACAACGCTCTCCGCTCCCGCTCAATGTCAGCATGATCCTTGAGATCGACAGTGACTATATGGCCCAGATATGTAAAACGCTCAACCCTCTCTAAAGGAATGCCGTTCAAATGAACAGGTGGCAGTTTAGCTGGACATTTAGCTCCATCGGACTCAAACACCATGTATTTACTTTTCTTTACATTATATTTTAAGCCATGGCGACCGACGTATTCCTCACAAATCTGTAACAGCCTTCTCAGACCACATATCGACGCACTAAGCAGCACCATATCATCAGCATAACTTAAATTGTTGACGCATATGCCATCAACGTGACAACCTATATATTGGCTACTTAGCGCGACGATAAGGGCATCCATATACAGATTAAAAAGTGAGGGGAGGTTAGGCCCCCTGTCTTACCCCGCACTCCAGCCTATAAGGCTCAGACAAAGCCCCTGCCCATCTAACGTTATTGATCTGATGTTTGTACCAATACTGGAAGATTACTAACACTTCCTGAGGTAAACCAATGCTCTCTAATTTTTTCCATAAGATATCATAAACAACTAGATCAAAGGCCTGCGACAAGTCAAGGAAACACGCATATACAGGAGTTCTGCGAGTCGTATAGTATCTGACGGTGTGCTTCATACACAGCACTGCAGATTCAGTAGACAATTTTGGCCTAAACCCAAACTGGTTATCATGTAGGTGTAAGTATTTATCCAACTGAATATTAAGCAAACCGTCAAACACTTTTGCAATAACTGTGGCTAAAGAGATAGGCCTATAGTTACTTCTATCAGCTAAGTCTCCTGATTTGTTTTTTACTACAGGCACTACCACAGTTCTCATAAGATCAGAGGGTAAGTAAGAGTGGCTCACGCACAGCGAGTAAAGCATAGACAATACCCGAGATATATGTGGTCCTGCATGTTGGAGGTGTTCAATGCTGATGCCATCATGACCAGGGGATTTGCCCTTTGTCATCCCTTTGATAATTTTCGCAACATCATGCGAACGAAACTGAACTCCAACCTTACCCACTGCTGACCCAGCATTGAAAACCTCCACCTTATTCGTCAAGGGAGTCTTTACCAAGAAATGATTCTTAAAGGTATCAGCAATACCTTTCGGATCGCTTACGCCAGCGACGCTCGCAGGGAGACCAGGTCTCGTATTTATAGCTCTGGTGCTTTTCCAGAAACCTTTGAAATCGCCTTTGGAATGTTTTTGTGCAAGAGCATCCATTTTTATTTGATCCTGGTGGTCCTGGCACCATTTCAGTCGCGACTTAAATATCTTTCTGTGTTTACACATATTGTCATATATGAGACCCGATCTTGGCTTGCCATAATCCATCCACTCCGCGAACGACCTCCTAGCCTCCCCGTGAGCCTCAGAAACGTACTTATTCCAACCTACTACGCGCGAGCCACGCCCACTCACCCGAGCGCGTCCCTGACCTGCCACAGATGCGTCTCGAAGCGCAGTCACAATGTCCGAGTAAAGTTTGTCCAGAACACGCCGGTGGCCCGGATCATTACAATAGTTATCGGCACAACTAGCAAATTCAGAAGGGAAATCTATAAGTCTCAGCCTTTTATGACACTCAGATCTAAACATTGCCGTCTGTTCATCACTTCTAATTCCCCATGTGACACAATCTTTTTTGTTATTTGAGGCCACTATACTCGGTGTAGGCAAGTCTAAGTTACAATTAATAATGAGGGGAAAGTGATCCGACAATTGAACATCATAATCGACTGAAACACCCACAACTGCCCGCCCTGCTGACTGGGACACAACACAGTGATCCACCCAACTACAAGCACCATTTATGTCACTGACAAAAGTAATCGTGCCCGAATCTATGCCTAATATGTCCACATCTATACATGAAAAATCCTGCTCTACGCAGAAGTTAGATAGCTCCTTATAAAATAATTTAGATACATGAGCATTGAAATCACCAAGTATAAATACAGATTCAATACCATATTCCTCAACTATAGCGCTTACCGAGCTTAAACAATCCGTAAAGTCTGGCAGGTTGGCCATGGAGTTGGTAGGTATGTACACATTTATCACAATCACTGGCCGATCACTTGTCGTTAACTTAATGGCACAAATACGATCATTATCACAATGAAGCACAGATACGTTTCCGAAGACACTGCTCTTCCACAATAACGCTATACCACCATACGGCCTTCCAATGAGTATGCGCACGGACGTGTCCACAGCCGACTTTCCAGTGCAGCCAAAATCTTTGTCAATTGTACTTAGATAGGGAATATCATCCGGGAGTAACCACGTCTCCTGCAAAATGTTTGGTGGGAAAACAAATTAATTAAACGGGATTGTCCCAGTTTCGCACAAACACGCCTTTAGAATTGCTGGAACTGGAATATATTGCTGCCGACTGAGAAGGAAGAGTGAGGAAATGCTTTTAAAGGAATTTATATAGCTACGAGTGTATAGAGCTATCTATGATTTATCACTCTATATACCCTGAATACATAACACTCCTTTTCTGGACAGTCGCTTACGAGAACTAGAGAGAGGCTTAAGATTTACTCTAATATACCCTGAAAACATAAAACTCCTTTTCTGGACAGTCGCTTACGAGAACTAGAGAGAGGCTTTTACAAACTCATCATCATCTTAAGATCACATGTAAATATCCGCGCAAAAGGGATGAGAGGTATTGAGTTAAGGCCGGATTTAGAATCTAGAAGAGTCCCTTTACTAGTGGTTCTGTCAGAACAGTAGACCTCGCGAGCCCTTCCACGAAATAATCGAAATTTTACCGTGTCCCTGGCTAAAAAGAGTTTTGAAACCAACCTACCAATGCTGGAAAGAAAGTAAAAAGTTCTCATATTTTACCCATAAGCCGAAACATGTTCTTGTGGTTGGTCAATACCTCTTAAAAAATTACTGAAACCTGCCTTTTTTGCCTGAAATAATATAAAAAATAATATAAAAATAAATATAGACGGACAAATCACACAGATTGAGTTAGCCCCAACGTAAGTTCAAGACTTTACGGGATGCTAATTTAACAATACTATATTTTATAACAAATACATATAGATAAATATCCAAAACCCACGTCAATCTGAAAAAGATTATTTTCCATCTTGACCCGACCGGGGATCGAACCCGGGACCTCTGGTGTAGCCGTCCGGGGCGTGATGACCGTTAGGCCACGGAGGTCGTCAGTCGTCAGAAATGCATGGTACCTATTGGTTATATGTATGTATGTATATGTTATTTGTGCAACAAAATTAAAGTTCAAAAAAGAAAGTTCAATTTGAAATCGAATCTCTCTGATTAGTAAGTATGTAGGTATTATATATATTACTTTTTTTTATAATAGGATTCTAATCATACAATGAAGTTTTTTGATATCAGAATTGTTTCAAGTGTTCAAGATAATTCTACCATGCAAAGCAATCCACAATACAATACCATTAACCAAATAAATACACACAATTCAAAGCCAAGCAAGACAAAAAAAAGCCATATGATTTTTAAGAACCATTTAATTTTATTTAATAAATAAATCAAGTCACTCTTGTACACGTATTAGCGATTTTGCGAGTATTAAAAGCTTTGGTGCGCCATCTATTGATTTTTTTGTGAACTATCGTATGAGAATCTATAACATATGGATTTATAGCGGTTTTATTGAATTTTACTATGTTGTTCAAACAAAAAAAATGCGTCTTAATAAGAATAACAAAAATGTCTAATGACATTTTTGAATTATTTTTTAAATAGCTGAGATATGAGGTTTTTTTTTATATAAGGTGGACACAAATTAACTACAAATATTTTCAGGGCTAATTACTGATATTATTTAGAAAGTATATCAGTGGTTTTTTCAATTTTCTACACACTAGTTTTCGAGAAAAATTAACGGTTATGTTTTTTGAAAACCGTAACATTATAACATCCTGTACACAGCTTTGCGTAAAATGACAATTAAAATGATACACACAAACAAAAGCCGCCCCGGTCGGTGTCGTTTACGTATAATAAATCGCTTGACATCTCTGTCTTTCACGCACTTTTCATAAATAAAGAGGAATACAGCAAATCAATTTCATTCAACTATTAATTGGTGGGAGGAGCTTAAAGAGGAATAAAGTCTACACATTTAACTACAGTATGATACTAAATGTCATCATTTAATAATATTTTCTTTGTTAGAAAAAACAAAAAAAAAACTAGCGTGTCGATTTTTAAAATTGTATCTCCAATACGTTTATTTAGCCCCCTGGAGCCAGCCCTGAAAATATTTGTAGTTAATTTGAGTCCACCTTATATATTTCGGACATTTTTTAAAATTTCGAAAAACTGGCTCGACTAAAAATTCTATAAAATTACCGAACCTGCTTACAAAATTTCATGAGAATCGGTTCAGAAATACGACCTGTAGGCGATAACATCCGGACAGACAAAAGAATTTTCGGCTAGTGGAAACTGAGACGCTTCGCTCGCTGCGCTCGCTCGGTCGATTATACTGATTACAAAAAAGAATTTATTTTGTAATACTTTTTTGTAACAGACATCCGAAGTTGAAATTCTGAAAATACTAGTTTCGAGAAAATGGAATGGATTTTCAAACTGCAGCTAGGTGTGCGCTGCGCCTTAGAAATTAGAGAAGGAAGAGGCAACTTCCCTGCACGAAAAAAGCAAACTAGGTAATTATTTTCTGTATCGTATAATTTCATGAGTATTGTGAGGAAAGGTGTAAGTAGGACCAGTAAAGGTCAATTTCGGTTGTAGATGGACCGCTCTGAGTGGCGTCCAAGAAAAATCTACCCTTCTTCTTGTCGAGTCGAAATGGCTATTCAAATCAATTTCGACCAGTATTTGACCACGTTGATCGCCCTGTCGTTGGCCTCGTTCAAGTCCTCCATTAAAATCCACTAATTAAAACAAACGCATGAAAAGTTACAGCGTTTTATACAGCACAAGTAAACAAAGACTCACTTTCGTTAGCCGAGCAATTTCATGAATAAACATAATAAGACGGAAGGTCGCAGGATCTTGGCGCTCTGATTTACTACGACAGCGCTGCTCTTTGTGTGTGGTTCGAGGCAGAAGATGAAGCGTTTTATAAGCCTAAACGTTACGTTACGTTAGACGACCGCGCGATTCCATACATAAATGGTAACTTTTGTATGGAACCGCGCGGCGCAGTTTAGAGTATTCATCGGTTGGGGGGGGGGAGAGAGCATGACATACCACCAACGTGGTAACTTGCTTGCTATGACCTCCGGGCAGTGCTTTGTGAAAATAGGTGAATAGCGAATACAATCGAAGATAAATACAATGCAATACCCATGTGATTATTGTTATTAACTAGGTATAAATTTTATGTCAATTGTTGTTGTTTCAGCGTCAACAACGAATCAGTCACCTTTTTAAAAATCTAACACGTGTCAGTCTAAGGCATTCGGGCATCTATAATTGAGCTGCAATCGTAGTTTGAATTATCTCGACGTATTTTGCTCGTAATAAACCGCTAGTTCCTCTAACTTGCACCACAGCACACAATGAAAATGTAACTGAAAGTTGTCTGTACGTATGTATCCCCGCTCATTGTTCAAACTGTAACACGGGCCCTACAACATCATTTCCTGAATTCGCGTACATTTTAACCTACACTGCTTAGGTTAGCTGCACTCTGATTTATTAGGTTTTCCACTCGCTTTTATAGTGTTTGTTTTGCGAAAAGGGCATAGAGAAAATGGAATGAAGATTTTATTTAACACGCTGCGGGATATTCGAATTATGTAGATGTAACAATAAATCTATTGTGACTGGTTTGGTCTCTAAGCAAGCCTTATGCGAGACTAGTGCGTGTATTTTACTAAAATACCGAATTTCATCGTAGATTTTAAGTGAAAAATAAACAAAATCCATTCAAACACTCTTTTAATAATATACCATGTTGTACCTGTGCTGTGGTCCTACAGATTAGGACCAAGACATCTCTCTCTCTCTTTAGTCGTATTTCCTCATGACTGAGAGTCCTGGTCATCATATGAAATGAAACACACACAACGACTCTCTTGGCAATTTTAATAGAGTGGTTTGCCGTTGCCTTCTCCATTTTACACACTAGCTGATAATCATCAACTAGAGTGCAGGTTTCCTCACGATGTTTTCCTTCACCGGAAGCAAGTTGTGGTCGATGAAAACTAACATGAGTCAGATTGGTATACAAACTCATGTAGCCCGGGCAGGATTCGAAACTGGGATTTTGCATTCACAGGCGAGCCCCTACCACTCGGCCACCAATCCTCGTAACGCTATGTAATTATGGTCCTAAGAAACTAATTTCATATTAGAATCTGACTTGATTTTGACTAGAAAAGAGCTAAAAATGTACTAAGCAACTAAAAATAAAGCTAAAAAATAAACAAATATATTCCTTACAAGTAAAAATAGACCAATTCACTTTCCCCTGAATACTACGCTTTAAGTCTAGAAAGCTTTCCCAGAGAAAGAAGCCACTTAACCTATATCTTTGCGAGCGTTAGTCACCTACTTTGGCACATTTCGATGTAAAAAGTGCTCGTTTGGCGACGAAAAGACGAAAAATGCTTATGCAAAGTGTTATTATTTTTTTGCGAGAGCTGCGTTACGCAATGGATGCGCGCTCTTCGGGGTGGGGGCTTTGTGTTGGCGATTCAAATTGGCGAGCGTGTCAAATAAACTAATTGCCTATTTAATACTGCATGATTTAGACTATTTATGTGTGTAAAAGAGATGTTTAGAATTTTTTTACACATAATCCATCTCAAATGTTTATAAAAATTACGCAATATATTGCGTAATTTTTAACTCAACGTGACTTAATAAGACTTAACTAGACTTTTTCTTCGTTTTCAGTAGCCGTCTAGAAGCGCAAGATGCAGATATAGATTTTTAACGAAAATCAGCTAAATTTCCTAAAGTTTTTTATTTATTTATTAAATATGGGTTTGCTCTTGACCACAATCTTGCCCGGGGACAGAGATAAGGTCTACGATGTAGCGAGCTTACCCAGAAACATCCTATTCACTCTGGTTTTGAAGAGAGTCAGGTTGTATGTGCTCGGGAACACAGACGCAGGTAGGGAGTAAAGCCAAAATTGCTAATAAAACATCACTGACCGTTTATAAATTTATTAAAACCTAACTGGTTAGACCAAATTAAAGATGAGATGTGATGGCAAGCCCTCCTATTGCGCTACTTAGATAGATTTATATGTGGTTTATTAAATGGTTTCTGATCGCTGCCACTGGCACCCCACCTCACTCGGAAGTACGTCGGGCGGCATTACGCGGATTGAGCGGAAATGGGTCACGACAGGATTTGGCTGTAGCACTTATTGCGCTGATTTAAATATAACGGCGAGATGAAAGGATGATCATTTCACTTTACAACAACGTCTAAAAATATCTTATTCATATTAATTCACCTTTAAATCTATGGGAATACTGGTGCGTGTTTGAGGGCGTGATCGAACATATGATAACGTCTAAAAATAAAACTTGAAACCACCTTTAATCTAGGGACATAGAGGTGCGTGTTTGTAGGCGTAACTGAACATACGCTTCAATATATTTCGCTTTAAAGGCTTTTAATATTATATTTCGATTTTGCTGAAAAGTATGCAAATGGATGTAAGTAATGTATTCAGTTACACGTTTTTCTGTTTGCAAAAAATAATGGAAATATTTGTATCGCCATTTCGAAACGGAATTCTTTTCCGAAAGAATTAAAAGTATAAATATAGAGTAACTCGCGTTCGGCACATTTATTAAAAAAAAAATTATAGGCCTGGAAATAATGCATGAACTTCCTTAATTAACATCTATGATATTAGCGAGGTGAAAAGATAACATATAAATAATAAGAAAGAGACACAAAAGAAGTTCTTTCCCTCTCAGGCTAGATCATAAACTTATTTAAATAACCTAATAACATCTTAGATTGCAAAAAGCAAGTACCTATAGCTTTATTTTATTTATGCATTCAAAATTAAATTGAATCAACTCAGAAATTGTTTATTTTGAACGCAACAAAATACTTAATGTTTACATTAAAATTAAAAGCAATTAATGAATCAACCGCCATTGCTTGCTGGCATAAATCATTCCTTTTAATGAATATTCATTCAAGGAATATTGTATTTTTGTTTTTCAATGGCGAGAACGGCATAACCATCCTTGGTTAGGGTCCTTTTGTTTATGGTTTGTTCCTTATTCGCTATGGTTTCAATCTCCAAACTGAATCAAGGTTGACTTAAGAAACTCTGACGCCAGTGAAAATGAAAGACCTCGCACAGCTCACTCGTAAAGAAGAAAAATTAAAATAGGTATTGTTAGCTGCCAGGAATATTTGAAAGAAGAACGCCTGTCAAGATGCAGTATGAAGCCCCTCAGTCTGCAGTAGTCTGTGGAAGACTGCACCAGAGCGATGGGTTGTGATGGTTGCTCAGTGCGCGTAGCTTTACATAATTTTTATGTGATTTATTGTGTTACCATGTATATATAGAGTGTAGAAATATGATCCATGTATTATAAAAGGGGTTTATAAATATAAGCCTACGAGTTTTATTCAAAGTAGATAAGAGTATTATATTTACATTATTCATAACTCATATTTATAATTTACTCCACAGTTAACGCAATTTACTCCAAGAATTCTTTAAAAATAGTGGCTTTATTTGATAAGTATTGAAATAAATACTGTGGGTAATTAAACCCGAATATAACTTTAATTAGACAATAAAGAAATAACTATTTCCGAGTCAGTATTTTTTGAAATGTATTCAAATCGCAATAATGCATCTTGTAAACATAAAATCTAAATCTTGGAAAATGCGAATTTTTCACTAGCCATTTTAACGGTAAAACTACGTTACTATGTTACGTTTTAACTATTTTATTTTGTAACTGTTTGTTGTTCAATAATAAATAAACAAACAAATAGACGTAGAGAAACAGCACCGTAGTAAATAGGGAGAATATTTCAGTTGCTTGCTCTTGGGGTCCTTTGTTTGTGTACGTTTGTTTCAGATTTCAATGGTTTAAATAAATAGATATCGTAAATGGTAGCTACTATACAAACACAAGCATCAATGGTTTCAAATTCTGAGCATTTCTCAAAAATGACAGGAATTCAGAGATTCTCATTTTCTCATCGTGAATCATACTTAAATAATAATTGATGTAAATTATTATAACAAGTGTTAAAAATACATATATATGTTCGCGGTGAGAATTGAACCCAGGACTTCTAGGTTACGCATAGCCGACTTAAACAAATACACCCCGGTGGTCCTTTGAATGGTTTGAATATACATATATATCAATTTATTCCTTCTATATTCACTCATAAGTATTTTAATTTATTCCTTCAAATCCCTTAAATAGCCATTCTGTCTTTTTTGTTTCGCTATTTTTGTATTTTTCTTTGATCTGTGTTCGTGCAATAAAGAATTTACAAACAAACAAAACTTTCATTCCAAAAGAAAATTCACTCCTAATCCATAAACAAAGTGGATATTCGCAAAGGATGCGTCCTCGCAATCAGTGAGATCAGCTAAAGCATCGATGGCCCCTTAAACCTCATTGCGACTTTTTACTGGACCCTTTTCCTCCCCCTCTTCCCCCTCACCTACCCGGGAGAAGGAAACTGCGACAATTTATGACAGGACTTGACGACGCCTAATTCGGGTGAGTCTCATTAAAGTCGACTAAACTGGACCTATATTCACTTAGAGGAAGGTTTTTACGTCTTTTCACGTTTCTTCCCTTATTCTTTTGTCGCTGCCTAGTGATTTGTAGTGCTGCTGTGGCGCCAATTATTTTCCTTTCTAACGCTTGTTCGTTTTGTGTAGAAATTCTTTCGTATTTTGTAACCTTTGGCATTTTATGACACTAATTACATGTCAGATGGCAATAGCAGTTTCCTAGGGTACAATAAGAAATATAGTGCCAAGAAAATAGTGTCGTTTCCGATGATTTTATGTTTAATTTATTATTGTATTGTTTTGTAATTTTGTATTTTTCCTTTATTTGTGAATGACATCGTATTTTGGCTTCTAAAATTTATTTCCTTGCCTCTGTTTCACATAACTTGACGGTGCGATTTTATTTTCACTAAAAACTTCCTTATTGAGCTGGTTACTGTTTTATTTTCTTCCTATTGAGATTTTCTATTAAGACACAAGTCATTATTGCAAGGAACAATGAATATAATATGATCAAAACAAGGATATCCCAAGAATCGTAAACCAATCAGTTAAATTGCACTATCAACTCATGTGTCGTGATAAATAAACAGACGAACAATTTTGTGTGTCACCAAAAAGTTATTTACCAATAGTATATAAAGTTTACACTCGCATGATCATTCACTAGATAAATCCGTAAATTAAATTTCCTGGTCCGGACGATTCTATATCCTCCACCCTTGGAATATGGGGTATTTCGGGTTGTATCCGGAATTTGGAAGTTCGGGTGTGTTAAAATAATGTGAGTTTATACGGAGGTCATTGCGCCTTGGAAGTGGGTCAGCTAGTCAACGTTTTTCTGGGTTGGCGTGTTTTGGACTGTTTGCTTCGAATGATTTAGTGTCCCGGGAGTAACGAGATCTCTGGCTCATCTGTTATCGGATAATCTGTTGACTCATTGGTTGGCAGATATGTAAGTTCTTTTAGGATAACTATGGACAATATTAAGTATCATCGGTCTAGTTGTCAGAATTTCCACCTAACTATCTAGTGACAGTTGGGTGGAAAGCATGGGGAGTGCTCTGAGGAATTGTTCGACGTAATACCTGCCGCAAAATTTCACCACCATACCACCCGTCACAAGTTGAAGTTTCATCCATACCATCTGGATGACTGGCTGTCAACCACCGTACGTTTTAAAAGACACTTCTTGCCATGTACGACTAATCTGTGGAATCAACTTCCTGCGGCGGTGTTTCCGAACCGATACGACATTGGAACCTTCAAAAAACGAGTCTACGTCTTCTTGAAAGGCCGGCAACACTCTTGTAATACCCCTGGTGTTGCAGTAGTCCATGGGCAGCGGTGATCGCTTACCATCAGGTGACCCGCTTGCTCGTTTGCCGCCCTACGTTATAAAAAAAAAAAAAATTACAGTCGTTTTTTGAGGAAATTTAAGGCGTGTAACTCAACCACCAATAACTTCACCAGAAAGCTGAATTATCGACTTAAGTTCTTTTTCTTCTTCGTATGCTCTTGACAGAGCAGTCGTGGTCAGGCATGCTGTTTAGAGACGCGTAGCACTGTAGCTCTCCATTTCTCTCAAACTAATGCCTGGCAGGGGTTTTCATTTAGGGATGCGTTGGTTAGAGCTTTTATTTGGTCGGTCCATCTCATCGGGGATTACCCCGAGACCTGACTCCATCCACCCTGCCTTGCACCACCAGGCGCTCCATGGCATTCTCGCGGCGTGTCACATGGCCAAAGTATCGAAGGATCCTACTGTAGACTATTTCGGATAGGCGGGTCTTGATGCCGAGCTCATTAAGGATGGAGGCGTTTGTTCGTCGCTGAGTCCACGATATACGCAACATTCGTCCCCAACACCACATCTCCAATGCGTTAATTCTTAAATTTATTAAGTAAAACATATTAAGTAGTCATTCAAAAATAATTAAATAAAAGTAGCGGGTTATTCGTTTCGTTTTTAAAATTTATACGATAAGACACACAGTCGTAAGCAGTCCTTATATAAAACATACCGCTTCCATTTTTGCTCAGCCGTCTGGTCTTCCCATAGACAAAGGCCTAGCATACTTGGCACCCGCAACATTCCACATGCAATCCCGGCTATCCCAAACTGGCCCGGATTGTAGCCCAGCGCTGGACGTCTTGCGCAATAAGGATAGGCATTTCTTGGCACACATGCCAGGAATGTTGATGTTTCTGTACTTATTCGTACTTTGCAATTTCTCCAATTGCATGAAGAAATAGTAGTCAAATGGAGTAAAATTTTTGTGTCCTCTTCAATTTAACTGTTCAAGGGACAAATAAGGTCCAGCTACTCGTAGCCTTATAAGGCAATAAGGCGTTATTGGATACTGAATAAAGCTTATTGCGTACAAAGAGGCCGTTCAAGATTCCTGTATTCAACATTTGTTTTATTGCCCTGATTGTTTTAAATGCACTTTGATAAACTTTCAGTTCTTTACTGACATTATCATCACCATCAACTGGAGTCGAGATAGCTATATTGGATTATTTTTTACCAATATGGCCAAAAATAATCTATATCAGATTATTAGTAATGATTTATTTTATTGATTCCTAAAATAATCGTTTACTTAATTTGGTATTGGGATTGATTCCATTCAGAATCAACATAATAATATACCTAATCATCAACACAATATAATATGCCCAGTCAAATCAAAACAAAAAGCAAGACACAAGATGATACGAAGAAATTTAAGAAAAAAAAAGAGTACGAAAAAAAAGAGCACGAGAAAAAATAACGCAATCGTATCGCGATCGCTGCCAACTTTCTTAATAGCGATGGAATATGCACATAAATTTGTTTGCGACTTCCGCGGGTGCATGATTGATAAAGTTACAAGTGGATTTGGAGAATTAACTTTTTTTATATTGCACCCGTGACGTCAACTTTATTTATCGTAAACTAGCTATGTTTCATAGCTTTGCTTTGGTGGAAGAATTCGGATAAAAAGTACATTATTTGTGAGAATCTGATATGTATTTCTTACATATTTTTCAAAATATGTATATACGTATACACACACTGCTCAGTTTCAGTCAGTCATTTATTGTGTTTCATGAAAAAATATATTTATATTTTTTTACATGAAACACAAAGTATTTATATTGTGTTGCCAGAAATTATAGTAAAAACAAAAACAGAATAAGATTTTTTCACATACATACATACCTACATACGTACATATATATTATCACGCCTTTTTCCCGTGGGGGCAAAGGCAGAGACTAGCGATTTCCACTTGCTACGATCCTTACAGATATTTTTTGCATATGTTTTACTTGATTAAAAACAAACACCAGCAGGCGAAACTGAAGAAGTAAATAAAAATACTTTAAAAAATAAGAAAAATAAATCGCAGCTTCTATAATTAGTTGATCGGCTAAAATCTTACAGCACACTTCTCGAATCCCAAAGACTAGTTTTAAAATCTACGATACTAGCCAACTTGTGGTGCCGGTATACGACTTGCGACACAACGGCTTCTTAGCTATACCTTTATAGCAGTTTTAGTGTTATTCCCTAACTTCTAGCTAAGGTATACAGTAAAGTCTAACGTGTCGGCTGTTACGGGAAACTGCACAGCGTAAACACAAAGTATATTTTGTGATGGAATTCAAAACTTTGTTTTTATAGTCACTGCAAAACTATTAGGTAGTAAATTGACTAAAAAGTAGGAATTCCTCAAAACAGTCGGAACTAATTTGAAGGAGATATTCTACATGGTTCAAGATAAAGAGGAAAATATAGTTCACCTTTTACCCCGAAATTGGCATAGTTTCTGAGAAAAACATATAAAACACACACACACTATATAAAAACACAGTATGAAAAATATCACAACAGTAAAAAAAAAATAGCAAAGACTTTCAACAACCAATTTACTGATTTTATGGAAATCTAGGTGCATTAAAAAATCTAATACTTTAAAAAAAAGTTTGATGATGATGCGGTGAGAATTCAAAGTTACATAAAAGTGTTATTTTGTACAACAATAATACAAGATCTAAGTAACATTTGTAAGAGCTGGCGCATACAGCCTGAACCAAACCCCAGAAGTGCTATTTCAGCTCAGCTGTTCTCGCGAATAGCTGGAAAATGCTGGAAAATAGCTTTTTAGTCTTTTTACGGGAATTCAAGAGTCGCGTATCGTCTCAATAGCAATTCTTTTGAAATTTCATTTTCTTGAATGTGCTGATATTGCCGACTTGCTTAAAAATGTGATAATGGGTTAGTTTCACAGAAATCGGAATGTATAAGACCATAGAAAAGGTTATTGTCCCGCATATAGAAGCATTTTGGTGGATTGTCTTGGCAATGATTTACCGTAAAAATATCCTTCTTTCAGTAATTAGTTACCGCAGATATTTTCGTGTATACAGAATCACGTCTTTATCCCTTACAGGGTAGACAGAGCCAAGAATCGTGAGACTCGAAGGCCACGCTTAGAATACTTTACGCTAACACTAATATAAACAGACGAATTATATGACCATAGACCTAATTATTTTTAAAGCTTAAACCTAGCTCTATGGATATGGATATGACATGAATTCAATGATATTCTTTTATAAGTAAATTTTCGCGTTCTATTCTGAATCTGAATTTGAAATCAGTGGGCCGCGCGTTCGGAAACCGCCGATCGGATACGGGCGGGCCAGCCATTGTCTTCCGGAAACGAATGGCGGGCTTAGTATTGGAAGGTTGGCGATAGGAAATGACGTGTGACGTGTGAATCGAGGTATAGTGATTTTCATATATATTGAATGGCTGTTATATACTATTATTTATATCGGTCTGTTATCATACTACTCCGCTGGTTCAGTGACCACAAAGTGAATCTTGGCCTCCGAACGTCTTTTATAAAAATTTCAACTAATATTATAAATAAATAGGTACGAAAAGAAAAGGTTTTTAGTCAATGGATGGCTGGATGGATTGATGAAATTTCATATAAAAATACCAGAAGGATGAAACTAAAAATACGACATAGGCTTTCCTACGAGCGAAGCCCTGGGGCGTATAGTCAATTATTATATCAATTTTGGTAGTAATTTAGGATTTCTCTTAATCCATATAAAAATTTTGATGGTATTTAAAAATGAAAAAATTGGCTAGGTCGAGTTAAATGTCAACACAAATGCAATTTAAACAAAATCCATTATGTAATTGAAAGGCCTCATATTTCGTCACAAAGAGTGGACGGGGGTAAACGGCACCAAAGCATGGCAACACTCGCCACGGTAATTATATTTCGGTACAATTTGCATAATCGCCATGTTTTGTCCCGCGAGTGCTATCGCAAGCAGGTTAGTCTGTCATTACATGAAATTTATTTGTTGATGTAAGTATAGATGTAATTCTATGATTCCTGAATACGATTAGACAGAAAAAAAATTATAAGTTAAAAAGTATATAAAATTTACTGAATGGAGATGTACATCTTTATATATTTCATTCGTATACTAGGCTCAACTGCGTAGACATTTTTGATAAAAAGTAGGTACCCTATGTCCAAAATCATCCAGTGTATAAAATTGCATCAAAATCCTTCTCTTAGATAGATAGATAGATGTAGATACATACATGTCATACATTCTCACAAACGTTTTATTTGCATTTATACACGATAGATTTCATTCAAGCAGTGTTATATAGGAGAAATTTAAAATTTAGTATATCGTTAAATTATTCACAAGTAATTTTAAGAGCAGAATATTCAACTCTCGTACTGCCCTATCTCCACATAATGATGTTTTCCTCATAAGAATAACAGAAACAAAACTATGCCAAAATTCCCACAGAGTAAAAACGTTCAAACGTCTTCAACAAAGAAAAGAGTAATTGTGGTCTTCCATTATTTACCTCTCTTATCATTACACCTTCCGCAACAGCGAGCATTAACGAAGCCACACGAACTTATCAAGACATTGCACTTTTATGACGAGCTCCCCCACTATCTGTACTGGTCCGGTTTACCCCATTAACCCCGACTCTGTAGATAATGGCTTGTGCGGCTTCGGTTTTCCTTATGTGTAATTCTGTATGTCTATTCTATCTATGGAGAACGTTTGGGCAAAAATGTACGCAGACAACACAGGAAGGATTAAATATACCTGTAAATAAATAAATAATAAGAGTAAGATGTTCTGTACAAACAAAGAAAGCTGGACACATGTACGCTAAAAATAAAATTATTTAAATTTTGAAAACAAAAATATCTACACTATCTAAACCTCTTATTAATTAATATCTAAATAAGCCTGCTAAATATCCACCATTTATGAAGGCAGAGCATTGCTGTGACTATGACATGTTATTTTAAATTCAATATTAAATTTTTGTTTTTTTATAACATAGTGCGGCCAACGAGCAAGGGGGTCACCTGATGGTAAGCGATCACCGCTGCCCATGGACTACTGCATCACAAGAGTGTTGCCGGCCTTTTAATTAATTCAAATAAACAACATAGGCAGTGCTCGGAAATAACAAAAGCAATAAACAATCCTAATTACGATTCCTAATTTAAACGAGTGTGCTACTGGCATAAAAGACGTATTCGAAAAACAAAAAGGCATGGTGACTGGCCAGAAAAACGTAACGACCGCGAGGGTGCGAATCAACTGACGCGCCATTAACTTGATGAAGAAAGTATTTTATGGCTCAAGTTGGCTGGACCGCTTCTAATTACTCCAAAAGCAAGTTTCCGAACGCGCCTCGATAATAAAAACAGCGAATAAACGTTAACGCGACGATTTAAATTCACTGAATCCGGCTATTAAGCGAGTTGATTGATAAATAAAGAATTATGTTCTTTGTTTTCATGGATTTTACGAAAAATAACAGTATGTATATTTATATCCTTAAGTTAGTATCACACGAGTTAATTTGAACAAGGTAAACAGTACAAAAAGTTGTTAAAAAAATGACTTACAAAATACGATAACGCTATTGCACACATGTCATCAATCAATTAGTTACCTGAAACAAATAAACATTTTATAAGTAATATGTTACAAAATAAAATCAAAATTTCTTCCGCCACTTCTTCAATAATCATCCGCCATTTTGAACATAGAGTTAGAAAACCTTAGGTAAATAACTTTTAATGTTTTAGATTATTTTAAAAATAAGTTGCGTCTGAAGTGCGTACGAGTACAATATCATATTTTGCTCTTGGGGTATGATTAGGTCAATGTTTCAACATTAATCTTAACAAGCCCTTTAGGACAAAACATTAAAAAGGCAAGAAAAAAGGACGAAAAGGGAACACAGCCTCAGGCCGTACAGCACATGAGGATACAATATTACATTTATCTAATTCCCATAATACTCCTTACATGTCAAACTTTTCAGATAGCGCGTTATGGCCCTACGGTTTGTAGAAACATCTATTTTTCCCCATCGAGAGAAATATTACGCCCGAGGCGGAATTTCGGATTACGCCAAAGTTGTATCGGCGTAAAAATGCAAATTATGTTTTTGTTTTCGTGTTTATTTTTGCTCTCTTGGCGAGTATTATAATGAATGGTATAAAAATTGGTATTGGTTATATTAAAGAAGCGCATATTACATTAAGTAACTCTAAAACTGCTCTATTTGCTAAACTGAATGGTATTGGTTATATTCAAAAAGCGCATATTACATTAAGTAGGTAACTCAAAAACTGCTCTGTTTGCTAATCGTAGCTTTTTGGGAATAAATCTTCGAAGTAACAACTGCTTAAAGTAAAATGTACAACTTATGACTATGGTCCATTTATTCATCATTGTCCTATTATGTAAACAATCTTCACAGTACTTTTTGTTGAATTTTGTTAATAAATCAAATATTAGTTCAAACCTAAACATTCTAAAGTAAAACATTAATTAACCACGAAGGTAATTTCCTAAAAAGTCTATTTTAATTTATATTGTTGTAAAATCATAAAAGACATGTTAAGATTGTTTATATGATAGGACAATTATGAATGAATGGACTTTACACACTTTACTAAACAGTAAATGCTATAGCAGTTACAAAATTTGAACTTCTTTTGTGTCTTTGTGTCATAATATTCCAAAAAATAGGTAAAAACATAAGAATGAGAAGTGAAATAAGATTCCAACTTAAGCTGTCTCAATTTCACTTTGGAAAACACTGAAACGGACCGGTCAATAGTATTTTTAAATTCTCTCTTGTTCTCGGATCGTCTCGTTGCATTCTTTGAATGTAGACAATACTTTTTAGCGAATAACTTTGCGAAACAATGTTTGAGTACTTCGAGAGGATTTCAATCCGTGTTTTTATTATGACGTCTTTGTTCTTGATGTAACGGTTTCTTTGTGATACTTTTTCTGTTTTATTTTAAATGAGTTTTGGTTTTAGATTTGGTAGAGGGAAAAAATGGGAGTTGTAAAAAAAAGGTTATGTGGGATACAAAATCTGCTAAAATAACTACTTATTATAATTTAATTTCATCTCCTTCATTAGTAAATCCCTTTCACACTTGAATTTGGTACAATTGACATAGGACATATACACCATCTAACAATATGCATAGGACATCTTCCACCACCCCACATACTTCACAATTTGGAGAGTCTGCTTTTTTAATCAGGAATTGATATTTCTTTGATCAAGTTGACAATGATGAAAATTAATAAGGAACTGATGAAACAATCGCATTGGTGGTACTTGGCCTTGTAACTATTAATATTTCACACAAACAAAAATAAACTTTTGCCTTATATTACAGTTTTGTACAATTTTCTAAAGACTACGAAATAAACGATGACTCTGTATTCTACATCAAAAATTATATTTTTCCTTACATCCGTCCTTTTTTATGAAACAAGAAACAGAAGAAGTACTACATTAATCCATTTCACAAACAGATCTACAAAACACTTTATTTTCGCCAAAAAGGTCCGAATGAAAGCGAAAACGTTGTTAGCAGGAAAGATTTCATTTGTCCAAGTAGATTAGTCCATTGTTACCGAGGACATGTGTGCGAGACGGACAAAAACTTAATTTGATTCTCCCACCCGTTAAACTGATTTTTTAAATCCGTTTACACGTTGAATAGGGTTAATTTTCGCGTGCAAAATCTTTTTAAAAGTGAATAAAAACATGTTTTTCCTACGTAAAAATCTTTGTTAAATGTTTGGTGACGAAATCAAATTAGTTAAACATAAGTATGATGTTTTTCGTAATTTTGCTTTGAATTTGATTTGCTTTGTGTATTTTTCTATTTTAGGCAATATTTTTGTATTATTTTGGATCTTGTTAACGTTGAAATGGCGATATTTAAACTTGAATTAAATTTGAATGATAGATAGAAGCTACATCGTTTATTTGATGCTACAAACACACACACACACAAAGATAAGTAGTGAATGTGTGGTTAAAACTCAAGTCATCAAGGAATTTTACATAGTTATAGAAAAGGAAATCTTACCATAAACATTTTCAGGTAAAATGTTGCCAAGACGAGCATGCACCGTCCAAATTCAAATCTCATGTAGAGCCAAGCTCCTAATTCTACACGCCCTACGAGTAACTCTTCAAGCCATAACATCACAAACTCTACACCTTAGTATCAATCAAGTCTTGCCACTTTGCACTCGAAAATATATTTTTTATTACTTTAGATATTTTTACATCGTAGGTACTGTTATACTATTACATAGGAGTAGATCTTAAAAGGACTTAAATCTTTACGGACCATATTACTTTTACTATGGCTTCGCGTGCATTAGTTGCTTTTATTGACCCCTAAGTCTTTGGGGCCTTAAGTAGCGGGCATGGGGCCTGTCTATCTGTCGGAAGATCATCCGGGCATTAGATAAGTACATCTGGTAATTCACGGGTCTGTGGGTAAGAAGAGGGCGTGTACTGAACCGTTTGGGTTTACTTCCTTTGTTTTTTGATGTTTTATTTTGATTGGGAAAGTTAAGAGGTATTTTTGGTTCCTGTATTGAAGAATATAGGATGGTTGAAAGCCTATGGGGCTCTTTAAGTGTAGTCAAGTGCATATTAAGTTACCATGCATGGACTTCTATGCCGCGGTAATAGATGCAAATTTGCTACAATTTTAGGCAAAAAAAAATTCCTGAATAAAAAAAATTGTATTCTTGTGTAGGCATTGTGTGTAAGCTACAGTACTGTAGCATAGCATATATGTTCTATTTGTACATTATTTTATGAATTTAAGTGCAAGTATGGGGAAGACATGCTGAGGCAAACTGCGGTTTTCACCCTTCCTTGAAAGCCCTTCACCAAACCACCTAAGCAAGACCTTTCTTACACGAATCTTACCAAAATTACTGCTAGAAAATAACGTAGTAGGCAGATCATATTATAATGGGTGCCCTGGCAGACATGACCACTTCAGGAGCCTTATTTGAAACTCAAGTACCGACCAAGATAAAAGACCCTTACACAATCCTTGTATCTTTGCTTTCGCGTACCATTTAACAATGGTTGATGCTAACCGTCAAAATTACGAAGACCTGCAAATTAGTTCCAGTGGTAAGTTTAGACGGGTCTCGGTTATTGGTTGTATTGTAATGGATTACCGTCAATAAATAAGTAGCATTAACATTATGTCTGCTGGTGGTTCATTTGAGCGGATTTTGGCGGTATTTCGGTTTTCTCCTTAGATTTGAATAAGAGCTCTTAATTAGTCATGGCTGATTTGTTAATTAATAATTAAGACTACGTTTCCAGTTATTTTTTTCCTAAAGTTAGAGATATAAGAATTACGTATTTTTTATTATTTTTATTTAAATTAGATTTTTTATTAAACGGTCGAACACAAATAAAGGCATTAAAATTGTTTCAGTATCAAAGTGAGATGATTTCTTAAAAAGGTTTGGTTTGAATTATATTAAGTGCAGGTGCAGACTGGTAGTTATGCTTTTGACAAACAGGCAGGAGAACTCTCACTTTATTTGTGCGACATATTTAAGCGTAATCCACAGGTTTTTTTAATGGTTTACTATAACTAACCATCCTCACAAACTTTTTCTTTTACAGTTTTACTTAGTAAAAGCATTGCCGGGAATTTAAGCGATTCCTACTTCCAAACATTAAATATTCAGTAACTTCAACGGTTACTTCTGTTTTAAAGTTCCAAGTTTTCAAAACGAATTCCAATTGGGCACAATGCTAGAGTTGGAACGGTTGTGAACTTAAACCCCGTTTAGCAAAATTAAACCCTAGTCAGAGCCACTTGCATGATAATTACGAAATAACTACTGCCACATGAAGTTTGTAATTGAAACCGCTAGAGGGCGCTGCGAGCGGAAAATGGAGTACTCGAAACATAGAATATTAAAAGTGCAGAAAAGTATCTCGTATACGTATTGTCTCGTATATTATACAAGGTTTACTTTAAAAATGTGACCTAGTGTTATATATAATTTCAATTATTATAAGAAAGACATTGTAAACTACAATTACAAATACAGAATCACGTCTTTATCCCTTACGGGGTACATAGAACCATGAGTCGCGAGGTTCAAAAGCCACGTTTAGCTGGATAGTGGGCTTATTCAAAGTCAAAGTCAAATATTTTTATTCATGTTGGCTTAAAAATAGCACTTATAAATCGTCACTTTCTTGTTTTTTAGTTAGTTAACGTCATAAAATTACTTAAAGCTAAGTTTACCACCGCCTCCAAAGCGCAAGTGGAGAAGGGGCGGCGCAACAAACTCCACTGCTGCATTTTCTCCAAAGACGTCACTTTACAACATATGTCTTACAATTAAATAACTGTATATGTGGACGAATATACATTGAATATATATATAATATTAAATGTCAAATTTATAAATTAATAAAAATTATAAATTAATAAAATGTCATTGTAAAAGTAAAAGTACACAATGTACCTAGAGAGTAATATGACAGTCTTAGGAGGTCACTGTACCAGGCTCGGGCCACGCATTTTTGTCATTTACATAATCATAATGCATTACATAAGCTGTAATGTAATGTACAATTAAGTTAATACATAATTGATCTCAAAGTACTTGTACTTATAAGTAGGCTTGAACATAGGGGAAAAAATAATTATCATCTTTTGCCATAGCTTTTTATGGAAACCTGTTCAAGGGGTCATCCAAACCAGATGCAAAAATTGAGCTGACGTTCAAAAAGTCGTCGTTTCGTAAACATTTTACAATACTTTTCGAGCCGAAATAGAATGCTATCGATGTCCAATAAGAGGCTTCATCACCTCACTGCACTATACATTGTCTGGTGTCACATCTGTTATTCCCTTCAATTTGTGTTCTAGAACAATCGGTTAAAACTAAACTTTATATTTGCACTGGGGCTCAACTCTGATACATAATTGCCCCACAGTCTAGTCTAACAGACGAGTTACTCAATGTAAAATTATTCAATAAGTTGAGTATGTTTCTTCAGAGTTGTATACACATTATATTATAGTAAGTTTTTAATTTTATTTCCAATTTGTTACATTTACTACAGCATAAAACAGGGGAGTAAATTAGTGAAGCTTTGAATTCTATAGAACAGCTGTGATATAAAATTCTGTAAATAAATCTTGTGTCATATAGAGTTGATTTAACTATTTATTAAAAGAGATTACGCAAACCTCTACGCAGATGGCGGAACTAGCACATGCAGTAAACAAACCAGCCGTTGCCATGGTGCAAATGTCAATGTCATTTGTCATGCTTTGATATATTTGTTACTGTCAATATAATGTCAAAATATTATGTTTTTGCCATGGTGCAAATGTCAATGTCATTTGTCATGCTTTGATATATTTGTTACTGTCAATATAATGTCAAAATATTATGTTTACACCTAGTGCTCGCCTACTGGCGTAATGGCATCACAGTATTGTAGGGAACAACCAAGATCTGATACTGAGTATACTAGAACTGATACAGAGTAGCTGGTGATGACTTATCTGAAGAATAGATAAACTATGGGTTGTTGCCGGTACCAAATTCTCCAAATATACTCCCAGAAAGTACCGGTACTTTTCGGTACTTTATGTGAGGATTTAGTAGCGGTACCAACCAGTAACAAGTCCTGAGATAGACATAAACATCTGGTTTCATAGCAGCTCTTCAATCAAGTAGTTGTAACCGTATATCATCCACTTTGAACTGCCCTCAAACGAACGAGAATTTTGCATAAACCGGAATGACACACGTACAGACGCACAAAACACATGTTAAGTGCTAATTAACTGTTTACGCGCCCTCACTAATTGCTACGTCAGGGCTAATGAGAACGTTTGTGACCGTTGAACTTTAAAATTAAATGTTATTTCGAAGTAGCATATGCTGTAACTGTTTTTTATTTCTTTGTAGGAGCAAAATGTTTAAAAATTACTAGACCTTACGTCATCAAAATAAAAACTGAGCGTCTGTTAAAAAGTACTAAGTCATTAATCATAGATATTTTCCAGACAATCCTAAAAAAGGGAATATTTTCGGACAGGCCAGCTATTGATTTCATTAAAATTTCACTCAGCCATTAAATTTGGAGATAAAATCTTAAAACCGTCGTTTATGTATCTGTATAATGATTAATTGATTCTTTTGATGTGAAATCCATTACTGAAATTTTTAATATACGACGATCTTCACCAATATGATTCCCACCAGGGTAAAATTCTGAAAACTGGTCACGTTTCATTTGTAAAACCAAACAGTCTGGCGTCCATTTCCAATACTGCAGTTCAAAATAAACAACGTTTAAACAAACCAACGATTGAAAAAGGTCCAGGCGCGCAAATAAAAGCAGAAACACTTAAAAAAGCCAATAAAACCGCAGAACGTATCACACGTAGTAATAAATCAGTGTGAGTGGTCGAATTAATTCATTTCCCCTCAGGAAAAGCCGGGGCACGCGCTTGTACGTGACGTCCGACTTGGAACAGCTGCTCGTCCTATGAATACAAGGGAAAGATAACGTTCAAGCTACGTATAGCGTCACTTGTAAACATTTATTTTACGAGATACGACTGCAAGGAATCGATGATTATGACTTTGCATAGTTGCTCTAATAATTACTACATCCCCATCACCCTCACAATCATGATAATATCATCATACGAAAATAAATTTGTGATGCTGTTTAATAAGTTTGTTCAGTTACGCTTTTCCGTCTCTTATTACAAAACCAAACAACATGAAACTTTGCCAAGGGTTACCTTGACCCTTCAGAGTAAAGCATGATCTAGGTATAGTTAAAGACAAGGTCAAAACTGTTTTATTTGAATATATATAAAGGCATTATTTATAGCACTTTCAGAAACGAATAAAGAATTTTTTTTATAAACAAGTACTGTTCTCGAGAGATAAACTAACGCGAGTGAAGTAGCGGAAAAAAGCTGGTTTAAAATATAACAACAATAATACTTTTAAAAATCATAGACGTTGACAATATGAAAAATACATAATACTTCATACACCTACGTACAAAAATCTATTATGAACAGATTCCCGTACCACAAGGAGTGAAACCTATCAAAGCTATCAATAGACGTTCATGTGGGATAAATTAGATCCCAATAAGCTGCGTCTAGACGTCTATCTAAGATTTCTTTCAAACTAGATAGTCTAGACTGAAATGTGGTGCCTTAGGCATAAACAATTTTATACCAATCTCTATTTTTAATCTGTAGCCATGAAAGCTGTAATTTGAGATTAACAGAAGTAACCGTAATTTTAATGATAAATCTTCTAGAAATTAAGTATGTAAAGAATACTTGACTGACTAGTTGACTGGTAGATAAATATTTTCAGCATTAAGTCTGCCTTTTGTTCCAATTTTGGTAAATAAAGTTTTAATAAACAAATAAAATCCTATAGTGTTTTAATTAGAATAGTAAGATTAGAGTAATAAAAGAAAGTCATCTTAAACACAAAAAGTCTCCCATTTTAACTTGAGTTCATTTACCATATCTACAAAACTATTAACAACTTCTGAAATCCAATTATGCACAGGCGACCTGACTAATTATACTTCCCAATTTTCCTCTCGTGCATACAAAAGCAAGGAGTTCCTCAAGGCTCTTACCTGGGCCCTTCGCTCCCTCAACCATCAGTCTCTGTGAAAATCCTGATTTACAACAGGACCGACTTTATAGTCGCCTTAAACGACGCCAATAAAAAGTTGCGCTATAAACGACGACTGTGGAGCATAGCACTTATTGCGTATACTTTTTTTATTGTCCCAATGATACACACGCCGTGGCGAAATTTTAACTAGGTCGCGGGGATGTTCCGGGAATTTTTACTTTCATTGCTTTTATGAAATAGTTCTGTTTCTTGGAATGTTTCGTTGTAAAAAGGGAATACGAAAGTGTGGTTTCAACCATTCAAAAAAAGGAAGTAATGAGATAATTACTATAGTAGCTCATGTCATGTTTTATTAAAATCTGATAATTTAGTAGCTAGTAAAGCATTTAAAGAAAAAAATACATACTTGTTTGAAAAGCCCAATAAAATAAAAGAGCTACTTTTTGTTGTATCTGAAATATTGGATTAGGAGAAAAGTTGCAGATGAAGCCATTGAAATGGCAAGATATTATTTAACCTCGGGTTCATATATTAAGTACCATCAGCACGCAAAGAAGAAGAAAACTAAATTGAAAAAAGTGATATAGCGTCAAAAACAGTTTTCTATTATGAGATAACATGGAAGTCGTGGACTGCATATGAAGCCGTTTTGACATATGATTCAAATTGATTTCAGATAAGGAAGCAATCGCGCTGGAATCCGGGGAAGGCTTGCCTGGGGAAATTGCGATGTTCAGACGGATGGGGAACACACAGACAGATAGAAAGATAGTCAATGTTATAGTAGCAACGTTTAACAGTAATTTGTATAGGATCTGGGAAACAAGAATACTGAAAAAATAAATTGCCTTTGCAAAATCTTTAATTCTATCAATTTTTCAGACATGTAAATTAAATTTTCGCTGTAAGTACCTATTTTTAAACAAATTCATAGCAATGCTTTACATTGAATGTTGTCTAAAATTGATGTAAACAGAAGATGCGAGTTTTATAGGCATGTTTTTTTGTGAATGTTTCTTGTTTATGTTGTTGATGTGCCTAATAAATAAATAAATCAAAAAAATAATAAATAAGAATACGGTTCCGTTTTTATATAAAAAATAAGCTCTATCGTTTTGATGTTGCATACATTGACGAAATAAAACCGATTCTATTAAAAGTTCTCCCTTTTTGTGTGTGTGTTAACACATATGATTATTGTGATTATAAAAGAGTTATAATTTTGCCTTATCTAACCTAACAAAAGCCACATTCCCAAAGGCAGTCTGGATCTTATCAGACTATGTCCCACCGTCCAAATTTACGGATGTAAGTGACCTCATAACTCTGTCGCCACCAGCCGTTTGGATTTTATTACGTTTTTAACCGAACCTTCTTAGGTTTGGTATCTGCTATGTTTTAGTATAGGCAATTGTATCTATCGTTATTGATTATTAAAATGTTAGTAATAGGCGACCTCATTTTCAGAGAAAATTGTTTATGTTCCGCAAAAGAACATAATAACAAAATGCAAATTTTGGAAAAGTTTAAAACAGCCTTTATAGGAAAGGCTTATAAAATACTTAAATCCATAGCGAATAAATAAATGAATAAATATAACAAATAAATAGAGTGCTTTCTAATAAATAACTAGAAAACGATGTAAACATTTCGCAATTCACATATTTTTAGTAATTTGATCCTTGAACTGAAAAAGGGCCATAATCTGGCTTTAAATTACTGAACATCACTGAGACACTTTACGGAAAATCTGACAAAAAAAATCCCGACACATTTAAAATCAAAGTTGTTTTCAAATTCCTGTTAAAAGCCTAACCAATCGTGGGCTAAGCTAACGACAGCGCTGGGCCACATCGCAGATTGCCCCCAGAGGGTTACCGCTTGCCGCGCGATTGCGTCGATTATTGGATCGCTGAGAAACGAGAGGAAATTATCCCAAAGGACGTTAAAAGTATTTGTAAATAAAACTTGTTGTATGATTTGAGAATATAACAAGTTATGGACGTGAAAGAATTGAAGTAAACGAACAAAGACAATCTGAAATAAGTGTAAAGTGAATAGCAAGCGATGGTAAAGGAGAGTTTAAACATGCTGTGACCATGAAAGTAATAAGTAGGCTATGCCAACCTTACGTGATACGTGGGATAAGAGTATAGTACCGATCACACATTAGTAGTAAAAAGTGAAAGATGCAGTATGATTTAAGTTCAAAACCAATTTAAATTGTGCAATACGAGTAGTGCAATCTATGGATCTATCAAAGTAATTAATACTGCAAAGGCCCTGCGAACAATACAATTGCTGTGCGAACTAATGTTTGTGGAGAGACGAATTTGGACGGCCAACGTAGGGCCTTGTTATACCGTGACACACGGCTAGAAACGATGGCCAATGTTTTTTTAATTATAAGAAAGCTAGGAGTTGATAAATTTATCTGCATAGAAATGGGAATTTTTCAATAGGATCCGATTAATCCAATACGTGTAATAAAATCCTTATAACTATTAAAATCTGGGTTCGGTTGGTGGTCAATCACAACATAGGTGAAATATTTTAGTGTATCCTCCTTTTCAAGGCATGCAAAGCTTGTTTTTCCTGACTTAAGCTATCATAATTTATCATCCATACTAATATTATAAATGCGAAAGTTTGGATGTGAGTTTGTGAGTTTGTGAATTTGTGAGTTTGTGAGGATGTTTGTTACTCAATCACGCAAAATCTACTGGACGGATTTCGATGAAATTTGGTACAGAGGTAGATAATGACCTGGAATAGCACATAGGCTACTTTTTATCCCGGGAAAAAGCACTGTTCCCGTGGGAAATTCACGCGGGCGAAGCCGCGGGCAAAAGCTAGTATATAATATATCATGATTTTGTTGTTGTTGTTTAACTGAATCGGTGTCGACTACTATGTGACTATGTCGTGCATAAAATCAATAGTTAAATTAACAATATTCTAATTTTAACCACTGTGCCACGATTCTTAGTTAATTTTACTATAAAATCTAAGCTTGTTGACGATCTAAATGTTCGTGTGTCTGCTTCTGTTTAGTTTATCAGCCAGGACAGGAGCACTGAGGTATTGTGCTTGCAGCTGTGTTTAGTTACACTCAGTAATTGCTGGCGGCTGACACGTGTTTAGAAATGAGGACTCCATCTGATATTGATTGCGTTAACGTTATTGATATCACTGAATTCGTGTTGCTCTTAATTAAAGGCATAGAGATATTATTAAGGTTTATTGGAAAGGGAGATGAAATTTTTAATGGTAATGAAAATTGTAATAAATTGGTTATAGTAGTAGATCCAGAGCAATTACAGAAAGCAAAACAAGTGAAGAAGACATCAGAAAAATGTAGTTTCGTCGTAGTTCAGCAATTAAGAAAACTAGCCAAAGATAAAATGAACAAGTAGCAAATTTTAAGAAGACCCATACCTGCAATATTTAAAAGGTTTTTTTACGCAATCGAAGACATATGACCCGTGCATATGACCTACAAGTAACGTTAAAAAATCTTATCATCAACATTTTTTCGAACAGTGACTGAAATGTAACAAGCAAGAGTCTGAAAGTGGCCGAATCGATCGTCGTTTGATTCCAGTTTGAGAGCCGGCAGCCGCAGAGCAGCGGTTCCGATCGGCTGCCTTTCAATAGCCCAAGTTCGGGGCTAGAGAATTAGCGGAGAACAACATTTGTTACAAAAGAATTGCCTTATTTGGTAATTTTAATTGTAAGTATTTTAATATATAATTTTCTAGAGAGACGGACGAAAAATGATTTGGCTATAAATTAAAATTACTCAGTTAATTAATATTAATAGTTCAAGTTCAAAAGCGATTGACCTGTTTTGATTGGGGACCCAGATAAATTAGGAAACAATGAAATGGTCTTCAAATCCAAACACGGTCTATAACCTAGTCACTGAAAGGAATATCATTAAATACAACATTTATGGCAGCAAAACTTATACTTTTGTAACTTATACCCGCTGGTTTCGAACCCCGTCCCTCGCAGTCTTTACGCCGAGCGAGCAGATAAGGGCCTTCCTATGTTTTACAGTGGCGTGTCTAGCACTGGTTACAGGCAGACGAATGGCTCCAATTCGCAGGGTATTCGGTACATTCAACACTTCGACGAGGATTTTTAAAATAGTTCTAGGGCTTGAAATAGTAGTTCTCACATCTATTCCGATTTCTGTAGTTTCTTAAATTCTAGCTTGACAGACTAGTCTACCTGTATCTACCTATAAATCTGATGACTGGAATAAGTTCCTTCTTTAGAACACTTTAGTTGATGAAGTGACCGATAAGTGTTTTTAAAAGATGTGATAGAAATGTGTTGCATTTATTGGATAGTACGACAAATATTATTTACTTAAATGTAAAAATAAAACAAATAAAGAAATAAATAAAATATACTGGCTTCGTCATATAAATGCCTTTTCATTATTGAGAAGAAGTTGAAAGGAAAACCAAAGACAGCTTTTTATATAATTACTAGCTTTTGCCCGCGGCTTCGCCCGCGTGAATTTCCCACGGGAACAGTGCTTTTTCCCGGGATAAAAAGTAGCCTATGTGCTATTCCAGGTCATTATCTACCTCTGTACCAAATTTCATCGAAATCCGTCCAGTAGATTTTGCGTGATTGAGTAACAAACATCCTCACAAACTCACAAATTCACAAATTCACAAACTCACAAACTCACAAAGTCACATCCAAACTTTCGCATTTATAATATTAGTATGGATTTGACTTTGGTGCAATTGCCAGCAGCAACGTTAAGTACTAGAATGTAGAAAAAAATAAGATAGTAATAATATTTTGTTCACTGTTCGTAGTTTCACTGAACGAGAAGGCCTTTCAATGTTCAAAACCACATTTGCACTTGCGAAGTGGCCGCAGACGAGTGGATTTGAGAGATCAAGTGTGTTGTGTCTAGAGACTGAAATCTAAACTCCAGACTCAGACTCGGATGAGCCAGAAAATTGGTTATTAGGACCGCACGGCGGGGATAAACAGACAGACAGGATTGGTTCGTTCGAATGTTTTTAGACAGATTGTGTTTTTTTAGAACTGCAAAAAGTCTGTGTGTGATGTTTTTTTAGGTCCTTTTCAGATGTATTTCGTAGAAACGTAGTTAATTTAATTCAACCATTAACGGAATTTTCTGAAATTTGGAACCTAGGCAGAATATAATCCGAATTCGTATGAAGTAAAACTTATACTTCAGCGATCAACCAGGAGAAAATCTTCGGAGCGCAGCTAATATTGCAATTTTACATACTCGTAACGCATCAAAAAAACCTGTTCGTCCCACTAGTTCCATTGACCCATCCCATGATGGGACAGGTGGGATGTTTAGGACCCACTAGTCCCATGGGACAAATGAAACCTATTTAGTAAATCATATCCCAGTATCGTCAGTATAAATACTTATAATGAAACAGCAACAAATATTGTACCTATATTCCGCGACGGGATGCTAGTTATCTATCCATAGACGGGTGAGTTATTTGAATACGTTACAGCCCTCAAAGAGACCCATTGTTGTACAAATGTCAGGTTCACGCTTGGCATACGAGTATTGTTTTTGTCGTTGACCGACTGCGCAGATGACAATGCGTTTGGTGGAGCGTGTCATGCGGATTAGTACAAAGGTTTTGTATGTCGAGAAATTTTTAGGCGATCATTCGTCACCTCGAATGGAAAAGCTGAATAGTTGTTGAAAAAATAGGGTTTAAGTTGCATTTTTACTGAGTGATCTTATTTCGTAAGTAGATAGGTAACATTTTCATTTGATAGTAGCTTTGGAATTTACTTAGTTAAAATAAAGTCATCAAGAACAACTGACTGAAGAAATCTATCATAAATTTAGAAACCCGCGACTTCGTCGTAATTTTATGTCTGTATCAAGATGAATCCTACGCCAGATTTTAAAGATAGATCGCCCGGAGTCCCGCTAGCAGGACTTTAAGATCTTCCGGAAGGACGCAACTTTTTTCGATCACAGGGTCTTAATACTATATAGTACAGGGTTCAAAATTATATGAAAAAATACAGTATTTCTGTCCCTTTTTTGGAAAAGAGAAATCTGTTGCTATACTGTACTGGCTTTTAGTCAGCAAGCGATGGCGCACGAGTATACACGGGGGCGGCGTGTTCGTGCTCTGGCGACGTGAGGCCAAAGTCACCGTACTGCCGGAAGGACCAGACCATTTTTCATACAAATCTCGTACTACCAGCAGGACTTTTGGCGTCTTCCGGCAGGACGTTTCACAAAAATTACCCGTCCTTCCAGAAGAGCTTCCAGCAGGACATACACCGGGCGATTTATCAAAGTTAGACCTTCAACAATAAAACAGTGAAAACTGCATCAAATTTTGTCCAGATTGATGATAATGACAGATGTATTTAGATTGGTAGATTGGTATGTCAGCATTTATCATAATATAGATGTTTTTAAGTTATATACTTTAGCCACAAAATTTCATAGTAGGTATGATAATAGTTAAGTTTTTTAATCGGTCATGTCATCAGATAGTCTGTATAAAAATCAAAGTAGCAAATTACCCAAGTCCTTTCCCAATTTCCCTTCCGACGACGCGACCCAAAAACCTTAGCTCCTCAGGTCAGAGAGCCCGAACTTGCCGGAATACTTCGAGCGTAAAATGTCAATTACTGAGCTGTAGAATGTTGATAGTTACAGAATTATTCTTAGGAGCTTCATGGACTTGATGGAAAGGCTTTGATGGACGGCTTATATTGTATTTGCTGCTGTTACGAACTTACGACCCTAGATACCCATGAAAATTTTAGAATACAAATTTGATACTTTTCGATATTCTTCTTGTTATTGTTTATTACTTTGTTTTTTTCTTTCGAAGCTAGAAGTTTGTAATTGTCTGTCGTTATAGTTATCAGTAGTTATTTGTCGATATTTGTTACTTAATCACGTAAAATCTAAAAAAAAACTCGGGTAGAATAAATCGGGATTACATAGGATATTTTTTATTCCGAAATCCCCTTGGGAGCTCAGCTATTAAATAATATATTTTAATAGTTAAGATGATATTAAGTAACAAATGATATTAAGTAACCTTTTGGATTTGAAATATTACTAGTTAACGAAGTTTTTTGGAAGGATGTTTGTTTGTTAGGTACTTCTACGTAAAAAACATTTGTAAATCCATACTAATATTATAAATGCGAAAGTTTGGATGTGAGTTTGTGAATTTGTGAGTTTGTGAGGATGTTTGTTACTCAATCACGCAAAATCTACTGGACGGATTTCGATGAAATTTGGTACAGAGGTAGATAATGACCTGGAATAGCACATAGGCTACTTTTTATCCCGGGAAAAAGCACTGTTCCCGTGGGAAATTCACGCGGGCGAAGCCGCGGGCAAAAGCTAGTATTTCATATTTCGATGAAATTAGTTCAACGAGTAAACCAGGATACTTTTTTTATTACCGATGGCACCAGGACTCAGTCTAACCCAAATAAAATAAATTTGATTTGATTCTGACACATTATAACCGGAAGCCAACTAAAATATTTGGGTCAAAACCTCATTGCGGTCAGCAAGCGCCCCGAAAGTTATTTTCGCGTGAGGATCCTCGGTTTCCCGCCAGAATAGCCACAGACTTGCATAAAAAGATCTCATTTGCTGATCGGCCAGACTTATTTCAGGGACGGGATCTTCAAAAGAGCGCTTCAAAAGACCTCGCTGATATTCTCGAAGAGATTAAGTGCATTATTTTCCTATTTTATTTGGTAAAAAGCTGAGCACTGAGCGGTTTTTTACGAAGTTTAACTTGAAGTGTAAAAGTAGTTGAATAGAAAGTTAGATCTATCTTTTACTTATTATGTGCTAGTAGCCTAAATTCGAATAGTTTGTGACTTTTGTTTATACATACTGCACACCTTTTTATTAGTAATCTCTGATTGAGATCTGTGTTGTCAAAAATTTGGCTTTTGCCAGCGGCTTCGCCCGCGTGAATTTCCCACGGCAACTCAACTTTCAAAGTGCTGAATTTGAAGATGATAGTTTTTACGAGGCATTTTTCTACGATGGTGTTTGCTTCGAACCAACCTCCATACAATAGCACTAAACACCAAAATGACTTTCTTAAATAACGATATATTAACTCTTCATATATCTGAGGTTACTATGAGTAAGATCATATGATGCTTTATAAACATTGAGATTATCTTCACTCCCAAGGCGCAGCTGGTAACATCCGCTGATTACTCCGCCTATAGTCGTGGCCAATTCATGAGAGACTGTCTAATGGATTAGAGTTTTCAAGATTTTATTTAGCTATTGCTTCTATGCTGGTCTGGGAGCGAAGAAAAAATATATAATGTGCCAGCTGCTTCTCTTCCCGGGCAGATTGTAAAAGTCAATCAAGGGAAAGGGCTTTAAACTGGGGATTCTTCCACTTATAGGCGATAGGCTAGCAACCTGTCACTATATCTGAATCTCTATTCCATTAGAAAGCCCACTACTCAGCTAAGCGTGGCCTTCGAGTCTCACGAATCTTGGCTCTGTCTACCCCGTAAGGGATAAAGATGTGATTCTATGTATGTATGATGTTTATTTAGTTCTAACTTCCAGTACTGATAACTGTCGTCTCTAATCAAATATAGTGCTAAAATTAAAAAATAAAGTGCAGATTTGATAGAGATGACTTAGAAAGATCCAAACTCGTCTTGAAAATGACTTCCGTATGAAGTCGAAACTAGTCAGTGGTCCCGACTAACAACAAGCGTGAGTATCCGTATTAAAATCATAAAATCTAGAGCTAGTTATTGAATAACTTCCTATTTTATGATCGAGCAGAAATTTTGCATGAGAATTTACATCGCATGACATTCTTTACATAAAATAACAAAACTGTAACTGGTCCATGTCTGTACGTAGAGAAAAAAATGTAAAGGGGTCTTATTTAGCGCTAAAGAACCCAAACTTATTTTGTCTGTCTTTCTGTATGTTTATTACTGAACAAAAAATTTCGTCCTTAGATAAACGATTCACATTCTTTAGCAAATACTAGTCGCGCCCCGGAGCTTCGGTTCCGTAGGAATTTCGGAATAAAAAGTATTGGTGTTTTTCTACCCGTATACCAAAATTTTTGTGTGATAGTAACAAATATCCTCACAAACTCACATCCAAACTCTCACATCTATACATATAATAAAACAGTAAAAATATTTTGTCTGTACATTTAATATTTTTGACCGAAATGGATAGAGGGAGACCTAAAAAGAACAATAGAAAGCAAAAAAATTTTTTTGGAATTTCTTGTCTGTCTGTCTGTCTGTCTGTCTGTCTGTCTGTCTGTCTGTCTGTCTGTATGTATGTACGCGTTTCACGCAAAAACTACTGGACGGATTTGAATGAAACTTTTTTTGTTGTATAGCTATTAAGCCTGGGCAACATATAGGCTATAATTCATTTTGAAAACTGGAACACCTGATGAAGAACCATAACGGAACAGCTAAACTATAAGTAATATGGAAATGGTGCCTTAACAAAAATCGTTCAACCTGATGAGCATTTTCTGCCGACGTATAAAAATTGAAGATCTGGAACATCTGATGAAAAGCTCCAAGAGACCAACTACACTATAACATATATGGAAATGGCGCCTTAGCAAAAATCGTTCAACCTGATGAGCATTTTCTGCTGACGTATAAAAATTGAAGATCTGGAACATCTGATGAAAAACTCCAAGAGAGATTTTTCATCTAAGCGAAACTCACGCGGGCGAAGCCGCGGGCGACAGCTAGTTTATAATATTAGTAGAATTTGTTTAGGTTAAATTTCTGGTGACGCTATATCCTAAAACTCAGACCAACGGTATAGAATTAACCTATGGAAGTAGGTCGCGGGCTGAGCTCCTGTCATTATCATTAGAGCAACGCGGGGTGAGGAGCAATGTCGCGGATGTTGTGTTCCTCTAGAATGTTTACGAACCCTGTATCTACTCGTATACCAGGATAATGAAATTGTAGTGTTCTTGTCATTTTTTAAATCGTGGTGCTACTAACAGTTGGACTGTTTTTTTTTTGTAATGGTGTCTAAATTCACAAGTCAAGGCTACCTAGCATTCCAGATTTTTTTAGACTAGCTTATTTTCTTAATTGGTAGCCTGGTAGCACTGTTTTCCAAATCACCCTCAATAGTATCAATGAGATCACCCTTTTAAACATATATGTAACTAATTAATGATTATGCTGATCAGACCCTTGGAACTTTAGAAAAAGTATAACTAAGTCTGATATATAACAGAGTATAAATCAACGACTCCTATTTTTTACACGACTGACCGAAAAAGGAGTGTTATGTTTTCAGGGTTCATGTATGTATGTAAGTTTCTTTATTCCACCATAAGTCCTGAACGGCTGAACAGATTTTGATGTAAGAGGTATTTATTAGAGATAGGTTTAGGTAGTAGAGAGGTTTGTAGAGATATTTTTAGATTCCTCACATTCCTTCGAGTGACATAAGCTATGTGAGTTGTCAGTCGTGTTTATTGTTTTTTAATAATTAGCTTGTTACAATTAAAAAGAAAGCACTGACATTAAAAACTACTAAACTAAATTAAATTCTTAAATCAATTAAGGCTACCATAGAGTTAAATATGAATAGAGCGCGCGCTACCCCGGCCTCGGACGGAGCCAGCAAACAAGACTTAACTTTCATTATCTCCGCCAGCAGGTATTTGCAAAAATACGCCGGACGTGCCCTGGCATGGGTTGACAAAATTTGCGAGTCGTATCGCTGATAATTATTTCATTAGACTTTATTTTTAATCCTTTTTAGGGGACGATTCACTACATTTTTGTATCCTCGTTCGGGACAACTTCAAATCTGACTAGAGTTTAGCGTTACAGGACTATCGATAGTTTAACTATCTATCTACGCAATACTATCGATAGTATTGATACCTAGTTTTCTTTGTCATCAATACTTTTGCAAACTATTTGGCTATCGATAGTGTAACTATTTTTCAAGGTTACAATACTATTGACAATACTATCGATAGTCAACACTATTGCTGCAACACTACTAGAAATCCAGAGTGTAGTTTGAAGAGACTAACAAATTTCAACTTTAAAACCAGCAAATATTTTATAATTCATTTTTATTTGTCTCTGATTTTCTATCCAAGTTTTAAATTTAAAGTTACGATGGTAGAATTTTTTTATACATACATAATTGAATTTCATGAAAAAACGATACAACCATAGCCTTTTACCCACTATCCAGCAAATCCTAGCTACATTCAACAGTACATCAACCTACTCAAATTTATTGGAAATTCACCGTTTTTGTCGCCACTTTTAGGTCCATACCTACAGCTTGATATGCAGTTGACAATGCTTCATTGCAAAACAAAATAATTGAATCGCGATCCTTTGCCGTGTCCCCGCATACATTTAGAGTGCCATCACCCGTTCATCCCTTTGTGATTACCCGCGCTATCTGAATTAACGTATCGGCAATCTTTTTACACAATTGAAACTTCAAAAATAATGCTCCGAGCAAAAACAGGGGTGTAAAAACGTTTTATTAACGCTTGAATAAATTCAAACGTAATTTTGAACACAGACGTCCTCAACTCTCGTTCTGTCTCTCTCTAGACTCGACATTCAATGAATTAGTGATAATACTTGAGCGTAGGTATTATTTTATCCTCACATATTTTTCATTAAAAAAAAAGTTAGTACCTACAGAAAATAATAGCTAGTATGGATTCGTAAATATGAATTTTGTTTTAAAACCTAGCTGATGCGCTTGTTCCTTACATAGAATTTATCTGTGTGTTATCATAGAAGGGAGGTAGTAAAATAAAACATATTTATATCCTCTACCCTTAAACTGAGGTTAGTCGCACCAGAGAGCTCTTATCTTGGAGATATGGAACGACCTACACGACAGTCCGATTTATGGGAATGGTGGATGTGAACCGCTCTGCGTGGAACTGAACGTTTTCACTGTGAAAAGTACGGTAGGTTGTGAAGAATTGTTAGGTATAATTGCACCTAATATATCGTACTACTTATTGACTTTGCCCGATATTGGGACAATGATAGCTATGGCTATACATATAAACTATTTTATATATAATGTAGGTTAATATATACCCACATTTCGTAATATTTTATATTTAAAAATGTAAAAAAGAGAATAAAAAAAAAATAAGTTTAAGGGATGTTGAGAAGTGTTAATTAAGGCGTTTAAACAAATGATGATGTTTAAAAAAAATTAATCACCTGCAATAAATGTAAACTTTATTTTACTTTTTTTTATTTTTTTCAAATTAAAAATTTGAGTGCGTTTGACCTCGATCTTGCCTAATGGGAAGCAAAGATGAAATCTAGGGTGGTACACTAGATAGGTGGTAGGGTGGTTATTTAATTTTTTTTGTATTTTTAATACACGCATAGCCTTCTCAATCCCACGTATAAGTAGATGGGAGTGCAGGTTTCATAACAGCGTTTTTGTTTTCCTTCTTAAAAAAACGATGATAAAATAAAGCCTGTCTTGAACGTCACTTTACACTGTTGCTAACACACGAAAGTGTCAGCGATACGACCACAAATAACTATGAACGACTGAGTCAGCGTAAACCACGGCAGTAACGAATTTTCCAGAATTTTCCTCCTTTAGAGTAACTAGTGTCAATAGAGCGCGTATGGGCAGAGCGGCACATGTAAGCACTGTCGCACTAAACGGTATTTTTTCTTTGCTAAAGGTCAGGTCATGTACCGATCGGTTACGTATCAGTTATAAGCAGAGATGGGTTTACACCTGGAAGAAACGGTTTCAGCCCGGGCGTAAGCCCATCTTCTGTTGGGTTTTCTTCGGGCAAAAACCATTTTTCCCCTTGATTCCCGGGCTTAAACCCATTTCTGGTTATAAGTAAAGAACACACAACACGTAGTGTCAGTAACATTTTGTTCGACGCTTCCGTACACATCATTGCTGTGATGTTCAATGGTAAATCGAAGCTCAGTATTGGTTGTAATTTAGTTGAGCGCGCTCTACATATACTCTAACTCTAAGCCCTCCTCACAATAACCGTAAACACAATTTTTGCTTGTCTCAGGTGCTTTCAGGTGCGAAAGAGATGATATTAGTGAAAGATAGATGTATTGGAAGAGGGGAGTTGCAAATTTCAATATTTCTGGTGAGTTGGTAACACTAAAATATTGTTTTAGACTTGGCATCACTAGTTTTAAACATTTTATACTAACAAAAAACTATTTAAAAAAAGGAGAACAATATAAAACTGTACATGTAAACTAGATGCTTACTCTTAAATGTGTTCGGAAGGTTTCAGAAGCGAATTGTAAAAGAATCCTTCAAATAAGAATTCCCGCTTATTCCCAGTGAAATCCCAGACGTTTCCAAATCAACTTCAAATATTCCTAAAGTGTAAAAATATTTCGGTTCGCGGGCGCGCGGCTGTTCTCACTTTTATTTACTCGGTTTCCATCCCCTTTTTGTTTCATAAAAGTATTAGGTCACCCATCCATTGCTGCGCACAGATACGCTATGATATATGTTGCTATCAAGTTGTTTTGACAGAAACCGAAATAATATATAGGACTTCTCATAGATTTATTAGATGACAGAAAAAAGACAGGAAATGAGTACCAGTGTCTATTATGTATTCCACGAACCTGTCTATCAAACGAGTTGCTATATTTGATCAAATTTTGTTATTAGTCATTCTTTTTATAAAATCTAAGATTGAAATTTAAAATAACTCGAATTATTATTATTGGTACAGTATATACAGTCGGGGACAGATCAACCTGGCTCCTCTGATACAGAATGCAGTGAAATAGAGGGTCGGGTTTATCTACCCCCGACTGAACGTACAGTAAACCACATAGAAAAGTATACCACCTGAAATACAATCCACTATAAAAAGTGGTATACTTTTCAATGTGGCCCACTTTATAGTCCACAGTCATATTTTTATGCAGCTCAGCGTTAAGTAAACTTGAAATGCTATAAACCGTTAGTATAGCGAGCGTGAACTGAGCTATGGAAGACAGACTTTAAACTGAATTTTGCTTCATTTTATCTTACGATTATATAATGCGATCGAAGTGTATTTGATTTTGGCGCCGTTTTGTCTCTGTTTTGATGACTTCTGCTTTTAGAAATGGCTACAGATGTATTATTTCAATGTTGGTACTACTTGGAAATCTACACATCTATTTATCTCACCATGTCCTAGGCGAAACCCTGAAACCCCATTTTTATTATGCAAGTTTTATAATTGTTAATGTTTTGAGAAATTCACACCTAGATTCCCACTTTTTTCTCTGAATGCTGTCATAATTCATTTCTGTACTTGATTTATTTTCATTTATTTTGATTAGATACCAAACTATAAGTTCAAAATCTATTGCTCTTTAATTTTATCTTCACTTTTACTAATGTCAATGCGAAAGCATAAATTTCCATTAAAAGTCACGCGGATTTTGCTGAAATTTTGAGATTGTGGACAAGAGCAAACCCATATTTAATAAAAAAAAAAAAATGGAATTAAATACTTAATTATAATTACCGTAAATGTATTCCGTACCTCTGAGCAGTGTAAGTAAATGACCACTCACAACATAGCCATGTTAGCCATGCAAACATAAATACAAACATGTGCAAACAGGGGATGCAATGCCAGGCGATTACAGAACAGATGTACCAATTAATAATGATGTGCTAGAGTGACCATATGTCTGGAATTGTGAGGATTTGAGAGGGTATTTTGTGCTTCAAAAAAATCCTTAACATTATATTGTTTTTTTTTTTATAACATAGGGCGGCAAACGAGCAAGCGGGTTATTGATTTAGGTTAAAAAAAAATAATATTTATTTTTATTTATTCACATGCTTATATCTATCCTAACAGCTAACACCAATGCGATAGAGAAGCAATTTATATTATCGTAGAACTTGCCAAGTATTTTTAACAAAAGCAGCGGCGTTTTCCAAATAAAGTCAAGTATATTTATCGTAAACCGTAACCGGAAAACGTATATAAATAGAGAGATGAGTATATAGGAAGCTAGGGAGATTTGTAATGGCCGTAGAAAGTAAAAATCCATCTTCGTTTAGTTACCCTTGAAACATATGTGACTGTGCATCTCAAAATTTTCCCAATAAAATCATGAACTTTAATAAAAAATATAAATTTTATTACTGAATAGTTTTTTTCAAGTCAACGACGACAATAAATACAAAAATGTCCGGATTTTTCAAACCGAATGGTCACTCTAGTTGCGATAACTTAAACAATGCAGCCGGGAATTTAATGCTTGCGTAATTAATCGTTTTATTGACAGTCTGCAATTGAAGGAGGCCATTATTATTTGTAAATGGGATAATTAATTAGTTTATGACTTAATTTGATTAAGTATCTACATAAATGCTAGTAGTTTGTAGCTTTGTGACATAATCCATACTATATAATATTATAAATGCGAAAGTTTGGATGTGAGTTTGTGAATTTGTGAGTTTGTGAGGATGTTTGTTACTCAATCACGCAAAATCTACTGGACGGATTTCGATGAAATTTGGTACAGAGGTAGATAATGACCTGGAATAGCACATAGGCTACTTTTTATCCCGGGAAAAAGCACTGTTCCCGTGGGAAATTCACGCGGGCGAAGCCGCGGACAAAAGCTAGTATACTATAATTAGTTTCAATAAAGAATTTTTGATTTTTGATTTAAAGCGTGGTGCCAAATGGTCTAAGTTATGGACTTCTTGCAGAAGACGCTACAGGTTCCAAGTTTTATTTCTTAATTTCATATACTAGTTGATAAATCATTACCTAGAGTTTCAGAGTAGGTTTCCTCGCGATGTTTTCAAGAGGTGATCTAACAATAAAAAGATCGCATAATAAACCAATGAATGTTGTTATGTTGTACAGTCAACTATTTGCAGACTACATCTAACATCTAGCAGTACATTCAAACTTTCCCAATTACAGTTGAGGAGTTACAACGGTATGTAACTCTGGACTACTAGCGTTCATCGGACATATTTGTGACATTTCCCTATAGAATAAACCAGTGATATAATAACTGGTATAAAATAGGAACAGGTACAATTAGTTTTAAGATATTATAATACCGCTATTGAAAAAGCTTAGATAACTTTGATGATTTTCTTTTTGATGATTAGTTTCTTATAAGAAACTTCTTTGTAAAGAATATTAAACTTTTATATTTAATCGCTTTAAAAATTAACATGTTTGTCATGAAATCAGCATAACTTTAATTTTAAGTTACGTTTAACCCTAAAATTAGAAAAAGTAGATGAAATGTAAGAACATCTCCATTGTCCTCTTGGTTACTATAAAAAAATATAACAATTGATGTAAATAACATTAAACTTGAATAATAATAAAAAGGAAATATTAAACTCCGCAGACAAATACTAAAATACAAATAACCTTATTAAAACGTGATTAACTTTTCATAAACACTACTTAATAAAAATACCGCACGAAAACTAAATAAAGAGCGGTTAAATAATCCTTAGTTTCTGCTCATGACGGCAAAGATTTCGGTATAAATCTACATCCAAAGAGGCGAGAGAACATTAAAAATAAATAAGGGGAAGCAAAGAAACATGTTATTTACCCTGCTTCTGACAGTTACATAGCTACAGCTTCAAAAGTCTTTTTACAAGCCACATAATGGCTTGAAAACTTAGCATGAGTCCTGTTTCATTTGTTTTGTGTAATGTAACTTTGGATATGAAATCGAGGAAGTCATTAAAGTAGCGGAGTGCTGAATTGTTGCTTAAGTTTTAAGTAATACAGCAGTGCTATTTAAAATTTAAAAGTGTAAATAAACTCATGGCGAACATTTTGTCTTTTAAGTAATCTTCTTATCGGAATAAGAATCCAATAGAAATACAAAAATATTTTTTTTTAATCCTAATTCATGTGATGCAATGAATCGATTAAATAAATTGGATTGTTATTTTCCCCGCACAGAAGATTGGTTTGATAAATCAAAGTTATTTTCACTTATTTAATCACACTTAATCTACGTGTTTCAATTTACAATACGAGTATAGGACTGTTTAAAAAGTACGTTAAAAAAAAATACCTATTTGATTTTTTTATGGTACCTACTCATTACACTGAAGTTGTCGGGAAATGCAATAAGGCGACATTGATAGTCCGATTTTTTGATACGTATTTCTACAAAAAAATTCTAGCAGAACTTCCCGAAAGGAAATTCTACAAAAATTCCCATTCGGCCTAAACAAAATATAAATTTTCCCGAAGGCAACATCGGATTTACTAAATCTATAAATAGAATACCCAAAATGGGTCGGCACCGGCGGATGCAGGCTTCAGCAAATTTGCATCGAGATGGCGCCACTGAGGCGGCCCGGGGGCTTCACACCGTCATAATCCAAAACTCGACTAAACTGATTTAAATTTTCACCATCGCCAACGACTCTTTGCTCTCCTAGCCTTATATCTCCCAAATATTCCTCACACCTTTGTAACTAGTTTTAAGGTTCAAAATTGAATGGAAAATGAATATTGTTACAGAGTTGTGTTTGACGGCTCATCGTCAAGTTACGAAAGTATTAACATTTGAATCGGAATGGTTCATTAGCAATTTTTTTAGTTCATCAACAATTTTCGTGGCTTATAACTTTGAGGATCTAAAACATAAATCAAGCTGTGTATGACAATGTTGTTTTCATAGAAAATTTTATGTTGGCGCCAGATTTCTTAATTTTTTAGTCGTGTATTTTCCAAGTAATTAACTAATATGAGAATAGGGAAAATTCAGTAAAATACTATATTGTTTTGGCCGAAAACTGAAGCTACAGATATTATACAGGGTGTTTTTTAAATCATTGGCATCCTTTCTACTGGTGAAAGTACTCATGAACATGAGCAACTTTTTGTATGGGACCGACTCAATCCGATGGAAAAAAAAAATCAGCTGTTCCATACTATTTTCCAATACCTACTCACCGGAAATGTATGGAACAGCTGATTTTTTTTCCATCGGATTGAGTCGGTCCCATACAAAAAGTTGCTCATGTTCATGAGTACTTTCACCAGTAGAAAGGATGCCAATGATTTAAAAAACATCCTGTATACAGTGTTTTTTTTATAACATAGAGCGGTAAACGTGCAAGCGGGTCAACTGATGGTAAGCGATCACCGCTGCCCATGGACAACTGCAACACCAGGGGTATTACAAGTGTTGCCGGCCTTTCAAGAAGACGTCCGCTGCCATATTAAGGGGTTGGGGGGGGGCTCCGGCTCTCTTACTCACCGAACGAAGCATAGAAGCGTTAAAGCAACTACTCAAACGTCGAGTGGTTCATAGTTTTCAAACATACTCATAATAAGAAAAGTCTGGTTAACAAAATACTTCTGTCTTTACTCACGTAGTACTATCAAAAAATATTAAAACTAAAAATTCTTGTAAGGAAGTACTAACTCACTAATCTTCAGCAAGAAGAAATAAGTAAACAACAAATAGTTTATCCATCCAATGAAATGAAAATTTATTCATTTTTAAGAACGTGGCTTCCAGATCTAATAGTCCATTCCATTCCCTGGAGAGCCGCAAGAATGTCGTCTGCAAACTATTCCGCAGAGATTTATGTTGGCGTCTAAACGGAAAAAAGCAAATATGCATGCAAAGTGAGATCTACAGGAGTGAAGTGACTGACTTTTTTATAGATCGTGCATATAGCACATATAGTCAAATTGCGTTAGTAATATACAATACTAGCTTTTGCCCGCGGCTTCGCCCGCGTGTATTTCCCACGGGAACAGTGCTTTTTCCCGGGATGAAAAGTAGCTTATGTCCTTCTTAGTAATTCTAAGTATGTATATGTGAAATTTCAGGAAGTTTGGTTAAGTAGATAAAGCGTGAAGAAGTAACAAATAAACTCACGTGTGCATTGATATTAGTTGTTATTATTAATTATTTATTAAAAATTAATTACTTGCAAATTTTCTTATTGTTTTCAATATAAGGTATAATAGCGATTTTTTCCTAGCGTGTATTTTATATGTGTATTCAAAATTACAAGCTAGGTTAGTAAGTTTTTCAACAATGTAGAATTTTCGGGATCGTACAATTCCAAGTAACATTCCAGGAAAGTGGCACTATACAAAAATATTTTATAAATTAGGTCTACTTGATAGAGTCAGATCATTGTGCTCACGAAATAACACTACTCTAATGTTATAAAATATAATAGCAACACATAAAACCAGAACCAAAAGAATCTTCTATCTTTCAGCAGTTTCAGCTGTCAAACAGGCCAATAAGAGAGAAAGAGAGAGCAATATAAACATCATTTCCGTGGCGTTTCGCTGCCAGCAGTTATCTGAAGAGCCGCCGTCGAATCCAGTCAGCTCGCCAAAGATTAATGCGCCATTACGGCCACGCCGAAATAAATATTTCCAAATAAAATCGCTTCCTTCAGCTTTTCTAGTTGACGTATTGCGAAAATATGACACTGAGCACTGGAAACTCCCTTTTAGGATTAATGTACCTATATTTTTTTTTACTAGATAAAACGCTTATTGATATTTAACAATAGGTTTATATTTCCCTATACTAGATGCAAACTAGATGTAAATTAACTAGGTGTAATTTGAATTTTTTGTTTATATCTGACAATAATTAGGGTGTCGATTCTGGTAATGTAATAGTACATTGTGATATAAGTGCGGTAAGTTGAAAATTACAGCCGAGGCGATATTGCTAGCCCGAGCCGTAGGCGAGGGCTACAAGAAAGGCAGAGGCTGTAATTTTCAAAGCGCACGTATGTCATACGACGTTTTATAACATATTTGCGAGGAAATATTTAAATATAACTCGGAAAACGACAATACCAAAGAAAAAGAGCGCGGTATAATTTTACTTGTTCACAAATTAGCGATGCGCGCGCACCAGCGCTTTTTTTTAAAGGCAAATGCGCAAAAAACAGCCAGTATTACTAATAAAGTAAATTAATATTTTTGTGTTTTGTTACAGATAAATGGTTGTAATTTTTTGTCAAAATGAATTTAAAGAATTACATTTTTATTTATTTTATCTCCTAAAGTTAATTTTATTCATAAAAAGTTGACCACTTTTCTGACATAAAAACTCTATGCTTAAGATTTAAAAAAGTATCGTTCGTTTTTGGACGGAGCGTGCGTTTTACTTTACAATAACGCACAAGTGCGTAATGAGATACAATACAATATTGAAATTGGTGAAATAAATGACACTTTACGAGCAAATATGTTATAAAGAAATTTTCGTGTCTCAATCTCAATAGTAATGTTTTAGGTACTTAGTTCTGTTGCTTACTTACTTATTATCGACACCCTGGGCTATTATTAAGAGAAAACTTGTTAAATTAGTATTTTCTTGCACTCAGATCTTTCCAATATTAAATTTAAGTATCTACTTACATCGTTTCCTTTATTTAAAATCTTCAATGATTACAAAGATACAGTTTTATCTAGATTAGAAAAATAATAGGTTAGCTTCCTTTGATCAAATAATTTTATATGTGCTATTTTTCTAGTGTTTGAGTAAATATTTTCATTGACAAGTGGCGCCGAAGTTTATCTTCGTCTGTTCAAACTTTCGTAGTCTCTCATGAAGTTTGGTTGACATAGCATATTTTTCTTCGAGAATCTTTTAAAATTTCATATTTTATTCATTCCTTTGACTGGACAGTTCCTTATTGATTCAGAAAAATAACAAGTATGTAATTTTTATAGTTTGTGATATAATATTGCTTTATAAATATGTACCTACTTCCGATACCTCCCGTTCATTTGACTCGATGAGTATTAGGTATATTCTTACCTGAAACAATAAAAAAACACATTATTACGTGTTCTTCTTACATTAACACACACACAGCAACACATGTAAACTCATACGTCATTCCAATAAATTAAAGTTGTTAAAAGCCGTCATCCAGGGCAACGGGTCACCCACTATTTGTTTTTTTTTAAATCTGATAAGGCCGAATGCGTGCGTTATCACACAGCCATAAGTCCATAGTTTTACGAATGTCAACAATCATAAATCTGGGATATCGGGGCGCAAACCGGCGTTATTGTCCAAATTTATGAAAGCCATGGTGTGTGACAGGGCATAAAATGAAAATGATGGCCTATCGATTTAATAGGTTCATACCGCAGAACAATGGAGAGAAATAAAGCTACAAACTGCACGAATAATATTGGATTGTCTTTCAGGAAAATCTACCATTTATACCGGGTAATTTCTCGTTAGTATATGCATGCACGCACACAAACAGTTTGCCAAATATGTCATTGATATAAAAAAAAACTATTTTATTTATTTAGTAACTTATTTATTACACATTCACGTTACGTTTTATTATGTACAGTCGTAGCAAATAGCTTCAAAAAATCAAGGTTGATAAAAAAAAAAATTGATTCCACAAAAGAATATATTTCTTGTCTGAAATTAAATGAAGTTTCATCTATCCCACAAGTTTTCATTACTATTAAGAAAATAGGGTAGATGACAACAAGTCAAATTAGTTACTTTTTACTAAATGTCAAAAACAATAATTTATATGGGACTTGTATGACAGTACTCAACGGTGACGTCACTTTTAATGGAGTCAAAAAGCATTCCCAATTACTTTAATTAGAACTAAAAAATAGTAAACCATGTTATAAATAAAATTGATCAATTAAAGTGACATTCAATTATAATGTTTCATTATTTAAATAGCATCATATATTTTATTTTTTACCCAGTCATCATCCCTATTAAGAGATTACAAACGATTGCTTTCTGTGTCCTCCCTGTTTTGTGTTAACACGCTGTGGTGGCGATCATTCCGATTGCTAATTTAATTTCTGGCCTGACGTTGTTATTCATTGTTTTAACGCTTTTCGTGCGAAAATTACAATTTTACTATTAGCATACTCGTATTTGATATTGTTAGTTCAAATAAATCTACTTATTATGAATTCATGTTTTTCATTACGAAAAATCAGTATTATTAAAGAGTTTAGTTGATTTGAGAAACTTAGGAATTTGGTTTGTGACTATTTTGTCAAAACTTGTAAATGTCTTTTGTCGTTATTTATTGTTAATGTTTTGTTGAAATTGTAAGTTTTCCATTGAGATAAAAAAAAGAACATATGTTTTGACTTTAATAAAATATCAAAGATTTAGAAAAAAATGTAATTTAGTATAGCCATACAAGTTGTACTTTTTCCAAATTGGATTTATTATGGGAAAAAATATAACAATTTCAACTGTCTAAATGAAAATTCTGTTAATTTAAGACGAGGAATTTCTTCAAAAATGTGCCTATTCTAGAAAGGAAAGCTATGATTAAGGTAATTCGCCATTTCTCGAAGTTCGTCTTAATAAAAAGGCGAAGGGATCGTCACGTCAATTTGCTAACGAAATTCTTTTGACTTGTAAATTGTGATGTTAATTGGAGTTTCGGACTGGCACCTGAATAGTCAGCCAGTAGTTAGGACTAGGGTTGCCACCTACAGGGCTCTTAGTTTTAGACTTTGGGACCTAAGTTAGTCACATACAACAAACAAAAAATTTGAGACTAATTTTATTGATTTTTCTACAATATGAACAGTCTATATAGAAGGTTATTTACTGAACGTCAGACTCAGTGATCTAGGCCCAGTAGCAGTAAATTACTTTTTGTCCAAGCGTTAACTACAGTCCTTCAGCGTCCCCAGCTTTGCACTTGTGTGCACTCACACAGATAGTGTAAAAATACAGTGTTTTTACATCATTTTGACAGCGTCATGTGTGTGTCACTTGTGTTGCGCAACTAAATATACGGAATCACTCACACAATTGCAAAGCTGAGCTTATGCTGCGAGGACTGTAGGTATTATCAGTATCCAAGAATGCCTAGTGTGCTGAAGATCCCAGAGTCCGATCCTGGCTAGGCTCTAGTCTCACAACGTTTACGTGATGTGTGAGACAACCCTATTCAAACTAACTCCGAACCTGACGTCCGGTGAGCCGGTGATCAGGTTAGATCTAACCGGATTACATCCAGATATATCTAGTTTGTACTAGTTCGCTTTGACACTTGATTTTACTTTTAAAATAGATTCTAATGACAGTTAAAGATTAGAACATTCTTTTTAATTTTTTTTAAATCGTCTTTATTTGAAAAATAGATTTTATAAAATATTTTTTTAAATCGTCTTTATTTTCAACGTGAATTTCCGAATCTTTGTTAAGTACGACAAGGTCCAATCTCGTGCCATGTTGCTCTTTAATTGGAACCCTTGGAAATTCGGTGGTTGCTATTCATTAGTCTTACAAACTTCGTCTTGTAAGCTGAATAAGCCCTTCTAAGACTTATGTACTCTAAACCTTCTAATTTTGCGATGAAGGAAGTTGAACTCTATTTGTTACTTATAATGGTATATTTTTAAATAGAATTATGTTACAATATGTTTGTATTGATCTTAAAGGCAGGTAAATTATGTCTCCCTTAAGGGTATTAACTTTTGATTCCTGTTAACATACGATAAAACAAATTTTGAGTATAGATAGAGTATTTTTGCTTCAGAATATTTTTAGCAAACTTTGGAATTTATTTTTCCTTTTTCCTAGTCCCTGGAATCCTTGTTGATATTAATTTTAAGAGATGAATATGAGTTGACTTAAAGTCAGCTTAAAGTTGTCTTGAAATTGGATTAAAGCAAGTTTTTTAAAAGCCATAATGATATCCCTGGAATTATTTGATAGGCGCAGAAAAAAAAATTAAGTCAGTTTACAACATCAAGATATTTCCTGTTTATCGGGAACCCATCACTTTATCGCAATTTACTTCAACGATTTTCATGTCCCATAAAACCATTCGCAGATATTTTAATACAATATGTAACAAATCCTTAAATCTGTTTACATCGAAATTTCATTTACACGATTATTCATTACGTACAAACACACTCTATCGTTATTTCTTTTCATATTTTATGTATTTCATCGAAATAATGAAACATCAAAGTTTTGTTACCCATAATTTTATTTCCACGTAAGTTTCAGTTTGCAATATATTTGAAACATCAAATATTACTTTATTATGTTACCCTTTATAGATAAATTAATCTGGTAGTATTGTATTGATCAACAGTAAATTTATAGCTAGTCCACTAATTATAAATGGATCACAAATCCGACTCAGAGCACCCCGACTCCACGTGGCTCAACTTTGTCATATACTAGAGTGTTATTCCTTCGCGCGGAACCAGAAGGCTCGCGAAGGAGGTCCTAAGAAAATGAGGGCACGAGGTTAAGTGCCCGAATGAATCGAAGGGCCGACGGAGCGAGTCTTCTGGTGGAGCCACCCAGAAATACTTGCTTGCTGCATGCTTGCTGCATGCCTGCTTGCATGCTTGCTGCATGTTTGCATGCTTGCATGTTTGCTGCATGCTTGCTGAATGCTTGCTGCATGCTTGCTGCATGCCTGCTGCATGCTTGCTGTATGCCTGCTGCATGCTTGCTGCATGCTTGTTGTGCTTGCTGCATGCATGCTTGCTGTATGCCTCAATCTTGCTATGCCATTTTGCATGTTTTAAGCAACAACAAGCGAATGCAGCGTTCGATGAAACGTTACTGCGATTAAAAGTTATGATGCGTATTGTTCGTTACATATTGAAACATGTTATTATAAATGGTTACATCGATATCTTAATACATGTGTGAAATGTTAGTTTGATATATCGTTTTTTTTGGAATAGTAGAAATTTTATAACGTTTTTTTTAATAAATGTTGTTCGATATTATGAAACTGCGATAATAAGTTTTTCGATGTTTTAAGAAAAAAATATATTAAAAAACGTGGAATAGTTTTCTGGGACATGATAATCGATGTGATAAAAAACTGTATTTTAATAGACACCCCCTGTTTATCATCTAGAAATATTTTCAAAAACACAAATTAGTTAAGTAAACCGTGACAGTGATACCCGGTCAGCTGATCCGGTTGGATTAACACGTCACTTCCGTGTCCTGTTACAGGAAATAGTTCGCACTCACTGGAAAGCCAATAGGATAAATTGTGTTAACGTGTGTTAAAAGCAAAAATATACAGGGGCATAATAAAACTGTTATTGGTGTATGTCTGTACCATAAACATAGAGGAAAAAAAAAACATTCTTTAATAGACTTATAAACTTGATTGTCAGATGAAGCCCAAAAACGTTAAGATATAAAAAAAATCTAACTATGGTCTGTAATGTACCTATATACTGCTAAGAGTTGTTTTTTTTGTTAAAGTAGCTTGAATTTGACCTTAGTTTTCAACTAGGTATCTCCACGCCAAATTAGATTTAGCCGTGAAATTGTAATATACAGACAGACTCTCGCATTTATAACTAGTTTAAGTATATGCAATATAGTATAATGGTGCAATAAAGTGTTGATCTATCTATATTTAATGCTCCCACACAGTAATAAAATGTTATATAACATTTGCTGTCTTTGTTACACTTATCTTACAAGTTAATGAAACAAGCTAATTATTAAAAATAAAAAACACGACTGACAAGTTTTTACACAAAGAGTACATACAAACATATAAGTTATATACATTTTTGAAATCGCCTTTTAAAGCCCTTCAATTTGATACCCCACTCGATAAGATCGATCAAATTTTATTTTTTTGGTCTGCTATTTATCGCATATATAATCCGCCATTTTGTTTTTATGATGACGTCATATAGCCTATGTCACTCGGAGGAATGCAAGGAATCTAAAAATACCTCTCACATCAAAATCTGTTAAGCCGTTGAGGACTTATGGTGGAATAAAGAAACTTACATACATACATACATACATACATACATGAACCCTGAAAACATAACACTCCTTTTTTGGTCAGTCGTGTAAATCCAAGAATGCCTAGTGTGCTGAAGATCCCAGAGTCCGATCCTGGCTAGGCTCTAGTCTCACAACGTTTACGTGATCTGAGACAACCCTATTCAAACTAACTCCGAACCTGACGTCCGGTGAGCCGGTGATCAGGTTAGATCTAACCGGATTACATCCAGATATATCTAGTTTGTACTAGTTCGCTTTGACACTTGATTTTACTTTTAAAATAGATTCTAATGGCAGTTAAAGATAAGAACATTCTTTTTAATTTTTTTTTAAATCGTCTTTATTTGAAAAATAGATTTTTTAAAATATTTTTTTAAATCGTCTTTATTTTCAACGTGAATTTCCGATTCGTTGTTTAGTACGACAAGGTCCAATCTCGTGCCATGTTGCTCTTTAATTGGAACCCTTGGAAATTCGGTGGTTGCTATTCATTAGTCTTACAAACTTCGTCTTGTAAGCTGAATAAGCCCTTCTAAGACTTATGTACTCTAAACCTTCTAATTTTGCGATGAGGAAAGCTGAACTCTATTTGTTACTAATAAAGGTATATTTTTAAATATAATTCTGGGACAATATGTTTGTATTGATCTTAAAGGCAGGTAAATTATGTCTCCCTTAAGGGTATTAACTTTTGATTCCTGTTAACATACGACAAAACAAATTTTGAGTATAGATAGAGTATTTTTGCTTCAGAATATTTTTAGCAAACTTTGGAATTTATTTTTCCTTTTTCCTAGTCCCTGGAATCCTTGTTGATATTAATTCTAAGAGATGAATATGAGTTGACTTAAAGTCAGCTTAAAGTTGTCTTGAAATTGGATTAAAGCAAGTTTTTTAAAAGCCATAATGATATCCCTGGAATTATTTGATAGGCGCAGAAAAAAAATTAAGTCAGTTTACAACATCAAGATATTTCCTGTTTATCATCTAGAAATATTTTCAAAAACACAAATTAGTTAAGTAAACCGTGACAGTGATACCCGGTCAGCTGATCCGGTTGGATTAACACGTCACTTCCGTGTCCTGTTACAGGAAATAGTTCGCACTCACTGGAAAGCCAATAGGATAAATTGTGTTAACGTGTGTTAAAAGCAAAAATATACAGGGGCATAATAAAACTGTTATTGGTGTATGTCTGTACCATAGACATAGAGGAAAAAAAAAACATTCTTTAATAGACTTATAAACTTGATTGTCAAATGAAGCCCAAAAACGTTAAGATATAAAAAAATTCTAACTATGGTCTGTACTGTACCTATATACTGCTGAGAGTTGCTTTTTGTTAAAGTAGCTTGAATTTGACCTTAGTTTTCAACTAGGTATCTCCACGCCAAATTAGATTTAGCCGTGAAAGTGTAATATACAGACAGACTCTCGCATTATGCAATATAGTATAATGGTACAATAAAGTGTTGATCTATCTATATTTAATGCTCCCACACAGTAATAAAATGTTATATAACATTTGCTGTCTTTGTTACACTTATCTTACAAGTTAATGAAACAAGCTAATTATTAAAAATAAAAAACACGACTGACAAGTTTTTACACAAAGAGTACATACAAACATATAAGTTATATACATTTTTGAAATCGCCTTTTAAAGCCCTTCAATTTGATACCCCACTCGATAAGATCGATCAAATTTTATTTTTTTGGTCTGCTATTTATCGCATATATAATCCGCCATTTTGTTTTTATGATGACGTCATATAGCCTATGTCACTCGGAGGAATGCAAGGAATCTAAAAATACCTCTCACATCAAAATCTGTTAAGCCGTTGAGGACTTATGGTGGAATAAAGAAACTTACATACATACATACATACATACATACATGAACCCTGAAAACATAACACTCCTTTTTTGGTCAGTCGTGTAAATCCAAGAATGCCTAGTGTGCTGAAGATCCCAGAGTCCGATCCTGGCTAGGCTCTAGTCTCACAACGTTTACGTGATCTGAGACAACCCTATTCAAACTAACTCCGAACCTGACGTCCGGTGAGCCGGTGATCAGGTTAGATCTAACCGGATTACATCCAGATATATCTAGTTTGTACTAGTTCGCTTTGACACTTGATTTTACTTTTAAAATAGATTCTAATGGCAGTTAAAGATAAGAACATTCTTTTTAATTTTTTTTTAAATCGTCTTTATTTGAAAAATAGATTTTTTAAAATATTTTTTTAAATCGTCTTTATTTTCAACGTGAATTTCCGATTCGTTGTTTAGTACGACAAGGTCCAATCTCGTGCCATGTTGCTCTTTAATTGGAACCCTTGGAAATTCGGTGGTTGCTATTCATTAGTCTTACAAACTTCGTCTTGTAAGCTGAATAAGCCCTTCTAAGACTTATGTACTCTAAACCTTCTAATTTTGCGATGAGGAAAGCTGAACTCTATTTGTTACTAATAAAGGTATATTTTTAAATATAATTCTGGGACAATATGTTTGTATTGATCTTAAAGGCAGGTAAATTATGTCTCCCTTAAGGGTATTAACTTTTGATTCCTGTTAACATACGACAAAACAAATTTTGAGTATAGATAGAGTATTTTTGCTTCAGAATATTTTTAGCAAACTTTGGAATTTATTTTTCCTTTTTCCTAGTCCCTGGAATCCTTGTTGATATTAATTCTAAGAGATGAATATGAGTTGACTTAAAGTCAGCTTAAAGTTGTCTTGAAATTGGATTAAAGCAAGTTTTTTAAAAGCCATAATGATATCCCTGGAATTATTTGATAGGCGCAGAAAAAAAAATTAAGTCAGTTTACAACATCAAGATATTTCCTGTTTATCATCTAGAAATATTTTCAAAAACACAAATTAGTTAAGTAAACCGTGACAGTGATACCCGGTCAGCTGATCCGGTTGGATTAACACGTCACTTCCGTGTCCTGTTACAGGAAATAGTTCGCACTTACTGGAAAGCCAATAGGATAAATTGTGTTAACGTGTGTTAAAAGCAAAAATATACAGGGGCATAATAAAACTGTTATTGGTGTATGTCTGTACCATAGACATAGAGGAAAAAAAAAACATTCTTTAATAGACTTATAAACTTGATTGTCAAATGAAGCCCAAAAACGTTAAGATATAAAAAAATTCTAACTATGGTCTGTACTGTACCTATATACTGCTGAGAGTTGCTTTTTGTTAAAGTAGCTTGAATTTGACCTTAGTTTTCAACTAGGTATCTCCACGCCAAATTAGATTTAGCCGTGAAAGTGTAATAGACAGACTTTCGCATTTATAACTAGTTTCAGTGTATGCAATATAGTTATAAAATGTTATACATAAAATGTTAAATATATATAAAATGTTATGCACTGGCAGTTGTAAAATGTTATACAACATTAGCTGTCTCTGTTACACTTATGTTACAAGTTAATGAAATAAATAAATAGTAAAAAAAACTTAAAAAAAAACTTTTATTGTTGAAAATGAAAAATAAAATTGTTACTCTAAAAAAATACAACAAATGTTATGATAACATTTTATAACTGCCAGTGTTGAGCAACATAAGAGAAACGGGTCTCTAATGATTCTTATAAAAATATTTGTTATAATGTAGTTCGAAATAATGTTTTTTCACATAATCATCTATACATATAATAAAACAGTAAAAATATTTTGTCTGTACATTTAGTATTTTTGACTAAAATGGAAAGAGGGACACCTAAATAGAACAACAGAAAGCAAAAAAAATTTTTTGGAATTTCTTGTCTGTCTGTCTGTCTGTCTGTCTGTCTGTCTGTATGTATGTACGCGTTTCACGTAAAAACTACTGGACGGATTTGAATGAAACTTTTTTTGTTGTATAGCTATTAAGCCTGGGCAACATATAGGCTATAATTCATTTTGAAAACTGGAACACCTGATGAAGAACCATAACAGAACAGCTAAAACCTTAAGAAATATGGAAATGGTGCCTTAACAAAAGTCGTTCAACCTGATGAGCATTTTCTGCTGACGTATAAAAATTGAAGATCTGGAACATCTGATGAAGAACTGCAAGAGACCAGCTACACTATAACATATATGGAAATGGCGCCTTAACAAAAATCGTTCAACCTGATGAGCATTTTCTGCTGACGTATAAAAATTGAAGAGCTGGAACATCTGATGAATAACTCCAAGAGACCAGCTACACTATAACATATATGGAAATGGCGCTTTAGCAAAACTTGATTAATCTGATGAGCATTTTCTGTAGACGTATAAAAATTGAAGATCCGAAACATCTGAAACTGTTTGGAGCACAAAAATAATTTTCATCTAAGCGAAATTCACGCGGGCGAAGCCGCGGGCGACAGCTAGTAATTAATATAAATTAAAATATTTTTTTTTTACATAATTTTTTTAACATAATTGTTTTGTAATAAATACAAATTGTCATAAACATAAATAATCATAATATAATTTAATCATAATAGTAATATACTCATAAAGTACAGAGAAAAGAGAACTCATAATGTACGGTTGCACTAAGAGAAAAGGTAAGATTTGTTAAGTTTTTGTTTTTTTGTTGTTTATGTTCGCGGCTTAGGGGTGGCCCAAGGGCCACCCCCGCCGCACCCTAACCTATACTACTATTTTTGTCAACTTAATGTGAAATAGGTATAATCAAATATCACATTTTCAGATTCAGGAAACCATCAACAAAATAAAAGTTGAACAAAATAAAAAATAAACTATGTTTATGACCACAGCAATTATGACAAGTCCATTATGTTAAACCATTTTATAAGAAAATTCAGTATGACAATCTATGATTATGCCTACACAAATATTATTACAATAAACATTATTTGAATAAAATATTATGATAAAAAAATTATGAGAAAGGCCTTATGACAAACTATATTATGATTATTAACCTTATGAGAAATAAAAGGATCCCAAGAGAAACAGTGTATAAAAATGGATTAAAGATATGATAAATATACGGTAGAGGTACAAGAGAGACTGAACAGTAAATAATGGAACATAATAGGCGTCTAGACGAAGTAATAGAGCAGGCGGGACACCTCTATCCATTATCGTTGTCGTAATGATAGAGTGTTCAAAAGGAATTCTTAGATTAAGCACTGGTTTAGATTTGTTCTAAAAATCACGTGTTCGTGGGTATTAACATTAATTACGTTGAGGAATTCAAGGAAACACAGTTTTGTTTAACGGACGTCGTTTTAACCAAAAGGATCCAACCCACAACATCTGAATTAAACAATAAATTTAATTTAATTTTTCAATATTAATTATCTCACATTAAAATTTAATTTATATAATATCATTAGGTAATATTCTAATTATGAAATGAAATACAGACTTTTATGGGCATATTTTATTTTCATTTTTCTTAAGAAGATTAAAAATTAAATTAAAGCATTAATCTCCTAACAAAATAATGCTTTAAAACAATTACATCTCCTTTTTGTTTAAAGACGTCCAATCTATATACTGTTTTGATGACAAATTGACTTTGATAACAAAATTATAGTAACCAAAAATTTTGGGTTTACTAAGTGTGTTTCTTCAATTTATTGCTTTTATTTAGTGCATTAGATAAAAAATACATGAAATTACCAACAAGGGATCAATTTCTATTAACCTAAGCTTTTCGTATAACATAGAGATTACAAATTAGAGTAAGTAAATCAGTGTTAAGAAATATAGAGAAATAAAAAAGAATCATTTTTTCGTTTTATGGGTACCTAGCATAGAGCAACACGGACTCCGTATTCCGGGCCGCGCGCGAAAGTCCTTGTTGCTCGAAGGTACCTAGGTATGTAATTTTTAAATTTTATGACAAAATACAATTCTTATTAAAACATATTAGATTTCTTAAATTTATTATTAAAAACGTACTTGACGACATGACACAAATAGAAATATAGGGACAAATCACACATCCAATCCTTTAACTTATTAAAATCGTCACCTATTTTAGTCAGAAAATAACTATCTCTACACCATTAATCTACACGACTTGTCGTTGAATTATTTATTAAAACTGAAAGACGTATCGTATAAAATGATATTGATTTACAGTCGATATTGATAAGTGAATCATAATACAGTAGGTGGAATAAATCCAACTGATCACAGAGTAAATATACTTTTACATATCAGACATTCAGTAGACATGAATAACAAAAACTATGATGCATGGGCCCATAGATTTGAACGCACTCCCATTATTTGAACAGTATATTAGTATTGTCACGCGATGTTACCTGGGGGTTCTTAGATTAAGAGTTACGACTTTTTGGCCACTGTTAGTGGTATTCTTGTTAACTTGTGAATTTGATGGGTGAAATGAAAGCCGTAATAACTTTTCTGCTAATTTTTGTCAAATTTTGAATAGTTCATAGTCAAAGAAGTGGACTCGTTTTAGGATGTGGTTTTTTACTAAGTGAAAAAAGGGGAAATAGTTAAAAAATTAAACTCATAAATTGACACGCTCACTTTTATTTTTTTACTAGCTTTCGCTCGTGGCTTCGCCCGCGTGAATTTCCCATGGAAACAGTGCTTTTTCCCGGGATAAAAGGTGCCTATGTCCTTCTCCGTACTTCCAGCTATGTGTATGCAAAATTTCAGGAAGATTGGTTCAGTAGATAAAGCGTGAAGAGGTAACAAACAAACCAACAAACAAACTCAGCTTACGCATTTATAATATTAGTTAGGAGATGAGAAAGACAAAGGCGGAGGCTTCTGTCAAGACACAAAACCACAGATTAAAGTTAGTATAAGGTCAGATACACGGGACCTAATAATTAAAGCGTGTCAAAATATAATATTTTATGAAAAAAAATTGTATCTTCAATATAAACTCATTAAGCCAATCGTGTTCCAAACACATTAATACCCAGTAGACACCTAATTAAGATCAAGCCGATACTTTTGATTCAAAAGTTAATGGTTTTCGAAAAACTTGCTCCCCCAAGCCATAAATGTCACAATTTGATCTACTACGCGTAACTTCAACTATCATGTAAATTAGATAGTAAATTAACTGCGGTAGTTTGATTAAAAATATACCTAGTTTTATGAACATATGGTGGCGTAGTTTTGGGAACGTTGCGATATTATAATATTAGGTGTGCTCTGTGGTAATTTCGAGAACAGTTATCCCTTATCTTATAAATAACGTTAAAGTACTAAGTATCTATCTGTCTAAAATCATTTATTCTTACCAGTCCTATCATGTAAACAATCTTCGCAGTACTTTTTGTTGAATTTTGTAGAAAATAAATCAAATATTAGTTTAAACCTAAAAATTCTAAAGTAAAACATTTATTAACCACGAAAGTAATTTCCTAAAAAGGCTATTTTAATTTATATTGTTGTAAAATCATAAAAAGACATGGTAAGATTGTTTACATGATAGGACTTTCTTAGCGGTTTCGTTTCTTCGTTGATATGTCAATCAGCGTCAGCGTCAGTCAGTCAGTCAGCTTCTTCTTTCATATAAACAGACGACTCTCTATATTAAATACTAGCGTCCCGCTCCGGCTTCGCTCGGGAGGTACATACATAAATTGTAGCCTATGTGACTCAAGTATAATGTAGCTTTCTATTGGTGAAAGAATTTTTGAAATCGGTTCAGTAGTTCCTAAAATTATACCCTACAAACAAACTCACACAGTTATATTACAAGCACTGCCTCTTAATAATATTAGTATGATGACAAGGATGCAGTAACTAAGCTATTTCTGCACCTTCCAGAGCCCTGTCTGTGGCAAATTTATCAGCTTTGGCTTCTTCCAGTGCGTCACGACGACGAAAAAAAGAGTCAAAATGTTGTTCTCCCAGTAGAAGGGGCTCCAACCATAACAGGGTGCCCTTTCCGATTGGGACTAACCTGAGGCACCACCCTAGTGTTACAGTGTCTGATTTGGGCACATATAATTAAATGTTTTCTCTAAATGCTGGATCGATAAGGTTATGGAATAAACATTTTCACCCATAGAGATAGCTAAATAATATCCATCTCTTCCTCTGTCGTATTACGTGTGATGACGTGTTACTACACTGTAAGGGCTTTGATGCTATTCAGTTATATTGTAATTGCCCAATTAATCTCTTCAGGAAGAATATTAAGTTTTCTTAATGTCGTTGTGTAGTGGACAGTCTTGGTTCTTTTTGCGGTTTTGTTCCAAGAACAAGAAGGGTCGGGAAGGTGTTGAAGGGTCTTCTAAGGATGAAACATCAAGTCAAGATATAATTTGTAATTTCTAAAAGAAGTATAAGAAGTACCGAATACAGTTTAAATTAACGACGAATCGTCGTCACACAACGCCACTACAAGGAAAAAGAAAGACTAGATTTTAAAACTATATTTTTGACGTTACTTTTACCGCCTTATTACATTCAACACGCACAGCACATTTCAATTTTATTAACTTTCACATTTGTATTGTTTTGTTGTATGCTATCTTTACAAAATGTAAATGGTTGAGAATAAATCTTATATCTATTTATCTATCTTATTCCACCTTCTGCGCACGCTCACCTTTCCAGAGATACGTCACGTACCCTTGTTAACCCTTCACAGTACGTTAGCCAACACAAGTTTTCGACAGTCTCAAATTAAAATGGCCGATCGTGCGTGCTCGCCGCCGCTTCGTAATCTCTTCGGGACACGTGACGGGAATTCCGGGCCTCGGTTTTTAAAAAAAATAAGAAAATTAAATGTAAAAAGGCAGTTTAAAGCAGATTTACCCCCATATTATAAATTATTTATAATCCTTTTAAATTTCACACTGTGAACTAGTACTGTGTTTTTAGGTAAATAGGCGTCAATATGTTTTTGTGTGTGTATCATTAGTTAGGAATCTAAAGATATACGCACAATAATAGCCCTTTTCTACTGCTCAGCATAGGCGATCTTCATTAGATGATATTTCGACTATAGAGTTAGCCTCTAAATCCGAATAGAGTAATTTTAATAAAGTCGAAAAACCTCAGTTTTTAGACGAAGTACTATGGACTATGTAAAGTACTAGGAATTTAAAAATACCTAGTATCATCTAGCAAGGCGTTTGAGAATAAGGTTCAATAAATAAACACGAACTCTCAAAACATAATATACTCCTATTTCCGGCAGTCATGAAAAAACTACGTCTAAAATATTCTATACTAATATATTAAACAAAGTTCCGTGAGAAGCGAACACAAGCCGCATCCAAGTGCCAATAAAGGTGTCCTTACACTGACACACAGGATACACAATAAAGGTGTACTTACACTGAGACACACGATACAGCGCTTAACTTGTAATCCCGCTCGAGAGCGAGCCTGACGGGAGACGGTTAAACCGAGGTCTTAAGTTAGTTAACCTAGGGCTAAACTTCAGTGTTAAATCGTAAATTACTGGTGTGCGCGATAACAGTTGTTTGAATAAGAAATACGAGTATTGGATACTAGGTGTCATTAATCAAGTTTAGTGCCTTAAAATAGACATTGCTATAGATAATCAAGAAAATTATTGGTGGCAACGTTTTGTACTTTTTTCATTAACATAGGGCGGCAAACCTGAAAGCGGGTCACCTGATGGTAAGCAATCACCGCTGCCCATGGACAACTGCAATACCAGGGGTATCATAATGTTGCCGGCCTTTCAAGAAGACGAAGACTCGTTTTTTGAAGATTCCAATGTCGTATCGGTTCGGAACACTCGGAAACTCTAACTAACTCATCTCTAGATATTGCGGTTGAAATTGTGATTGGTTTAAATGATAAAATACGTACTTATTTCAAGAAAATACACATAAGTGTAATTTTTTTACACAAATTCTAAAACACCCTTTGAGAGTGTATTATTACCACGATTCAAACACCCAACACCATTTGTTTCACTTCGACAATCACTTAACCATTCAAGTGAAAACCGGGTACGAAAAATACCCAAACCAAACAACCTGATAACCTGTATAAGTTCCACAAACAATCGTCCTTTAGTACCGTTCCGAAGTGTTATTTACTCACGGTGAAAATCACGGCATTTGGGCGACGTGACGCGCATACGGAACGAATACCGGAACAGATATCGGAACAGGTATTGGAAAACACGAATAGTCAGGTTTTTTACGTTATTGTAATTTTGGTACGGCTGATTTTAGAAAACAAACTACATTTTTTAACATGTATTTTAAAAGGAAGGTTAAAATAGAATTTCTAGCACTAAATTTCAGCATAAATGAATTCTAAAAATCCCTCATTCAGTGCCGTCACTAACTGGAACTGCAAATTGAGTCGACGACGTTGCTAAGCGAATTTAGCGCTAATTGTGTTTGACTGCGCACCGCGTATGAGTGCATTGTCGTGTGCACTTTGCGAATTTGCTTGGATAATTCTGCATCCAGAGCGCATCTACCAGCGGCTCTTCGAACTTGAAGTAACTCGATTTTTGTCGATTTTCATGCTTATCGCTTCTGTATGAAAAAACACACCTTTCTGTATTTCACTATAGCTTCGATTTCAATAACACCGGGAATATATAATATTATAGATTTATTTTTTTAGTTTTTTTTTTAAATATATGCGACCCTTACCTATAGTCCTAGGTGAGCGTCAAAAACAGCAAGGCAGTGCGGAGCGACGCGATGCATTTAAATAATATCTTCTTACGAGTATAGCATAGCATCGTGCCGCAAAACGTTCTGTAGCACACCTAGGATGCCGTGTTAGGTGCTATTAAAATCAGTGCGATTCGAATCGGTATTCGTATTTATTTATTTGTTAACAAAAAATATTGTATGTGAATGCTTATTATAAAAGAACTTACCTAATACTACTTAAACTAATACATTAAAATTCATCCAAGGAGTTCTCATAGGAACGCCTCCACAAAACATCTCCTCTGCAAACATCCAGAACCCAGTACGTATAATCCTATTAACACGACCTCACTAATTACATCCCGCTGAATCAGGGGGTTAATAGAAGCAAATTTTAAATGAGCAAATATTTGTACGAATTTCCGCCAACAGCGCACCTGCCTTATATTTCTCGGCCTTTCGGACCTTCATTCGGAACTATGTGAGAAGATAAAATGGTAAAACAGCAGTTTACAGAGGATAATTAATTTTTTGGGTAAAGGAAAAACAAACTAGTATTTCTGACGAAGACATTATTATCTTTATCTTTATCCTTAATTAAGTATCAAAATAAAAAGCCCTTTATTCAATCAATAAATTATTAATTTATGCTTTTAAAGTTTAAAATATTCAACTATTGTTATATTAAATTCTGTTCTTATAATACGGAACTATTCTTTTTAATGAAGACATTATAATCTGTATCTAATTAAGTATCAAAGACAAAAATAGGAGCAACGCAACTAACGCGTAGAAATTAAAAACGATAAACGTTCTCAAAATTCGTGTTGTTTCTAACTACACTACGACCATAGACATATTATAAAAGAAGATTTGCAGAGAGGTAGCGTAAATAAGAATATGACTATTCTATACTACTACTTCATACTTTCGGCTTGCAATAATTTTTAATACCTAATACCGTATTAAATTAAATACTAGGTATTTGATTACAAATACCAGTTACCAAGTCGTTGCTTGAGCCAACATTGATTTGAATCCCAGGTTAGTTAGCGATATTGACTCAATATCTACATAATTCGGTTATCTATGGTCGGTAAATCATTAATTCAATTCATCAAAGCATGAATAATTTCGGAATATTAATTGTGACGTATGATAGAGGGAGAAGGAAGAAGACTTACGTTATTAATAACGTTTGAAATGTCTGAATTATCGAAATATGTAACTACGAAGCGCGGGTATTTCCGGATGTTCCTAATGTTACAAATGCGAAAGTTTGGAAACATTTGTAATTTTGTTACTTTGTCAAACAACCGTTAAACAAACAAATATACATTTTACCCCATAAATATGATGAGTAATTCCTCGAAGCGCATCCATTTTCAAGTGCATCATAGGAAGCGCACCTAAACTGTTCCTTGAAGTGCAACTTTTCGGTGGGCTAACGAAATTATTTTTAAGTATTTTGAAGTCTCATAAAAGTAAGTTTTGAATATTATTTTTCGGGAATCCCTCAGCATTCGTCACAAAGCGGACGTTACTTAATGGAACTGTCCATCGTTCGTGTGTTGTTCATGTATACAGAGCAAACACAATGCCCGCTGCGTATATCATTTTTGAGTTATTTTCCCCCTTAAAAATTTGATAAAATATATATTTAAGAATTTTAAGTCTCATAAATCATGTAATTTTGTTTCTTTATTAAACAACCGTTAAAAAAATTGAATATAAATTTTAACCTCAAAAATATAATGAGGCTTCGAGGAATATCGTCCTCGAAGCGCATCCTTTATCAAGTGCATTCTATGAGCGCTCTAAAACTATTCCTGGAAGCGTAACTTTTAGGTGAGCTAACGAAATTATTTTTAAGTATTTTGAAGTCTCATATAAGCATATCTTGGATATGATTTTTCAGGAATCCTTTAGAATTTGTCACCAAGGGAACGTGACTTAATGGAACCATCCATCTTTCGTGTGTAATTCAATTATACAGAGTAAGCATATTTACTGCTGCGTACATCATTTTTTAGTTATTGTCCCCCTCAAAAATATAGTATTGATAAAATATGTTTTTTAAGTATTTTTATGTTTCATAAAAGCAAATCTTGGATATAATTTTTCAGCAATCCTTCAGCATTTGTCATCAAGGGAACGTGACTTAATGGAACCGTCCATCTTTCGTGTGTAATTCAATTACACAGAGCAATCACACCGCCCGCTGCGTATAACAGGTGCATTTTATACTGCGCCAAGGAGCACTAGGGCCATAGATAGCGTGTGGTGCAAGTGAGAGGAGAACGCGACTTGATTTTGTAAACTTGAAGTAATGTTTTTTTATTAAAAATAAGTTGACATTTAAAACAAAATTAAAAAAAAAAATGTCTTGACATTGTGGTCAAAACACGCAACCACGTCAATATTGGTCAACATCACAGGTCAACATTATTTTCACTCATCATTGTAGACCCAATACCCAATTTTAATGAGTTTTTTTTACTAGAGTTGCGAGTATCCATGTATTTACTTTTCTATCTTTTAGGGTCATACATGCATTAGTCTCCATAAATTCAGGACATCTGAAGTCTTTAGCCGCTGTGTTAATATCCTCACCACATCACAACCTGCCATCGAGTTTTGTTCATGTATTTCTCTATTTCCTATGACTCGAGGCACAAGCAGCAGCGTCCATAAATCCTGGAACCCTCCAGACTTCACCGCGCCCATTAACACAGCCCGAGTTAGATTTTATGCCTCCAGGAATAGAGAAAACAAACATGGAATTCGGAAACACGACGCCAGCACGCATTTTTGGTATATACGCCCGAGTAGAATAAAGAAATCTTGATATCAGAAAGTCACCATTTCTATGATATTGTAAGACGTTCAGATGATAAATATCTAATAATAAAAAATCATTTATTGCCATACTAACAATTTTAAAGCTTAATATTATGTTTTATAACTAAATTGCAGAGAAGTAGACAAAGGAATGCCTCTAACTATGACTTGGAGACAACGCTGATTTTCAAGCACCTAATCCCTGAGATCTAATGCGGGAGTTGGTAAAAAGATATCTATGAATATTTATATGAAATTAGGCGCTCTGGAAACTCCACCCCAAAGGAGTGAAAAAGATGAAATGTATAAAAAATCAAATTCAAGCAGGCGAAGCCGAGGGCAAAATCTAGTGTGATTAAAGAAGCAAGTAACAATTCAATTCTCACATTCATTACTCAATCACTTTTTGTGAACTTTTAATCAGTACCTATACAACTTCTCGAGCAAAAATACTACCGCTGCTGATATAATATGTAAAACTAGCTGCGCCCCGGGGCTTCGCTTCCTTGGAAATTTTGGCTTAAAAAGTACCCTATGTGGTATTCCCGGTATTTTTCTATCCGTGTACCAAATTTCATTAAAATCAGTCCAGTGGATTTTGCGTGATTGAGTAACAAACATCCTCACAAACTCACATCCAAACTTTCGCATTTATAATATTAGTAGGAATTATGATAGTATACCTTGGACGCGTAGTGTATTGGAGCTCATTAGCAATAAACAAGTCAGAATCCCAATTCAAGTTTATTGCAAATTAAAACCCCTAAAACACTAGACAGATGTCAGCCCACATCCCGTGGGTGGTGTGTCATCGACCCTTGGTGATAAATCTGGGATCAGGTGTGACACAAGTACTTGTGTACTTGTATTTACTGTTATGTGTTTTTCAGTGATTTAGGAAACTACTGGGAGATGTAGCTTTTGTTACTACATTTTGCACAGTTTGCTACAGTCGGTTATCGTATTTACGCCCACTAGTTAGCACACTGGCGAGTATGGTCATGCCGATGGTACGATACTGACATTTGAATTTGACACATCGACATTGACAGCGTTGTACCATCTGACAGCATCTGGTGTTCCTATACATATGAAATACCTACTAAAAAAACGTGCCAATGTTTACTCGAGGGATTTTGTAATGGCGGACAGATTATTACTTATTTTATTATTATGTGGCTGATTTTAGAATGTAGATTATTACAAAAACACCACAATATAGAGGATTTCTAAAAATAAACTCTCATTGACAGCTCATAGATCTACCATCAAAAGGAATAATACATGATAATGTCAAAGAAAAGAGTTTGAAATTTAAATTTTGCTGGTTCGAATTTTTTTGAGCTGTCAATGGAAAAAATTGAGAACTCGTGGGGGGAGTACGAGATATTGGGGCAAAAATCCCATGTATTTATTTAATTTTTTTTTTCCTATAAACAGTTTTACTTTGTGCTGTAATGGCGGATCAAATCGGCCGCAAAGTCGTTATACGATTTAGAACGATTACAAGTATTTTCATTCCATAGGTATATCTCGATGATCTGGTGAAATATTAAATGCGATATCAATTTTACACGTATTTGTAAATTCCATACAATGAATGTTAATCTATCACACTTATTCCATATTTTTTGGATGACGTATTAACTGTTATGATGAGTCGACAGAGAATCTATTGGCCTACAACTAGACTAGATAAAATCGTAATATAAGTCTATAATAATTTATAGTACTATCATAAATCTTGGCGCTTTTATGAGAATAATTATATTGAGTAACAGTAAAATTTAACGTGCTCATAATAATCCCTGTTGTATAGTAAAGTAATTAAGCACTGAAGCCATAATAACTTCATTCAGTTTGCAATTAACGAGGGACTATAGAGGGTGTTGTCAATGCCGAATATAATTTTAATTAACCATTTAGTGACGTTATAACTGTAAATTAAAATATTTTTTAAAGACACCCGATGACAACTTGAAAAAAATATCAAAATTGTTTCTTTAAAATATTTACAGATAAAACTTTCGACTGAATAAACCGCACTTAGATTGGCTTAGTCGTTTAGCAGCTAGTTTCAAAAGATTCTTCAATTTTATCTAATAACCATATCAATTGACAAGACTAAAATAAACCGCACTCAAATTGATTCAGCCGTAAGGAAGCTATTATCCCAACAAACTGATATTTATATAAATTAGTTGAAGAAATCTGGAAATTTATTTTGACAATTCAGGCACATGCCTTTCAGATTTAGGGCATTGGCAAATTTACAGTGAAAGGCAAATTTATAGATAAAAAAAAATCAAATCTAGGTATGCATCTATTTATATATTATAACTCTAAAGGTGACTGACTGACTGACATAGTGATCTATCAACGCACAGCCAAAACCACTGGACGGATCGGGCTGAAATTTGGCATGCAGGTAGATGGTTTGACGTAGGCATCCGCTAAGAAAGGATTAACGCGAGCGAAGCCGCGGGCAAAAGCTAGTTCATTCATAAAACCACGAAATATCCCTCAAATTCGAAGCCATTAAGTCTCCACAGACAATGAAGGACAGAACAATGGCTGGAAGATGGTCTGCAATGGGACCATCAGAATAACTCAATGGTAGTGGTGCTCCTATTGTCTATAAAACAAGTCCTGGTAATAACGAAAAGGAATTACTTATGGCTTGCGGTAAAAAAAAAGTAATGTCCAATATTTCATTTTTTCGTTGTCATAAAGAGAAAAGTGACATTTGGTTTAAGTTTCGAACATTGTATTACATATTTTTATGGTTATTTTTTATGTAGATTTCGAGGAAGTTTCTTTAAAGTTAAAAAAATTGCGGAAAAGGAATGAGTCACAGACGATTACGAACTTTACGAGTAAAACCTGAGGGCAAAAGTGTACAACTAAAGAATAAAACAAAGGCTGTTTTAAAGATTTCTAAAATATTCCTTCATAGCAAAAAAATATATCAAAATCTTTAGGAATACTTTTAAAAATCTGCAAAAATCTCTAGTAAAACACTTTCCGAAATCCTAAGTAACGTTTTGCGATCATAAATAAGTTGATATTATTGCTTATCGGGTATATTCGCTGTCGCTACCGCTTAACACTTAAAACCTTCAATTTATCGACGGCAACAAAATTAATTGAAGCCACAAACCGATTAAGAAAGGCCTACAAAAGACGGTAACCCTTAAATGCTAATAGGGTACTTGAGACCCACTGCAACAAAGAACACAATAGAACCTCCAGCTTGTTCAGAAGTCCTGAGATTAAGATTACGTGACGGTGTGATACATAACTTAACGTGATTCTATTTTGCCAGTAAATATTAACTCTTATGTAAGGTTTATGCAGGGGTAATCCACCCTTACAACTTTGCCAATATAGTAACTCGAGTTGAAAATACTGTTTAAATTGAATAAAAAACTTACTATTTATTCACGGAAAATCTGCAATAAATTAGTCAACTTAGTTACTTAATTAGTTGACTTTCTTCTACACGCGTGAAGCAAAAACTTACTTAATAAAGGTAATAAACTCAAATAGACTGAAGATGATTGTTAAAAAAATATGCTTACCTATGAATATAAAAAAGATATACTATTTTATTTCTCAAAGTAAGTCATTTTCCCTACGGAATTTTCTCTACGAAACTTTAATATATCCCGCTATAGCTAAATACTATATCATCTTCTAAACAAACCGTGAACGTTTTCGAAAAGCATTGAAAGGTTGTTAATCCTGTCACTCTGAGTACATCCCTTGCCGAATTCCTTCACATCCTATCAATATCAGACAGGTGCAGAGCCGTGAAATGGGTACTTTTGTACCCGTACCTGTTTGAGGGTTAAAGGAGTGTTTACTTTGGACTTGGGTAGGGATGAGTGTTTTGGAAAACTACAGTGTATTGAATTTTCAGGTAATATTATATTTTACTAGCTGTTGCCCGCGGCTTCGCCCGCGTGACTTTAGCTTAGATGAAAAGTCTTTTTGTGTTCCAAACTGTTTCCTGTGTTCCAATCTTCGATTTTTATACGTCTACAGTAAATGCTCATCAGATTTACCAAGTTTTGCTTAGGCGCCATTTCCGTATATGTTAAGCTGGTCTCTTGAAGTTATTTATCAGATGTTCCAGATCTTCAATTTTTATACGTCAGCAGAAAATGCTCATCAGGTCGAACGGTTTTTGCTAAGGCGCCATTTCCATATATGTTAGAGTGTAGCTGGTCTCTTGGAGCTTTTCATCAGATGTTCCAGATCTTCAATTTTTATACGTCAGCAGAAAATGCTCATCAGGTTGAACGACTTTTGTTAAGGCACCATTTCCATATTTCTTATAGTTTAGCTGTTCTGTTATGGTTCTTCATCAGGTGTTCCAGTTTTCAAAATTAATTATAGCCTATATGTTGCTCAGGCTTAATAGCTATACAACAAAAAAAGTTTCATTCAAATCCGTCCAGTAGTTTTTGCGTGAAACGCGTACATACATACAGACAGACAGACAGACAGACAGACAGACAGACAGACAGACAGACAGACAAGAAATTCCAAAAAATTTTTTTTGCTTTCTATTGTTCTTTTTAAGTGTCTCTCTATCCATTTTAGTCAAAAATACTAAATGTACAGACAAAATATTTTTACTGTTTTATTATATGTATAGAAAAATTAATTATAGCCTATATGTTGCTCAGGCTTAATAGCTATACAACAAAAAAAGTTTCATCCAAATCCGTCCAGTAGTTTTTGCGTGAAACGCGTACATACATACAGACAGACAGACAGACAGACAGACAGACAGACAGACAGACAGACAGACAAGAAATTCCAAAAAATTTTTTTTGCTTTCTATTGTTCTTTTTAAGTGTCTCTCTATCCATTTTAGTCAAAAATACTAAATGTACAGACAAAATATTTTTACTGTTTTATTATATGTATTAGCCTATATGTTGCTCAGGCTTAATAGCTATACAACAAAAAAAGTTTCATCCAAATCCGTCCAGTAGTTTTTGCGTGAAACGCGTACATACATACAGACAGACAGACAGACAGACAGACAGACAGACAGACAGACAGACAGACAAGAAATTCCAAAAAAATTTTTTTGCTTTCTATTGTTCTTTTTAAGTGTCTCTCTATCCATTTTAGTCAAAAATACTAAATGTACAGACAAAATATTTTTACTGTTTTATTATATGTATAGATGAGAGAACCGTCTCTTTAAAAAGCCATTTAGATGTTACACAAATGTACTCTCTACATACATCTATTTACTTGAGGAGTTGAGGATTAAAGGTATACTATGTGCTTCTCAGTATACTTCTAACTATGTGTATGCAAAATTTCAGGAAGATTGGTTCTGTGGATACAGCGTGAAGAGGCAATAAATAAACAAACTCACTTTCGCATTTAAAAATATTAGTTAGGAAGTTAGGATATGGGAATGAAATTAGGGTGCTCTAGGGAACTAAGTATATTGATATGAAAACAAATTTTATGACAGTTCAAATAATTATTGTGGAAGATAAAATTTAACTTCTTTATTAAATGAAAAAAAAAACTTACTAAAAAGCAATTCCTAATGTTCAAATTACAAAGACCGTTGATTTTTTTTTAAAGAAATCTGCTTTTATTAAAGCCGATCGTAATTAATTTCATAAAAATGTATTTTTTGACAACCCTAAATATCCGATGACCGGGTATTAACACTGTTTGAAGTGGTTTGGATGTCATTCAGATGGAAATAGCCGTTTTTGTTTTAACCCTTCAATTTTACCGGTTCGTGGGTCTAGGGTACCCCCTTGTTTATCTTTTTCAAACTGTCATTATTTCGCTTTGCTGATACGCACTTATTAGTTTTTTGTGTATAATAAGTTAAGTAAAAAAGAAAGAAAAAGAGGGAAATTACTTGAGATAGGTAATTATATCCACACTCTGCGACTTCTTAAATTGGTTTTATTTTCAATTTTGTTATAAATTTCATGTTTTTCTATTGCAAAATCGAAAACACATGAAATTTATTTAAAGGGTAAGATATCTTTATGTTTTACACTAAAAAGTTTCTCATATATTCCACGAATTTATTAGTTTTATAAATCATAAAAAATAAAAGTGATAGAATTTTTAATTGTAATTGTATGACTATTTATTTTTAACGAGAACAAAATATGACGCGCATTTTCATCCGACATAGTCTAAAAATGTGGAATAAAATAAAAATGAAATACATCTATCATTATCTAAAATAATAGATTAAAAGTGAAAACTGGTACATAAATAAGGTATATTTTTAATCAAATCAAAACTTGAAAATGTCAAATATTTCAACCAAAACTGATGACAGCGTACAACGAGGTACATCCCTAGGTAAATATTTTATCTCAAAGTTGCTAAACTTCAAAGGGACTTCAATATTTGAATAGCGGATTCCCGCCCAAATAATTACCCAAATTAGGGGAGAGACTTTTACGCACGCCTAAATAAATGATGAAGCCTACCTGTACTCTACGCGTAACTTGTAACTTTTGGCGCGCACACTTCAGGCAAAACGTTGCCAAAATTTGCGATTAATCGCTAGAGCACAGTCGATACAGTACTGAGTTTCCCGTGTTATCGTTTGAGGTTTTGTCAAAAGCCTAATTAAAAACTTCTAGGCCACCGATTTCTTGCATCAAATTTATCAATATCGATAAGGTTATTTTTGCAATCAACCAACTTTTAAGTAGATCAATATATTCGAAATCAAATCAATTGTACAAACTCATATTGTACGTTTACTTTGTATTTTTTGTACAATAAAGGTTAAATAAATAAATAATATTGTATGCTCAAATTTTTGAAAATCTATCTAGTCGTCAAGATGCGAAGTAGGTATACGTATACCTACAAACCCAATTATAGGTACTTCCTTTTTTTAATATCAGTCGACTTTTAAAATCATTTTAAACTTTTTTTTAATTTTAAGTTTTAATTTAAATACCTTGTATGTAAACAATAATATATTGGTTATCTTTGTAGAAAATGTGTCCCAAATATTACATATTACATTTTGCGACTTGCGATTACGTCACTCAGACTTCAGTGTGCGCGGCATCTTAGTTATTCATAGCTAGCGGGTATAATAAAGTTTGTATCCATAGCTGATATGGCGGATGTAATGTCGACGGTGTTCGGAAGATGTGCGTGTGTTTACACGGATACATCTCGTAAACTTCGCAACTTTTGAGTTGTGTAACGAGCTGTTTGTCTTGGATTTTCAGATGATGGCACTTAAACGAACAATAAAGTAAGGAAAACATCTGAGAATTAAGAAAAGAAGACATCATGACAAGATAATGTGAATTATATGAAGTCTTGATATCAATACATGGTATATAATAAAGTCGCTTCTCTACAGTCACAAGGTGAAAATTGTATGTACTGTTAATTACTTTTCTGTTATACCATAGTTCTTCTACCTGTCACTATATCTGAATCTCCATTCCACCAATAAGCCCACTATTCAGCTAAGCGTGGCCTTCGAGTCTCACGACTCTTGGCTCTGTCTACCCCGTAAAGGATAAAAACGTGTTATTGGATCTATCCATAGTTCTTCTAGTAACGAAAAGGCCACGTATTCTGACAAATTAAAGGTGTAGAGATGAAGTTAGGGCCTTATAGAGTTAGGGCGTGTTGAGTTAGAAGCCTGGCTCTATATGAGATTTGATAACTTTTATCATTTCGGGCCATATGATGTCGTCTTGGCAACATTTTGCATGAACATGTATTAAGTGGATTCGACTTTTCGACTCCTTCCTTCTCTACGCATTGCAACTGGAATTTGCATATTATTTCTCTCTCTCTCTCTCTCTCTCAGCCGAAAGACGTCCACTGCTGGACAAAGGCCTCCCCCAAGGATTTCCATAACGACCGGTCCTGCGCTGCCCGCATCCATGCGCATCCCGCGACCTTCACCAGGTCGTCGGTCCACCGAGTGGGAGGCCTGCCAACACTACGTTTTCCGGTTCGTGGTCGCCACTCGAGAACTTTTCTGCCCCAACGGCTATCTGTTCTACGAGCTATGTGCCCCGCCCACTGCCACTTAAGTTTCGCGATTCTGCGGGCTATGTCGGTTACTTTAGTTCTCCTACGGATCTCCTCATTTCTGATTCGATCACGCAGAGAAACTCCGAGCATAGCGCGCTCCATCGCCCTTTGGGTGACCTTGAGCCTTCTTATGAGGCCCATAGTAAGCGACCACGTCTCTGTTCCGTATGTCATTACTGGCAACACACACTGGTCAAAGACCTTAGTCTTGAGACACTGCGGTATTTTGGACGAGAAGATATCGCGAAGCTTCCCGAACGCTGCCCAGCCGAGTTGGATTCGACGGTTGACCTCTTTCTCAAAGTTGGACTTACCCAACTGAACTGTTTGTCCCAAGTATAGATAATTGTCAACAACTTCGAGTGTAGAGTCTCCAACCTTCAGAGGAGTGGGTGCGACACGGATATTAAACATAATTTTCGTCTTGTCCATGTTCATTTTTAGACCCACTTGTTGAGAGGCTCTACAGAGGCCATCGAGCATTGTGCCTAGGTCTTCCAAGGTCTCAGCCATGACTACGATATCGTCAGCGAATCGAAGGTGAGTGAGGTACTCGCCGTTGATATTGATGCCGAGTCCGCTCCAGTCCAGAAGCTTGAAAACATCTTCCAGGGCGGCGGTGAACAGTTTCGGAGATATCACGTCTCCCTGTCTCACCCCTCGCTGCAACTGGATAGGTTTGGAGCCTTGATCCTGGAGACGGACCGACATGGTGGCGTTTTCGTACAAACACTTCAGCGCTTCGATATATCGATAGTCAATTTGGCACCGTTGGAGAGACTGTAGCACAGCCCAGGTCTCGATCGAATCGAAGGCTTTCTCGTAGTCCACAAACGCCAAGCATAATGGCTGATTATACTCCTCAGTCTTCTGTATAATCTGCCGCAGCGTATGTATGTGGTCTACGGTACTAAAGCCTTTTCGGAAACCGGCTTGTTCGGGAGGCTGGAAGTCGTCAAACCTGCGAGCGAGACGATTCGTAATGACTCTCGAAAACAGTTTGTAGACATGGCTCAGAAGTGAGATAGGCCTATAATTCTTCAATAGGGTTTTGTCACCTTTTTTGAAGAAAAGTACCACCACACTTCTGTGCCATGCCGTAGGCGTTTGTCCCTCGAGTATGACGGAATATATTACTTAATTTGTATGTATGTCTCCTGTAAATTTTGAATTACACAAAATTATTGCCAGCCAGGTGTACTGTCTAAACAGTGGGGAAGGGGTGGGGGAGGGCAGTTAATCTGCATACGATAATCGGGGGTGCGACATCTGCTCTACTTGCATACGATAAGTCCCAAATTCGCCCGCTCCGGCAGGGTGCAGGCCTTTTGAATTTATATATCTTTTACTGGAATATACAGGACGATGTTTGAATCATCTGTTGTAAAGTATAAATATATAGATTAAGAAGATCTACGCGTCCAAGCCACGATAATACATAGATTTCGTTATCTACGATTTTAACTGATTTATGATGTTTTATCATGATTTGTGATTAATAATTATATAAATATATAATAATAATATAATATATACGGACAAATCACACAGATTGAGTTAGCCCCAAAGTAAGTTCGGGACTTGTGTTATGGGATACTTACTCAACGATACTATATTTTATGACAAATACATATACAGATAAATATCCAAGACCCAGGCCAATCTAAAAAAGATCATTTTCCATCTTGACCTGACCGGGGATCGAACCCGGGACCTACGGTGTGGCAGTCTGGCGTGATAACCTAACGGTTATCCACGGAGGTCGTCATATTTTTTAATAATTTAAAAGTCACATTATATCACTGCTCATTAGACGTTATAAGATTTTTTTTCATGTGTAAATGTTTTTTTGCATGTTTACTATGTAGTCTACTTTTTTAACTCTATATTTGTCTATACTCTATATATTTATCATCATTACTACTCTATATATTTATTATTACTCTATATATTTGTCTATATTCTATATATTTGTCTCAGCCATAACCATATCGATACCTGCTGATAAATTTAATGTATTTCAAACTCAGTTAAAAAAAATCAAAATTCTAAATGAGCCAGCCTGCATATATAAATGGGCGCGCGAGAATGCCGCATCCCTACTATTTTCAATTTTCCCTTAACTCTACATCTGTCCTTTAAACTGTAAAAAAAACATTCGAAATTCGAAACTAGCCAGCCTGTATACAAACGGGTGCGCGAGGATGCCTCGCCCCCTATTATTATGAGTTTTCCCAATTTTCCCTCAGGTTTTCATTAGAGGGTGCGTTTTAGTGACTTCCACAAACAAAGGGAAAGGGTGCGAATGGGTGCAAGCTGCACCCGGTTTCCAAAATTAGTTTGTTTGCTGTAAATCATTTCATTTTCGTGTTTAAATATTTAAACGTGTAATTTGTAGATGTTGTTTGAATGTTATTTATTTTTATTGTAGGAAATAATTAGAATTTAATTTTCAATTTTTTCTCATACTACTTACTAAGAAGGCAAACAGGCATGCCACCTCTTTGATGGAAAGCGGTCACCGCTGCCAATGGACGCCTGCAATACTAGGGGTGTCACGCGCGTGTAATCGACCCTGAATAAATCTTATCAAGCTCTTTAAAAAAATGGAATAACATTGAACCTAGGTGAGATCCCTGTGAGACTTCAGATACTGCATAAAACTGTTTTGACTCATGATCGTTGACTACAATAACCTGAGTTCTTTTAGTAAGGTATGATTGTAACTAGTCCAGCAAGGAGTCTCCTATACCATAAGCTCTTAGTTTTTTAATTAAAATAATACGATTCACTTTATCAAAAGCATTGCTGAAATCGGTGTAAGTGTAAGTGTAGATAGAGTCGATTTGTTCACCAGAATCAACTTGTTTGCCTTTTAAGTTAAAGAAAAAGATAAATGTTTCTGCTTTACTTTGAATAATCATTAATCAGTTAACAATAAGTAATTTTAACTCTAAATTATCTTAAATGTAATCGAAATTGGTTGTACCGCCATAACAGAAGTTTAAAATTGTCTGAAAGGTAACGAATTAATTAAATTGTGTATTCCACAAAACAACTTTGGCATACCTTTGCAAAGTTTGTATTTAATTTGCATGAAACAATATTGGAAGTTGTATACAAGCTGTTTGGTGGAAACGATTGGTTTTAACTTTAAGAGTGATTAATTTATTGTCCTTTCATCTCATTATTTATACTTAATTCATCAAAATTTAACGAAACTACATTTGTTAGTTTGTTTTAGAGAGTAATCTTTTGAAATACTTAACTGATTTAAAAAAATGTGTATGTTGAAATATGGCAAATTAAATAAAAAAATACCGACCAAGTGCGAGTCAAACTCGCGCACCGAGGGTTCCGTACACCCAAAGCATCTCACATAATAGCTCTAACTAAAAGACCAACTAGTTTCGAAAACAAACTTAACTTTGCAGTTCAATCCCTAAGATTCATGCTGAATCCAGCGCAAAAATAAGTTTGTAACACTTTTTATTAGACTTCCAACAACATATCTACAATTTTCAGATTTATTCCTGTATAAGTACTGTTAGACCTTGCTTTTTGCCAAATTTCATAATTTTAGGTCAACGGGAAGTACCCCATAGGTTTTGAATGCTATCTAAAATCGCAAAATATGCAAAAAATCGCAACATTTACGGGTATAACTCCTAATCGCGTTGACGTATAATTTTAATTATTTTTTGCTGAAAGAGACCGTGGATCCGAGCATTCGATATTAATTTCAACTTGATACCTTTAAGCGTTCCTGAGAAAAAAAAGTTTGAGAGACAGACGGACAGAAGTACCCCGTAGGTTTTGATTGCTATCTAAAATCGCAAAATATGCAAAAAAATCGCAACATTATATATAACTCCTAATCGCGTTGACGTATTATTTTAATCATTTTTTTGCTGTAAGAGACCGTGGATTAAAAAAAGTTTGACAGATAGACGGACAGACGGACCTTATACGGATCTTATAATGGTTCTGTTTTTACCTTTTGAGGTACGGAACCCTAAAAATTGGTAGATACGACTAAAGAGCTGATAAAATCATTAAATAGATTTTGATGAAGTCACCTGAATCTAGATTGCACGTATTAACATACATGTACCTTTAACACTTCACTTTTTCATCAGGGGTTAAAAAAAACAAACACGTTGAAAGTGAAAAAGGGGTAAAAAAATCACTTTTCGGAACCGCCTGAAGGGTTAAACGCTCGGCTGAAAACTTTTCCTTTCAGACAAGTTCGAGACGGACACCTGAAATGTCTAGACGGAATTCAATGAGAATTTCTATCAGTTAGGAAAAGATACCCACTTGAATTGCACTTAACATTTAAGGGAAAGAATGGTAAATGGTAATTGTAATTGTAAATTTTTAAGATTCAAGTTTAAGCTCTTTTTTCGTAGAACAGAATACTGCATTGTAATAATATTACATTGACATTTTTAGATAAGACAATTTAAAGAAATCAAAAAAGTCATGTCAGATGCCTTTAGGCAACTTGAATAAAATCTGACATCAGTGTTAGTAGTAACACACTCGATAAGAAAGAAAGAAAGATTTAAAGAAATAATTGGTATGAGGCGCCAGCTCAGTATCCTATCCTAACTAATATTATAAATGCGAAAGTGAGTTTGTTTGTTTGTTTGTTTGTTGGTTTGTTTGTTTGTTTGTTTGTTTGTTACCTCTTCACGCTTCATGTACTGAACCAATCTTCCTGAAATTTTGCATACACATAGTTAGAAGTACGGAGAAGGACATAGGGTACCTTTCATCCCGGGAAAAAGCACTGATCCCGTGGGAAGAGAAATTCACGCGGGCGAAGCCGCGGGCAAAAGCTAGTTGAAGAAATAAAATAGTTATGATGATAATGGCAATGAAGAAGCGTAGGACCCGACAGCAAGATGGGTCGACGATATAAAGATTGTTGCTAGCAAGAACTGGATTGCGATGGCCCAGGATAGAGAAGGTTGACGTAGACAAAAGGAGGCTTATACCCAGCTGTGGGTCATGGAAGGCTAATGATGATGAATGGCAATGATGAATTCGGCAATATTTCTCACTTTATATGAAGTGTGTGTCATATGTATTAATAAGTAAATTATGTATCACTCACAGTGTTACAATAGCATCAAGATCGAGGAATGAGGAGCTTACCTGCAAAGACAAAAAAAAATAAGATTACAGTGTTATAATATGCATGCATACAGAATTACAGAACTAAAAGAATATTTTAACTAATATACTCGTAGTGATTATTACAAAAGGTAAGGACATACTTCTTTTTTTAAATAATTTTACAAGACAAAAATACGTTGCCAAAAAAATAGAAATCGAACATATAACATTTAAAACGTAATTCAAATTATAATGAAGTCGGTAAAAATGTCAATGAAGTATTCCGAACTGAAAAATATCAGGGATCAAAGAAGATTGGCAGAGATATATGGACTGGTGGTACCCTCTTAAAACGAAGTGTAGGACAATGAAAATATAACTAATTTATTTGTCTTAGATAAGAAAAAAAAAAGTAATCATACTATATCTCTACAACTTATGAGTAAAAAGATAAATTCTTTTGAATTTAATATGGGCCAAAGATTAAAACTATAACAAAACGTTACAAATGTAGTTTAAAACGTCAACGTTACTTTTTTGACATATCTGTCAGTGTATATCACTGTCAAACAGATTTGTTTTGTTCTAAAGTGACGTTGACGTTGACAGTTGTATAAGGGTAAGATCACACGAATAGTTATACCGATCGTGTAAAATCGATTACGCCAATTATTCCCAAAATAGATAATACATAAAATAGATGTAGGCCAAGATATACTGATATTATCTTGATATCTATAAGAAGTGACTATTTTTTATGTGATTTTATAGAGTGCAACGATTAGTTTCAACATATTTGGTTATTGTTACTTATTAACTCGATTAAAGTAGTATCATCATTAATCTATATTTTTTGGTATTTGCATGGCATATTAGTGTGTGACGGCCCTTAAGTGTGAGGGCCCATTGCGTTTAATTATTGCTTGTCAGTTAAGCGTTTTGTTTGCATAATTTGCTTGAAAACAAAAGTTAATTTTTATTTATTCTCATAAGTTGTAGAAAAACTTAAATGTATGAAAAATAAGTGACTAATTATAGAGTTTATAATACAAAAAAATCAACACCCTACATCTTATATTTCTTATATTTCATTTTGGGTACCACGGCTGCCAATCTTCTTTTAACCCCGGGGGTGTAAAAAGGCCACTTTGACAAATCAGAATATGATCCATTTCCCATTTCCTAAATATTTAAAAAGGAACCTTATATGAATACTCAAAAGATTCATTTTCAAATATTTAGGAAATGGGAAATGGATCATATCCTGAATTGTCAAAGTGGCCTTTTAGACCCCCTGATATTCTTTGTGTTATGTTTTTAAGGTTCAATAACATGAGTTTCTTTAACTCATGTTAATAAACCCTAAAAACATAACACTCCGTTTTTGGGCTACGTGTAAAAACAAAACGAATTTCCGTCAACACGCACAGTGGAGCACACAGCACAGTAGTCTATTTCTAGCAATTTTAGACTTTACATAACCCTTTGACACGTTTCAATGCAAGGCAGTGTAAACATTGACATCAAAGGTGCGTGACGTCACGGGATCAAAGGCAGCCATATTGGCAGTTTATGGTTAAAAAAACGCATAAACCAACCAATAAAGCTACTGTTAATATTTTATGGATACGGATTTATGGTATGATGAAATGGCTGCAATTTGGGGCTCTGTTTAAGAAAATATAAGTCAACACAGTGGAATTATAGCGATAATAAAGTTTAATAAACTATTATATTATTTCGTTAAATTTTTCTAGGTGTTAGTATTTTATTTGAGAAATAATTAAATGAGCTAGCCAGAAAAAAAATATTATTATGAGCAGCGCCCCGGGGCTTTGCTCCAGTGGGAATATCTGGATAAAAAGTACTATAGTGTGCTATTCCTGATATTTTTCTACTCGTGTACGAAATTTCATCAAAATCCAACTTTCCGTGATTGAAACGTATTCAAAAACTTACATCACATCCATACTTTCGCATTTATATATTACTCTCTCTCTCTCTCTCAGCCGAAAGACGTCCACTGCTGGACAAAGGCCTCCCCCAAGGATTTCCACAACGACCGGTCCTGCGCTGCCCGCATCCATGCGCAATAATGCGCATCCCATATATTACCAGTAAGAAGTTTTTTTTCGACTCTGCATTGATATATAAATCAGTCAGTCCGATACATTCTGAAATCAAAATTAAATGTAAATTCAGGAATCCGTACAGATATTTCGCGATACAAAATTCCCACTTCAATGCTCTTTTGTGAGGTGTTATATCAAAACGCTTTGACGCTGAACTGCATAAAAGATATTGAACTCTACCTGTTACATAATAAAGCTCAAACTGCATAATGCACTGGAAATGCATAGCCTTCGGCAAACACGCGTTGAAAAGCCATAGCTTTGTGAAGAATGAATAAAATTTCAGTACTATTGCGTTTTTGGCCGTGAAATTGATTAACGTATGGAAACATGTGTTGAATTTAATATGATAGGGGTTGATTTCAAAGCCTATTGTTTTAAACATTACAATTACTTGTTGTGTAGCTGACCCTACAGACGATGTACATAAGCATGTTTTCCTGAATAATATATTTTTATTTACAAAAAATAGTTGCTTTGAAAAAATAAGGAGGCAATTGAACTGTTTCAATTTCAAATGGATATTTCTGTGTGTGACTCTAGAATGAGAAATATTTTTTTTTTACCTATCTATTTGTGTTCCACTGCTAGATAATACCCGTCTCTTACTTCCTTCACGTATCTCTATTTTTGTTTTTTTTCTTTCTATTTTTTGTCAAACGTTCTGAAGCCATCTCGTCCATAGCAAAGTCAATGTCAATCATTTTTATTCAAATAGGCTTAAAAATAGCACTTATAAATCGTCACATTCTTGTTTTTTAGTTAGTTGACGTCATGAAATTACTTATAGCTAAGTTTACCACCGTTTCCAAAACGCAAGTGGAGAAGAGGCGGCGCAACAAACTCCACTGCTGCATTTTCTCCAAAGACGTCACTTTACAACATATGTCTCACAATTAAATGACTGTAGCCCATCTCGTATTTGGCCTTCCTTTTTTTTCTTTCCATTGGTTGGAACCCAGTTGCTTAAAATTTGAGTCAATCTCTTCGGGTGCACAGAAAGAAATCTTAGGATATCAAAACTATTGACGATGAGAAGAATATTGCTAAGAAGAACTAGATTGACCATATTGATTGGTGATCAATTCGTAAAAAAAATATTCACCGAAATTATGAACCGAAAACGAAATAAAGCGACATTTTTTTGCCCAGAAGGTTCCCATTGAACGTCAGCCACACTCATTACGACTTCCCTATCATCTCAATTCGTAAATGTCCGCAATAATATCTGACAATAGTGTAATTTCGATCGGAAGCGACGCAAGGGCGGGATGCCCTCAATGACGTTTAAGTGGTCAATTGCCCGATGGGTGGTCGAGTTAATAAGTACCATAAATGGTTGGTAGTTCATTTTTATATATTTTTTCGTATGTAACAGGAACCTTAACTTTATTACATCGATAGGTATAAAGTAAGTTTGCCTTTTAGGGATCTTCTTTTTCTTTAGCTACTACGTCTATAATTCCTATTTAAATTAAGACATCAAAATTAATTATGACAAATTTTGTTACGCAGTGGTAGTAGATTTAATGACCAGCAAAGTGACATTATTTAATGTGTATTAAAATCTAAAAAAAAAATGAAAAAGGACGTCTAAATATTTACCAAATTGAAAAAAATCTTTTTAGGCCTGGCTCAATAAAATTAGAGCTGTCAATATCATAGAGCTACAAAAAAATAATAATTTTACTTAGAGGCACAGACAGCTGAGGGAGCGGGATGTCAAATATGGTTTTTGCCTATCAAGTTTATATGTCTATTAAAGGATTTTTTTTTTTCTATGTCTATGGTCAATATAGATTTATTTATACTTATTGCTTCGAATAACGTCCTGATCAAACATCCGGTTTACAAAACTGCGCTCATTTCCTATAATTCCATCTCTTCTAGACCCCCGGTTATTATGGGTCGTTGTCAGATGCAAATCAGGGGGCCGTCTTTTTCAGGCCCTGAATTATGGGGCAATAAATGGCACGATGGTGCGGCCCGCTGTTGGCAACACCTGACGCCCATGGTCACCCTATCGGATTTGTTTATTGGGATTATATTCATATTATTTTATATTTTTTATTCCTATTTGGTGGTGGTATTATTAAGTAGCAACTTAACTGTTCAATTTATCTGTTGATTATAATTTAACGTACTTATTAAATGTTTTTCTTTACAGATTTGAATTGATTTTATAAACGTAAAGTGAAAATTGTTCACACTTCAAAAATACAATAATACTCGTTTAAAACTTAGTAAGTCGGAAACTAGATACAATAAAAAATCTTATCAAATAACTACTTTATACATTACACGTAAATTCATCCATACTAATATTATAAATGCGAAAGTTTGGATGTGAGTTTGTGAGTTTGTGAATTTGTGAGTTTGTGAGTTTGTGAGTTTGTGAGGATGTTTGTTACTCAATCACGCAAAATCTACTGGACGGATTTCGATGAAATTTGGTACAGAGGTAGATAATGACCTGGAATAGCACATAGGCTACTTTTTATCCCGGGAAAAAGCACTGTTCCCGTGGGAAATTCACGCGGGCGAAGCCGCGGGCAAAAGCTTGTTAAAAATAAATAAATCGGTGACGTAAGTATAACGTAAAATATATCGTTAAAATACTTATAAATTATCTCAACATCAGCGCCATCTATAACAAATACACCACAATCGTGCCCTCTCTATTACTTTTTTAATTTCACGTGGGGTGGCAATGACAAATACGTCTGTTAATCATACGCCCAGGGCTCAGCCCGAAAAAATGATATTTCAAATATAGAACGACTAATTGGATGTGAACTTTTTGAACTTTTAGTCTTTTGTATAGATGGCGCCTCGGGCGTTTAATTATTGCGTTTTATTGAACTGAAACTGACCTTTGTTTTACAGGAAAGGGTTGTGGTTTTGTACATTTAAATTTAATGTTTTCCATGATATGACTAACATGGTACTTTGTACACGACTGACCAAAAAAGGAGTGTTATGTTTTCAGGGTTTATGAATGTAAGTTTCTTTATTCCATCATAAGTCCTGAATGGCTAAACTGATTTTGATGTTAGAAGTATTTTTAGATTCCTTGCATTCCTCTGTCCTCTGGCCGAGTGGGCTATGTGAGTTGTCAGTCGTGTTTTTTATTTTTAATAATTAGCTTGTTATGCATATGGAACACTACACCAAACAGTCTTAATAATGTATTAGAAAAAACAACTATTGTATTTAGAAATCTGGCATTCAAAACAAGTAAAATAAATAAAAAAATGTGAAAAAGCAGTTACTGCCTCATAGAATTGTGGGACAAAACAATGTTAGGTGCAAAATAGTGGCTAACTCGGCAATAAAAGTTCATAAAACTGTGCAATTGGGAACTGGCTAAACGGATGCAGTTAATTCTGGAATTTGCATGACAATCCCGTTAAAACTGCGATCGGGACCCATGCAGACTTTTCCGCACTCCGGATGTAAAGTGGTTGAGAAGAACTGGTACTGCTACATTACTGTTTTGAAAAAAAAAAAACACAATTTAATTGATTGTGTAAATAGAAATGCAGCTGCGTGGATTGACTTAAATTTGGTATTATGATAACAACAAGGAACGAAGAAAATTTCTGAATTTTAGACACTTTTTTTTTACATAGGTAGTACATAAATTTTGATATTGGGAGTGGATAAAACTATGGCTAAGGATAGAAAATTGTGGAGAGAAAGGACATTTTGCGCCGACCCCAGATGATGGGATAAGGTAAGGCAGAAGAAGAAGTACATAAATCTTGGATCAATGAAATTAACAATCATATCAAACTCTAAGGATTATGTTGACTTTAAATATTGTTTTCAATTTTAGAAAGGTTGCCTCTATGATAAAACTATCGTTTAACATAGGTATGTAAAATTTTTAACAGATATAGGTATATTCTTTAAAAAATCGGATACTTTATGATTTAATTACTGTGAACTTGCCTATTTTATTAAAAGCAACGTACAAATAGCATCGAAATTTCCTTCCACCAAAAACTGAACCCCGGCCCGCCCTTGTGTGACAAATTATTTCACCCTATGCAGTTTTTACGTCCGCTATTGCCGTGGGCTATTGGGGTACGAGTTAGCAAATTTAGTTTCCCAATGCGTTTTGTGGCGATACCGAATGTTTTTGATCGTGTGGCTACCCTAACTGAGGTTGGTTATTCGTAAATGATGCTAATAAAAGGCTTTTTGTGCTAATATTCAATATTTTTTTTAGTTTTACGTACGTTTGTCTTTAAATAAGTTTTACTCTGTATTTATAGAAGATTTTTTTACCGGAAATAAAATAAAAACTTTATGTTTACAGATAGTTTAAAAATTGCAATATAAGTCAGTGCAGTCAACTACTCGTCAAGTTACCCTTCATGGGGGTAATAGAGGCAAATTTTCAATTGATTGATTACGGCTTTACTCTTTACTGTATTACTCTTTATATTCGAGAAGTCTACTATTAGTCTAATGTAATAACTAAGTATAGTAATGGTTCACGATATAACATGTTTTAAATTCTTTATATTCAGAAACGCTTGTTAGAAACAGCAAAATAAATGCCACGGTAGTAGCTAGACGACATTTAATTAGACTTGTCTCGTCTGCTGTCGTCTGACAAAGTGTTGCCATCCGCAAAAAGAAGTGCCAGTGTTGCTAGTTTAATGCGATTAATGAGATATAGCGAGACAGAGACGCTGCAGTTTCCACGTCACAAATTAACTAATAAAGATCGTTATGCTTGCCATAAAATAAAATAGGTTATGCTAACCTATACGTAGCAAGCAGTATCAGTTAAAAATTAATCTTATTAAATGGTTAATGAAATAAGGCTACTGTAGCAGTTATTTTTATTATAAACTTTTGTTTTAAATTAAACAAAAAATGGATGCCACTGAGCATAAGCTGAGTCTTAATTAAAGTAATAAGTGTAGGAGTAATCATATCCTACTCTTTCCTTATTTCTATTAAATTCCTTATTTCTACTGAATGCTTTTACTTGCCAACTCCTGACGAGATATTTCTCAGAATAAATCTCGAACATAACATATCATGAGTTATATTCACAGGGCATAACTACCAAAGTTGCTAACTTCCCTCGCGTTAATTACAGCTCCACTCACAGACAGACATCGCAAATATTCCTTGTTATGAACACCTGTCATCAAAATTAGACGAGACTGTGACGTCACAGTAATAACTCCGCTGTTTATTAAGAAACCACTGCAACGGTTGCACTCTCAATAACACGTGAGACGTGTCACTCGCGCGGTTTTGCCACCATCTTGTCGCCGCCATCTTGAAGTGCGCACTAATTAGGGCGCGCAAAATTTTGATTTATCACCGGATACGCTGTACTTATGAGTGTACCTACTTATAAAATAATTTCCCGTCATCATTTAATATATGGTGAAAGCTTATCTAATAAATTAGTACTTAACTTAATTAAAATAGTTACAACGGAATATGTAGACGACGTGAATTTGAAGAAAGCTTTTGTGAGTTAGTTTATTATGAAGTGTATTTTACTAAATACCTATAAAAAAATTAAGCCTGCTTAATTAGTAAATAATAAATTCTTTCTTTATTCACCAAGGCGAGAACAATTTTGACAGGTTAGTAGTTAATATGATGAATATTTATCGCAATTTTTAATAACATAATAAGTATGCACTAATTAATTAATTAGCACACAACCTTAGTCACTTAATGGTGTACTTAATGGCCACTATATACCACTTCATTGCTTGTCTTTCATTCCATACCAATAACCCTGAATACAACAAGGAAGACGTAACTACAAATCACAATAGTACTTAAGACCCAAGAGCCTCACAAGATCTGTAGCCAAATAAATGAAATTCCCCGCCAAAAAAGGTCCTTGCGAGACAACAAGTCTGGCATATATCAAGTGCCCTCACAAATGAAACAGCTAGAAGGACAATTTTTCAGATCCTTCGGGACTCACAAAGGGACACTTGAAGGAATCCTCGGGTCCCTTCTTACTGTAATCTTGGCGATTATTAAAATCATATATCTTTAGGGGAATGCACCCTGATTTCTTGAGGGGTGCATTCTGTTACGTCAGGTATGGATTTTTATGCATATATACTTATTGGATGTTTGTTTATGATTGTGATGCATTGCGTAATAAGAATGCGGGAAATAGATCATAGATTTTTCTTTGCACGGTCACGTGGTCTGGCCACTTTAATTAATACGAAATCGATTTTATACAGACAAACCAAAAAACAATTTTTAACAACTTAAATATAAAATAATGAGAATTCCTACAATTAATCTGTTAATAGATTGAAATGTTATGTACTAGGTTAATAAACATTATGAGTAAGTTTGTATATTGTTTTAATTACGAGTACTTTGTTGTTTAACATTATGAGTAAGTTTGTATATTGTTTTAATTACGAGTACTTTGTTGTTTAATTTTTGCTATCTGTACCTATTTGATCACTGACATAAAATAGAATTCATCAAAAAAGACTGTCTTAACGTTTATACAATATATTTTTTCATTTGTTGCCGAACAAAGCTGTCTATTCAAGAGTCACTCCAAATTTCAAATATTCTCATATTTTTATATTTGCCTGCCTGACATATTTCTGAGAAGAATGCTCTACAATTTTAATAATGGAGGTCAAAGTAGGGAAAATGCTGAGTTCAAAGCCCTCCCATAGAATGTGCCATAGTGACACGTCACAAAACACTGGTTTTCAGAGGGAAAGCTTGTAAATATGATGATCTTTGTACTTTATGAAACATGAATTCGTCTAAGCTTGTAAAATTTGCATTGTGGATCTATGCTTGGTAACAAACATATTAATAACAATTTTATCATAAATTTAAATACCTTTCTTTAGTTTTTTTTTTACGTAGGACTGGTCATGTGCCACTCTTTATGTTGACTTTACAGAAATCGTTCCAAAATAGGGCGATTCGAGTTTACGTTATATGCAATACATTGCATTGTACTGTAGTTATTATTCTTTGTATATCGAGCATAAGTTTATGAATGGTTTAAGAGAAAAGAAGAAAGAAAAATTTGCAACAAAATAAAATTTTATCATTATGCACACTTTGATATGCACATTTTTTTGTAATCTTCGGATTCGCATCTGACTTTCTCTCTGTGCTGTCAGTGTACTAGCCAACCCATCACAGTATTATTCTTGCGACTCGTGCTTTTCATTCCTCGCCTTTCTGCCTGTCGTTATTGTTCATTCATTCATTCACTTGACAGAGATAAGATGACGCGATGAAGTGACAATGAGAGATGCATTGTTCATTTTGGTTTTGTTTGAAATATTATTTGAAATGATGTACGTAATGACAGATTTACATTTACATATTTACTCTTTTTTTAGAATTAACATATAAGTAATATGCCACTAGTGTTCACATGTCATGAGTACACTCATACGCACATGCAACCCTTCGATTACCTACTTAACTAAAACTTTACATTTGTACTTCGCCCTAAGTGCCATTGAGGGACCAAAGGGACCAAACATCCTCTTATTGTTGGTAATACGTTTCGGACTTGGCTGTGCTTTGCTTGGGCTAAGCCTTATTGGTTTCCGTCTTCTTCAAAGGGTGGGTTCTTGCGCGTTGATGAAAAACTGCAGGGATTTAGAGATTTTTTTATAGAATAGCAAACGAGTTGCCTGATGGTAAGCAATCACCGCAGTCCATGGACACCAGCAACCTAAAAAAGGTCACTGATGCGTTGCCGACTCTGTAAGAAAGCCATAGGCCTAATGTCGAACCTATTCGGGAACACCGCTGAGGGAAGTTTATTCACAGTTTTGTGCAGAAGTAAAAAGTTGCAAGAAAAACGTGCGTAGTTGAACGCAAACCATTAACCTTTCTAGCAATTTTCCATAATTGGTAGAAGGGTTTAATATGAAAGGAGTGTCGTCACTTTTTGTTAACGCCTCCATCATTACACTACTTGCCAAATATAGAAATAATTATAATAATAACAATACAAACACAACAAACATCTTCTATCCGAGATGTGAGTCCGATGTCTCAAACGGTAAATTAAACTTTGGTAACCAAAGAAAAAGGAATATGTTTTTGTACAATATTTGATACTAGCTTTTGCCCGCGGCTTCGCCCGCGTGAATTTCCCACTGGAACAGTGCTTTTTCCCGGGATAAAAAGTAGCCTATGTGCTATTCCAGGTCATTATCTACCTCTGTACCAAATTTCATCGAAATCCGTCCAGTAGATTTTGCGTGATTGAGTAACAAACATCCTCACAAACTCACATCCAAACATTCGCATTTATAATATTAGTATGGATAACAAGATATTCCAAAATATCATCTTCTTTTCTTTTTGCAATTAAAGTGGCCAGTTCATTTTAATTCCAGCTGTAAAAATTCTACATACAAAAAAATTGTATAATGACACAAAACCTCTCACATATCCTGGCTGCGGCAACATATTATGTCAAGTTGCAATCTCAAAGTCCTCAAACACATACTAGCCTAGATCTAGCTAGAACTCAGCTCTCCATGTCCTTTGTTTTTAATGAGCACACTGAGCCTCGCAAACAGCCAGTGTTTTTTTAAAGAAAACAAAAAGTCTTTGTGTGTAGCTTTGTGGTATCGAGTCGAGTCGTTGTTTTAATGAATAGAATATTGGCTTCTTGTGTGGTCTAGTGGGTAAGACGACGTGTGGTTAAAAGGTCGTGGGTTCGAATCCTACTTACACAACTATAACATGTTTTATTATATTATATTATTTTCTTATATTTTACTTGTGACTGTACATAATCTATGTTTGTTTAAATATAAAAAATAACCCTGGCATGTTAGGCGACCAAGACTATTTAATGAGTTACTATCGGCATTTCTTCTCAATATCATGTAGTCGTTCCGAAATTCTAGTAGTTCGTAGCTTTAAGACATAATTACATATAAGTTTCGACTTGAAAAAGAGCCTTCTTTGAAGGCCAAGTTTTATAAATGAAGAATTTTTGATTTTGATTTTATATATTACTAGCATTCGCCCGCGGCTTCGCCCGCGTGAATTTCACACGGGAACAGTGCTTTTTCCCGGAATGAAAGGTACCCTGTGTCCTTCTCCGTACTTCTAGCTATGTGTATGCGAAATTTCAGGAAGATTGGTTCAGTAGATAAAGCGTGAAGAGGTAACAAACAAACAAACAAACTCACTTTCACATTTATAATATTAGTTAGGATAGTTAGGATGATAATTTAAAGACAAACCCGAGTAGTATCAATAAACGACGAATTGCTTTTTTATATCAATTAGAAAACTTTTTAAAAATATAAGACAACTGATTTTTAATAATGAAAGTCAATAGTTTTATATCTTTTTCCAAAAACAATCTTGCAGCAATATCTTGGATCCTTGTCGGTGTAACAGCTGCTTCCTTTATGAACTTAACGATGAAATGAAATCTTGGGCCACTTTAGTAACTTCAAAGATATTAATAAAATAATGGTTTTCAATGAAAATATTTATTTTTCATTTCATGAAATTAGAAAAATTACCAAAATATATAATGTCTTCATTGACCAATTTGACCATGTGCTCAATATACATAAATAAGTAATATAAAATTGGTAACTTGATTATATTAAGCAGGAAAGACATAAAATTGTATAATATTTCTTGTAATTGAAATAAAAACACCCGAATTCCAAACAAAAAAGCACAAATGAATAGATAATTTTGGTTTTTGACGTTTTTAAAAACTACCAAACCTGTTGGCATCTGGCCCTACTCACACTTCTTTTTTCTAAATCTACATGAAAACTTAAAAAAATGAAAAATAAGTCAACCCCTATCTCTTGACTTCACAATCTCAACCCCAGACAATCAGGCCTACACCTGATTTCAGGGTAGAGACTGATATATCGCTTTCAGCCCCTCCTATCGTCCATTTATATTCAAAGCACGGAACGCCACGACCTACGCTACTTATTTATATATTTATATCTTTCATATTTTAACTTGTTCCTTGACCTTCCTGAAAAAGTAAATATTCATAGCTTTTATTCTACCGACAAAAAATACCATGATTTAGTAAAAAAAACGGTAGTAAATAACTTGACTGGCCAATAATGCCTTATAATAATAAATAATTATTATTATTAATTGCAGACAAAAGGTCCAATTATATATAGTTCAACAATTGTTCACTTGTTTAATTAGGTAGTGCAATAAAGTTTAAATAAATTATGCAATCGTGTGAAAAAAATGTCAATAGCTTTAAATCAAAATCCTCGGCTTTCAGAAGTTCTTTTAAAAAAAATACTTATTGAAAAAAAAAAATAGCGATGCGTTTTTATCCTTACGTAATCACGTCTTTATCCTTGCGGGGTAAACAGAGCCTCGTAAAACTTAAAGGCCTCGCTTAGCTGAACTTAAAATGACATAAACTTTATAAAATCATTTGTAAACTGGAAAATTCTGAAAGATCTATAAATTTTAATTTATCTTTATCACGACCATTTCAATGTATTATATACATTTAAACCAATATAAATACCAAACCAATACGGCTTTAATTAACTCCTAGTTGCTGTTAGCCAGTGATCAATTTGTTTCACAGTTCCCCCTTCTACCGAGTAATTAAGCGTTCATCTTAAAAATAGATTTTTGTTTAAATTCGTTTAAATTTAAATTGTAAAAGTAGAAACAATGTATGCAAATGCAACGCCCCTGGGGACTGTAACATTGGGGAGGTTTATACTGTTAACCCTGCATTTATGAACGCCCTCGTTACTATTGTTTCTCGATAGTATATAACCTCTTAAAACGTTAGATATCAATTTATTATTTTGTTGAGTGAACGCACATCGATATATCGCAAAATGTCTGTTGATTTTATATTATTTCCGATAGAATATTTATAAAAAAAATACCATGTTATTCTATTATTAATGTTAAGGAACAAGTCAAAAGTTTAATAAGATATTAGCAAAACTATAATTCTGCATTGATTAATTATAAAGTAATGCAATTAAAAACAAAAAAAAAAACAACAACAATGATATTGCGCACGAAATACACCTTGGTGTGCAATTAAAACTTAAGTTTTACCTTATTCTTGAAATTTGTAACTTAATAACTAAATTTACTATTATTATTTTTACATTTAACTTTAAACAACTGTGAGCATATCAATGTGCATCTGTTCGCTCCAAGAAGGCTTACAACTTGGTTGATCTTAAATGTATGTATCTCTATGAACATGTGTGTTGCACAGCCAGTTGGCGAACCTAATAAATAAAAAAAATTAAAAAAAATCTTTTATACGTCGCAGTCAGCAACTTAATTAAATGACGGCATTCACTATCGAGTTGCATTCGGGTCGAGTTCCAAAAGTAATTGCATCCACAAGATTTATCTAACCACTACTAGGTAGACGCTATTTGTCGTCGCACCCCACTGAAATATAGGGAAAAGAATTACTTCCATCCAATTTAAGAAAAGGTAGTTAACCTTATAGATATAGTTATTTTAAGTGGCCTGAATTAATATATAATTCATTGCACCGTTACTGAAATAAAAAGCACTTAAGTACGAGTATGTATAGGTAAATAAACTTCCGCACAACATCTATTCTTTCATTCAAGTGTGGAATCTATTCATTCATTCAATTCATCCTTACTTAATTCACATTTTGTTACTGATGACTATGTTAAACTGTAGGTACTTCTTACTTTTTAATTTAATTCCCACGGGAGCCACATATTGAGAAATGTCGTGCAATAGAATTAAAAGAAACAATTTGATCAAAGAATTTAATTGAAATGCAGTGAACACAAAGACGAAATCGTTACAAGAACATTCCTAGAATTCCTACATACAGACAGATTGCTAATTGGAAACAGTGTTTTAGAGAAATGAAAGATCTGAGACAAAACTTTTAACGCCTGGAATTGTATTTGATTTCAAAACGTTCGTTTATTCCAATGTTGTAAGGTTCAAAATTGCGTTGTTTTGGTTTGGGAACGGTAAATGCAAGATGGTGACGCGACAAAGATTAGGGAACTCGTCGTTGGATTCTCATTGACATGTTGTGACTGAGGATTGTTTATACCATTCAACTATTTCCCTAGCATTATTGTTATCGATCATGAACCAATATCGATTATAACTGAAAGAAGGATATTTAGTAACACCCAACCTAAACCTTTTTTTTATTTGTAGATTTATGTTTGTACGTACCATAAATATACAAATAATAAAAAATGTAAATCATTATAAATCTATCTAAATTATTTTTTATTGACAGTAGTTTGCTATGGAAAATCATCATTATTTAACACAATGTTGTAGTTAAAATGATATTTTCTTAGTATTTAACAGTTTTATTAAGAATATTATGTAAATACTATGACCATACAAGTAGTTGCAGAAAGAGATAAAAAAGATTTTTACACCAACACTTTTACAACCACATTTTTCCGTACATTTTTTATCAAAAATATTAATCTAACGTCATAAATGACGCAATTTCCGCAAAAATCGAAACATATAAAAGATCCTCAAAAGAGCAGCATCACATAGCGTATTACTGACATCACAATGCTCACAGATGCACCCGTCGCATCGGATTGGGTGACGGCTGCACTGTGCACTATGCAACTCCGCCATTTCACAGTTTTCACAGTTTCCCGACTTCACGCATCAACTAACACATTTTAATCTTTTTAGAAAATTTGAAATGCATAATAATATTTGCTGATGAAAATAAAATAAAATCAATTGAAAAACATTGTATTATCAACCAGTACGAATATATAGTATCTTTCAAATACCTGGGTACTTTTGTTATCAACATCATGAACAAACATACCTATCAAAAGTATAATAGGTATTGTTAAGTTTTATATCATTAACTAATTGTAATATACTTCCGATCAGTAAAATATAGATGAATTATTAATTCGACCAAATTTTATGAGACATATCGTTTCTTCGACTAGCTGCAGGAGAAAATTGTTAATTCGATCTCGTTATTCGATCATTTTAATTTCGATATCCCGTGGTACACTAGCGATTATAATTCTATAAAAAAAGGAAAGCGTCTTAAAAATTCAAAGTCTTAAAAAAACGTAGTTATAATGATGTCTTAAGTATATTAAAAACAAAATGCTTATTAAAAGTACATTGCCCTATCTCCAAAACACATGTTTGTCGTTAACTCAGCCCCTAAACTAAGTAGATAAACTAAACTTAAGTGGATCACGTAATCATGTTTTATCTAAGCGTTATTATAAATCGTTGACTATTATCTTAATGGTGATTATGCCTCGTGAAGTAGTGGAATTTATACGATGCTATTATTATAATTTAGTGGCCTATTGTCATAGAGACTGACGAATAAAAAAAAATCTTTTAATATATCTATACATATAATAAAACAGTAAAAATAATTTGTCTGTACATTTAATATTTTTGACTGAAACGGATAGAGGGACACTTAAAAAGAATAATAGAAGGCAAAAATTTTTTTTTTTAATATCTTGTCTGTCTGTATGTACGCGTTTCACGCTAAAACTACTGGACGGATTTGAATGAAACTTTTTTGTTGTATAGCTTTTAAGCCTGGGCAACATAAAGGCTATAATTGATTTTGAAAACTGGAACACCTGATGAAGAACCATAACGGAACAGCTAAACTATAAGTAATATGGAAATGGTGCCGTAACAAAAATCGTTCAACCTGATGAGCATTTTCTGCCGACGTATAAAAATTGAAGATCTGGAACATCTGATGAAAAGCTCCAAGAGACCAGCTACACTATAACATATATGGAAATGGCGCCTTAGCAAAAATCGTTCAACCTGATGAGCATTTTCTGCTGACGTATAAAAATAGAAGATCTGGAACATCTGATGAAAAGCTCCAAGAGAGATTTTTCATCTAAGCGAAACTCACGCGGGCGAAGCCGCGGGCGACAGCTAGTATACTATATTATAAAAGTTGTATTTGCAGGGCATTAATTATTTTGCATCAATTTGGTGTTTTATTTCCTATACAAATTGTAATCGAGATTAGCCAATCAAAACTTAAAAGAAAAAGCTCTTCACGTTTATTACCCAATAACCTAAATATTAAATATGATAGTAGTAACTTAACTATATATTGTTATTGTTTTATAATAATTTCCCATAAAATAATGGTGGATAATCCGTAATTTCAAAGTTTTTGGCCATGAAAAGTAGCAAACATGACCATGCTCTAGACAGAATTCAATTTTCGCACGTAGATTTCAACATATAACAGAAGCACTAGACCAATCAATATTTACCAAAGCTTATAGATCAAAGGTAAGGTTTGTAGTTAACACGTTACGGAGCACTGACGGCCGCACAAAGCCGTGGGTATTGGTTCGACCATGCACGATGAAGGCTCGATATTACAGGGTTTGTAACGTAGTTCACACGTTGGAGATTCGGATTAGAGATTGGATATGTTGGAGACTAAATAAATATATACGGACAAATCACACAGATTGAGTTAGCCCCACAGTAAGTTCGAGACTTGTGTGATCTCAATGATACTATATTTTATAACAAATACATATATAGATAAACATCCAGGCCAATCTGAAAAAGATCATTTTCCATCTTGACCCGACTGGGGATCGAACCTCCGGTGTGGCAGTCCGGCGTGATGATCGTTGGGACACGGAGGTAATCAAAGAGGAGACTAGCTTTAGCTGTCGACTTTACCCGCGTGAATTTAGTATTTACCAATTCACCCTAGGGGTGGAATTTCCAAAATTCCTTTCTTAATGCTCACTTGCGCTATATAAATGACTTCTCTGCAAAATTTCAGATTTACTCTGAACGCTGAAATTTACAACATTTTCGCCTGAAAATATAGAATCTGCCTAGATTATTTGTACTTCGAGCGTAGGTAGTAGCAGTATCAGATTGTGCAATGCAACTTAAATGAGGATTAAGTTCAGTTGACATTAAATCTAATTATTATATTAATAAAATCATGATTATCAAAATTTTGTTGCAAGTAGCCCAATAAAAGCTATGTTAGAAATCTCATCTCTAAATTAAATAGGTGAAAAACAAAATTCCCTAGGCGAAACCGAGCGCCTAAAGTCCTAACTAATCTTAACTAATATTATAAATGCGAAAGTGAGTTTGTTTCTTATTTGTTTGTTACCTCTTTACCTACTGAATCAATCTTACTGCAATTTCGCATACACATAGTTAGAAGTACTGAGAAGGACATAGCGTACCTTTCATCCCGGGAAAAAGTACTGTTCCCGTGGGAAATTCACGCGGGCTAAAGCTAATAAATATATAAATACAAATATTTAACTAATACTTAAGCCTCGTTAACAACAATTGTTAAAATCGTTAAAACATTGTAACGTCAACATTACAATAGGGCAGATGTTAAAATTCTGCAAAGTAACAGGTAGATTCAATGGGTCGCCACCAACGTGAGTTACCAGGTAACTCAAAACCCTATACGGGTCTCGGGGAATTGGGTGAAATGGTCCCAGCATAAGTGGACTGATCACCCATCTGGTGCTCGCGCTGGCGTCCCCACATAGTAAATAATAAAATAATAATAATAAGCCTCGTTAAAGTCCCCAAGTTAAACGCGTACTTTATTTTCGACGTAAAAACAACAAGGGTGTCCTAAACTCGTCAGTGTCGGCTTTCAAATAAAACAGACAATTAAAGAACACCCTGTCGTAAGGGTCGATGTCATTATGTGCTGCTATCGGGTTGCACTGACATCTTAATATTGACAGTTATTTTAGGAGCCTACTTGAAACCTCCATTCAAAAAAATTCAAAATTTTGTAAGTATAAATCTTAACAGCCATAAATGTATGTTGGAGTCTTTTAGCGTAGAAATGTTAGAACCAGTAGTCCGTGCCATACCTATTCCAGCTGCTTCTCTTCCCGATTGTAAAAGCTCAATATCCAGCGACTTTTTACTCTGTCCACTCCGTAAAGGATAAAGACGTGATACTATCTCCACGTAATGACACCGACAGGAGCATAGCTCCTAAAATAGAAAGAAGTCAACTATTTAGACTAATGATAATTTTTTAACACAAATTGCTCAGACCCAGTTAAGAAAATATCTACATCAGTATAAGTGTATGTGAAATTTCAAAACAAGTTTTTCCTTAATATTATTCGGATAATATCTTCTATTAAATTTTACACTTCACAAAGTGTCCAATTTTATACTTTTGATAGCAAAAAGTGATTGGACATAAAATCTAAAACATAAAAAATGGTTATCCAACACTCGGGTGTATTAAATTCCGACACGCAAAGGGTGGGGGTGGCTAAATATCCGATGTCTTATTATTTTCAGTCAAACCCCCCTACCTAGTACTGATTAAATATTTCATCAATAACTTTCTTTGATTTTTCTTCAAGAAAGTCCAAGGAAAAATATGTATTTTTACGTTACACCTAGTTTTACGTAATATAATTTACGTAAATTAGTGTAATGTAAAAATACATAGGTATTTGATTTTTTATATACATACATACTTATTATCACGTCTTTTTCCCGTGGGGGTAAGCAGAGACTAGCTATTTCCACTTGCTACGATCCTTACAAATCTCTCTTGATTCCTCTATACTCATCACTCTCTTCATACATCTTCATATATCTCCGGTAATGGGTGCTCCTAAATCTGTCTTTAATTTTTATTATGTGTCCTAGTAATGGTCAAATATTTATAAGCGTTGTAAATAATAATGACCTTATATCTATATCATAACTAAACAAGATAACTACAGTATATATTGATAGCATGTTTAAAGACACCTTTAGTTAAAATGCTTTAAAAATGCTCCGCCGTAAAAAAGTATGAAATTTTGCACAACGCTTAGTAGAACCTAATTAATATCGAATTCTTATATTTCCATGAGAAAGTAGTTTAGTTATACAGACAGTTATTAAATAAAGTTAGACGTATCATTCTCATATTCAGTTGTATGTAGTTAGTTGTAATAAAGTTAGAGTTATCATACTCATATTCAGTCATATGTACATAATGTAAGTATATAGAGGGAAAAATAACGCGACTATGCTCAGCTATGATCTTATATTATGATGTAATTAGTTCTAAAATATTACATTCCATTTGTGTCATTCATGATCATGTCAAATCAACAGCTATAATTGATTCTAATCCTTCTTAAATAAGAGCAATCGCAATCATCAATCGATACTCGATACACGCAGATACATGCATTGATTACAGGCGAGTGGGCACGTGCGCTAAACACACACGTATCGCCATCAATATTCATAAAGTCGAATCGATTCTGATACGAGGATTTGTTAGTTACGTGGCCCTGTTTAAATTAAGGCTTACATAGTAGGGCTGGATAACTGACTTCAGAGATTAAACCCTTTACAGCTCAAAAAACAGGTTAAAAAGTTTATTTGAGTATCGGTTTTTTTTTTTTTTTTCTTTTTTTTTTTTTTTTTTGTAGTCTACTCTATCAGCGGACAGAGTTTTTATTTTCTAATTATTTAAATTTTAAACTGATTGTTTTTTCTTTTTAGCTTCTTTTGTATCGAAGTACAAAATTGTCGTATTTACTTATATATTGTATACATTTATTTACTTTACAGCTCTAATTTTTATTCCTCCTCCTCACATCTTCTACCACCATCAAACAAAACTTCAAAAATATTCCCCTTTCCCTTTCGTTTTTCATTATTTCTTTAATCTCTTCCTTTAACAATCTCTTTCCTAACTCCTGCTCCATGTTAAATCTTTCCCTTCCATGGACAGGGCAGTCCAATATTACATGCAACAGAGTTTCCTCTGTTGCATCGTCGCAGATGCACGATGGACTCTCCTTGCGCTTGAATCTATGCAAGTACTCGGAGAATCCACCGTGCCCCGTCAAAACTTGAGTGAGTATCGCCTTTGGCTGGAGCTGCCTCACGACTTTGTATGCTGCGGCGGCGTCCGGGAAGAACACCTTTGTGGTGCCGGCCGTCTCACCCGTGACGTATCTCCGGTCCCATTCCTCAAGCGACTGATTCCTGATCTGTCGCTTGACGAACGAAACCGGACATGGATCATAATCTGGTTTGCGCTTGGCGTGCAGCGCTGCCTCCTTAGCCAGCTCATCGGCCCTCTCGTTGCCCCTTATACCAACGTGTGCTTTTACCCAGTAGAGACCCAGAGTTTTCCGCTGTTTTTGGCATTGTTTTATGTGCTCTCTGGTCTCTAGTGCTAAGGGGTGAGTGGTGCCGCTGTTCGTAACCGTTTCTAGTGCAGAGCGGGAGTCGCTGAAGATGCCGTACGTCACTTGATTTGCTTTGAGGGCAAATTTTGCCGCCTCACTTATGGCGTACAGTTCCGCCTGATACACCGTGCTATACGACGGTAGGGATAGCTTCCGCGTTCTCGCTTCGGTATCTCCGATCCAGATAGAGAGGGCCGCTCCTACTTTCCCCTCTATCTTACTACCGTCGGTGTATATCTTGACGTCTTGGGAGCTGTTTGCGTCAATGTCGGCCTGGTTTTCTAGGCATTGGAACTGTATCGCCACAGTTTCCGCTGGGTGAGGCGAATCCGCATATTTTGCCCTCTGCTCCACCTCCCAGTCGCCCAGCATTTGGACGGGTATCCCCCTCCTGGCCTCATATAGGGCGGCTGCTTCCCGCACCTTGAGGTCCAGGGGAGGACACCCGCCAATACTAGGGCGGCATTGAGGGACACCGTCCTGTACGATCTACACATCTTCTGCGCGAATCCCCTCTGCACTATGTTCAGCCTCTTTTGCACGCCAAGCTTTCCGACTGCCGGTGCCCACACCGCCGCAGCATATGTTATTACAGGGACTATAACTGCCGTGTAGATTGACCTGATGACCTCCTCGTGGAGTCCCCAGCTCACTCTTGCGGCCCTGGACAGCTGCCCATAAATCGCCAATGCCTTGTTACATATATATGTAACATGGGCATTGAAGGTCAAGCTAGCATCTATCCAGAGTCCCAAGAGCTTGATTTCTTGGGACATTCCAATGCCTATCCCGCCCATGCTCAGGCGCGGGGTGTCGTACTTAAGTTTGCGCGTCAGGACCATTGCATTGGTTTTATGAGGCGCAAACTTAAGTCGATTCTGTGTACCCCACTCCTGCACATAGGCCAGAGCGGCATTGGCACGTCCCTCGATCTCCAGAGCTGTGTCCCCCACGAAGAGCAACACCACATCATCCGCGAACGCCTGGCAATAGTCCCCGCGGCGCTCAAGTCCAACCAGAAGCGGATTTAGGAGGACATTCCAAAGGAGGGGTCCGCCAATGGATCCCTGCACGCATCCTTTGTTTGTGGACCTCACGGCTTCGGTACCTGCGTACCGCACGGTCACCTTTCTTTGGTCCAGATAACTATCAATGGCTCTTCTTAGATTCACTGGGCACTTTTCCTCAGCCAGACGTATTTTTATGGCCGGCCACCAAGCACTATCAAACGCCCCCTCTATGTCCAGGGAGACCAGCACAACTATCTTTTTGTCCGACAATCTGTCTCGTATGTGGTTTACCAGGTCATAGAGGGCGTCTTCAGTGCTTCTTTGTGGCATAAAACCGTACTGGCGAGTACTGATACGCGAGTGAAGGTGCCATTTTAGCCTCCGGACCAACAGCTTTTCCAGGATCTTTCCCAGCACTGGCAACAACCCTATGGGTCTGTACGACTTTGGAGTCGTGTAGTCGGCCTTTCCCGGTTTTCTGAGGATGACTACTGTGGCCTCTTTCCATAAAACTGGGAAATACCCCATTTCCAGGCACTTATTTGCCAGCGCTAGGAAAAATTCCGGATTGACCGAGATTGCGAGGGCGCAGATATCCGCCGTGAGTCCATCGGAGCCTGGCGCTTTCTTCGGGTTGAATTCGTTCACCACTTCCCACAGCTCCTCAAGGGTGAATGGAGGGTCATGTTTTTCATCATGACCCTTTGCATTTACAGACGAGGCTGCTTTCCGGGTCACACGGTGGTGCTGACTATCCTCCTCCTCCATGTCCTTCGGGTAGAAGGTTTCCGCGAGCCATTGTGCGGATTCCTCCGCGCTTAACCCAATCCCTTCCCTCACTAATGGCACTTCCCCCTGTCTCTTGGCCGTCCTGCTTATCACCCTGTAAATTCCTTCCCACATTCCTTCTCTATCCTGCTTTTCACAAAATTGTTTCCAACTTCTTATCTCCGCTTCCTTGGCCTCTTGTTCATATTTTTCTTTCTGTTGCAGGTATTGCGTAATCACGTGGTCGCGGCGTCTCGGGGCTGCCCAACGGATCCTGCGTTTCCTGCGGACCATCTCCTTCTTCGCTTCTTCGAGCTCCGGCGTCAGTATCGGTTTAAATTGAACTCATTTCTACTCATAATCAGAATTTCACAGGAAAGTTCCTGATAAAGGGATAATATTAAGTAATTTTGATAGGAAAAAGTTTTCCTATCAAAATTACTTAATATTATCCCTTATTCCCAACGCAACAACTAGCATTTCGGAATGACCTCTGCTGAAATGAAATGCCTAATGAAATGTAGATATTCAGTACATGGTAGATATTCCCTCAAAACAAGAGCTTATTCTGTAAAATTCCGTCTAACCATGAACTTCGATGCGTCCCGGACCTAATCCATAGTCTATTTACGGACGATCGTAAAACTTATAAATAATAAACGTGCGTGATGCTGCCCTCGGATAAGATAGGAGAAATAGAGTTAAGATACCGTACAGAGTGGCTACTAGTACCTGTCCTTGTCTATTTATAATCGGGCCGAAACCTAAACTCCCGTATGACAGGTGTCATCAGGGTCAAGCCCAAGAAGTTCCGAATTTTTTGATTTTTAAATCTATGCGCGGAAATGTAGTACTTGAACTTCCAGCTTGCCCGTTTAGAGAGTTCCATTGCATCCGGCTACAATAAATCGATTGTGAAAATATAAAAAATCGCGATACATCGTCTAATTTTTCGATTTATTTAATAAGGTTTGTTATTGATGTTTAAATGCTGAATATAACAATTATTGCACGTTAGATTTTAAAAAAAAATAACAATAAAGCAATACAAAAAAAAATAGAAAGAGGGACAAGAATTCGCGCAATCGTATGAATCGTGACGTCAGAGTAGATAATATTATTCACCATGAATTTATTATCCATGTTAGTGACTATGACAGCTACTTTGATGGTTCAGACTTCTGATTAATAAAAATAATTAATTTATTTGGATTTGTTTTTTTACGTAAAATCAAATAATCGTAGCGACTCGTGTTTAGGTACATCACTGTCAAACTGACATACGTCATACACGGGAGTTTAGGTTACGGCCCGATTATAGTTATTTTATCATCGATGTGCGCGCGCACAGATGTTAAATTACAATAAGTCTAGATTTTAAAATCATATTTGTATCTTGAATAAACATGTTTTGTGTATCTAAATAAACAAATCTCTTAACAGAGACAAAAATGGAACAGAATTGAAAACTTATTATTTTTTATTTTATTTTATCTCAGTGGAAAACTTACAGCTAAATGTCAACAAAACATTAACAATAAGGACAAAAGCCATTTACAAGTTTGCTTATTTGTTTATTTTGTTCAGAGGTGTGTCTGAAGATTTAACTTAAGATTTAGCTTTTTTAAATTTTTAATTGCTTGAATTGACTTCTAGCGCCCCGCCCCGGCTTCGCTCGGTAGGTACATATGTAAATTATAGCCTACTAGCTATCGCCCGCGTGAATTTCCCACGGGATCAGTGCTTTTTCCCGGGATGAAAGGTACCCTATGTCCTTCTCCGTACTTCCAGCTATATGTATACGAAACTTCAGTAAGATTGGTTCAGTAGATAAAGCGTAAAGAGGTAACAAACAAACAAACCAAGCAAACTCACTTTCGCATTTATTATCTACTAGCTTTCGCCCGCGGCTTCGCCCGCGTGAATTTCCCACGGGATCAGTGCTTTTTCCCGGGATGAAAGGTACCCTATGTCCTTCTCCGTACTTCCAGCTATGTGTATGCGAAATTTCAGGAAGATTGGTTCAGTAGATAAAGCGTGAAGAGGTAACAAACAAACAAACCAACAAACAAACTCACTTTCGCATTTATAATATTAGTTAGGATGTCACGCAGGTATATGCTGTGTAGCTTTCTATTGGTGAAAGAATTTTTTAAATCGGTTCAGTAGTTCCGAAGTTACCTCCTACAAACAAACTCGCAAACTTACAAACATTTCCTCTTTATATAGTGTGAAATATGATTACCAATGATGAATATACTCTGCGTAAACTATTTACTCATTAAGTAGTAGAGGGCGATGATAACAGAATGTTTTTTCTACTATCAATACTCGAGACGATCGAAAAGGGGGGAACTGGGAACGCACTACATGAATGCTGATGAATCCATGCAGACAATTAATTTACTTGTGAGTTAGTTACTAATAGTTACACAACGATACGTATATATGGTATGGTATTGGCTTTTGCAAAGTAGGTATATGTATACAGTAGCAATTTCTTTTTTTTGTGTTTATGTGTTAGCCTAAAAAAGTCGTTTTCTGTAGTTATTGCCTATATGGAATCTAAATAACAAATTAAATAGCTAAATATGTGAGTAATGCATAATTTCAAGTAGTCTTTCTTTCATGCGTTTACAGAATCACGTCTTTATTCCTTACGGGGTAGACAGAGCCAAGAGTCGTGAGACTCGAAGGCCACACTTAGCTAAATAGTGGGCTTATTGATGGGCAGGGCTTGAAACCGGTTAATAAAAAACCTAAAAAATAAGTGTTTTGACCTGGTTACGCAGTAACGCTCGGGCCATTACGATCGGAGTGAAAACCCTTTTGAATCGGTCTCGCGAGCGGAAATTACCTGGTTAATCCCGCGCGGGCGAGTGACAAGGACGGGTATATCGCTCAGCGTTTTATCTCACTTACGCATTTGCAAGTCTCAACGTGTAGATTGGTTAGATTTATATCGAGCGAGAGTGAGAAATAATCATTGTTAGAGCGAGATAGAACACGATCGTCGAAAAGAGCGAAATGTTTTGGGTCTTTCCGGTATTTTGAACAGGAACTGAAATGATATCGCGCTTTGAACATAACCAGAAATAATATATGGTTTTGCTCAACCGTAACTGATTTAAAACGCTCTTTTTTTAAATGTATGGCGCATCGAGTGAGCTGGTTTAGAATTTTAACCAGGTTAGCAAGCCCTGTTGATGGGATAGAGATTCCTTTCTTTCATGCACATGATAATCAATATATTTCTCATCAATAAAAGCCTGTTTGTGCCTAAAATGAACATCCGAAAATAAGTTTACAAAAAAATATATTGTGTTAGGTAGAGATCATTTTAATCTGATTTCTGATATAAATTAGCTTACGAGCAAAGTCATGGGCAAATGCAACTATTAAGCCTAAGACTTCTAAATGCAATTTTAGGCAGGTATCCCGTACCTATAAGAAAGATTAATACACCCAGGACCCTAGCACTGAAAGCAAAATTCAAAAAGGGTCAAAAACCGCCCCCGATGCATTCATATCTTTATAAATCGATGTTAGTGCACAACAGACATACAAATAAGGCCTGCCCCGCCGGGAATCGAACCTGAGCCTACCGCACCGGGGACGTGACTGGTGTGCCGATGTGGAGTTGTAGAGTTTTATTTTTTTGCTTGTAGTAGAGCGCGCGCAAAATTTAAACTGAGTGGAGTTTGCATTGACAGGCGAATTACTAACCCTGTGTTATTATGCATTTCTTTGAAAAAAATAAAAAAGAAATATAATACTTACCTACAACAAATTGAAAAACAAAAGTAGAGCCAAGCAGTTTTGGTGTTTTTTAGACCGCAATAATCGGCTTATCTCGCCCATTGGAATATTTGACGAATTCTATTGGGCCCTCTGTCGGTAGAAGAACTTAACAAAAATAAATATGGTTCCGTATAAACTTTTGAAAATAATGTTTAAATTTGTATAATATGAAAAATTAAATGCACTAAGTTTCTAATCGCATAAAATTTATTTTGGCTTCTCTTTTTTCTTGCCTTGTTGAATGGGCTGCAAGGTCTATAAACTCATACCCCGATCGAAGAAATTTCTATAGAAATAAGTAGTACCTTTGCACTTAGTTTTAATATATTTTATGTTTCCTATCATTGTATTTGTTGTGTACAAAAATTAGTATATAAATAAATCATACTTTTTGGGTCAAAACAAATGACACTTTTTGAGTCGATTTTGAAAACACTTTTTAGATAGATTTAATTTCGGAGTCTCTGAACCAATGAAACCTAAAAAAGATGTTGTACAATAGTTATTTTCACAATTCACGTTTTATCATTCATTTTATCGCAGGTAAAGCTTTCAGCGTGCAAAACAAAATACGAATTTATTTTGGCTAACAATAGCTCTTCTACGGAACCACAAAACTAAATTCCGTCCAGATGCGGCCATTCCCACCACACTTCTGATTGACACCGGATCGTTCACGGTTCGCCGGCAAAATGTACCCCATTATTTTGCTGAGTGAGCCGTCCTGAAAATAATAAAGCATTTCCAGGATGACAGCTTTGCAATGAACGTGTGTATTTTATTTTGAATGTTATTTTATATAGATAGGTGATTGGAAGCGGTTATTGAAATTATTGTAGCAAAAAACGATGTTGCTATCTCTTTTTTCACCTTTTCCGTTTTTCATCTACCCTTAATCAAAATGTTTAGTTTCGATGTAATATTAATAAAGGTTTTGTTCTTGAAAATGCCCTAAAAGATTTATTTCAGTTGCTACTTTTATATCGTCCTGTTATTTTTAAGGTCCTCGAAAGAAATGTTCAATCTCTCTCGTTGCAAATTAAAATCGGAAAGCGCAAATAGACGAAAAAATCCAATTTTCAATTGGAACAGGCTCTGCAAATTGGGTCAAATCCATAACGGTTCTAGCCCGTAAATCCCAAACTTCGTATTTCGAACGGAGTTACGGCCCATCGACCAATTGGACGGCCGCTTATCGCCGTCCAATGACATCGACCGATTACACCGGCGCCGTAAATTCGAAAATGGAACTCAACTTCGTTAATTACTGAGAACCCGTTCCGTTATCTCGCGAGGGATCTCCCATTCCAAATATTAAATTTTGAATCTAGATGTAACGTCGTACTACGCATGGAATTATGTTCGAAATTCAAATTAGAGGAGTTTTTATGCAGCTATACCAATCAAAAAATACAACATGCTTTTGTAATGCTTTTTAGATGTTTTAATGAGGGTTTTCTGAAATGTCTCTCATTTTCTCAATCTCACTCCGGATCCGGATGTCTGTCTGCACTTGGGCGGTATATCCGAAGTTCCATTATCATTGGTAGGTACCTATAAGAATTGAAGTTTCGTCAGTAGCCAAATCTCACAGACATTTATACAGTTTTACATTTTTTTAAAAACTCACATCAACATGGGGAAAATAACTAAAACATTGCAGCGGTGGTAACACTGAAAGATTTCGTTGCGCAAGAGTCTAATCAAAAGCACGTAGCTATCGAAAGTTTAGTGTTGATACAAATTAAATGCAAGTGCACTAGAAAGCAATCGTTAAAACAATCGGAATCGGTATGGCTCGTGACACGAAGCGATTGTTGCGATATTAACGGTTCATTAAATCGAACGGACTATAACAATCATTTACCGATGCGACATCGATTCCAATCGAATCGAATGGGATCGCTTAATTAATATTATTTGAAGGATGTAAATTGGAGAGTCAGGACTTGCTTGCTATTTTGTGAGTATGGCGAAGTGAATGTGAGTCGTCTTGCATGTGATAAAAATGCAATAGTTGCTTTTTTACATGACTGACTAAAAATGAGAGATTATGTTCAGAAATCAGAAATGTTTATTTGCGAGAAAACAGTACAAAAGACACAGTCAGTCAGTACAGTACAGTGTTTTCAGGGTTCATGTATGTATGTAAGTTTCTTTATTCCACTATAAGTCCCAGATTTTGATGTGAGAGTCATTTTTAGATTCCTTGCATCATTCCTCCGAGTGACAGGCTATGTGAGTTGTCAGTCATGTTTTTTTAATTAGCTTGTTTTAATTAGAGTATTAAATCTCATTAAAGATTACCGAAGATACTATTAAGTATTTTGTGACATTACATTTAGCAAAATACTAGCCTGTGCCCGCGACTTCGTCTGCGCATATCTCAGGTTCTAAGCGGCGTATAAAGATGATTGGCCCTATGAAGACACCTCATAGTTTTTTTCTTAAATATCTTCTATGTACAGACACAGAACAGTTACAGTTTTATTATATGAATTAATTGATAATGAAAGAGCCTTGTTCGGTTAAAATACAAATTAACAATAAAAAACAACAGAACAGTAAAATTAAACATTGTACCGGTAACACTATTGCGGACAATCAAGAGACGGCCCTAATGAAACCAACACCAATTAAAATATTGCCTCTTGCAAACAAACCGACGGCAGTCATTGGCTTCGTTACTGTTCAACTGTTCAATTTTGACTGCAAAAAGGATTATTTTGCATTTTTGGCGAGAAATATTTCGTTTGATTTGAGAAGAGTCGCGCGTACACTTAAGTTCATTCAACTCATTTTCATGGTAATGAAATGAGAATGAGAATTATCCCTGTCTTTGTTTTTTTGTTAGAAACTACAACATAAAGTCCTTCAATAAAGGCTTGGAAAAATTTATTTATGGCCGAAAACGCGCATGGGCCTTCTTCATCCCGCATCTTTGGTGATGATGATGAATACTATCCCTGGTGATCTCTCGATCGGCAGCATGCAGCTTGCCAGCTAGCAGCTCCGCATGTGCTCCGCAGCGGCGATGGTAATGGTGATGATAATGTTAATGGTGATGATGGCATAGGTCGCGTCATGTAAGATGAACGATGGCAGTAAAGCTGCGCAGTAAGCAATTTCTCGGTCTATGTGGCACATGCGATTGGTTCGTCAGTCGTACCAATGCCCTTTTTTACACCCTCCTCTCTTTTCCAGCTTTCTTTTTATATGACGAGAACTATAGTAACCGTGAAGATATAAATACCTGCAGCTTGCCGGCCAGCCGCGCCGCGTCGGCCTCAACGACGATGGTGATGACGATGGTAATGGTAATGATGATGGTAACGGTGAAAATATAAATACCTGGTGATCTCTCGCTGGGCCGCATGCAGCTTGCCGGCCAGCCGCGCCGCGTCGGCCTCAGCGGCGCGCGCTCGCGCCTCCCAGTCGCCGCGCGCGCGCCTCTCGCGCTCCGCATCGCTGCGCGCCGCACCCTCGCGCTGTTAACAAATATAAAAACATATTTTAAAATGTATTTATTTAATTTATTAACTATCTATTTATTTATAAAACTTGTAATTATAATTTTTTTGTATTCCTTAGTTTTTTAGTTTTTAATTTTAGTATTTTAAAATTAGCTTGTATCTTTTTACAGTTCATTATTCAATTCAAGTTTAATTTTACATTGTACCCAATAGGCCTGTTGACAAAATTTGGAAATTCGTTTAAAACTATAGCTTAGTATCTATTTTACCCCAAAAATATAATATTTTTAGAAAAATAGGCCTTTTATGTATGTATTTTGCGTTTTTATAAATTAATTTAAAATTGTCATTTAAAAAGGCCAAGACTGTCATGGCGTCTTGAATGACGTCACGCCTCGCGAAACAGTCGAGTTTGTTTATGTCAGTCAAGGAGATTTTTTAATAAATAATGGATTCCTCTTATTATAAATACTGTATAGTACCCCAGTGTAAAAGCACAACGGTAAAAAAGCCAAACAAACTATTCATATACGTTCCAAATAAGAAACAAATGCGAAGAAAGTGGTTAGAAATGGCAAGGAGGCAAGATGCTCATAGTCTATCAACTAGGTATTTTAAACTTTGTATTCGCTAACCTCAAAATCAGTTAATTACATTACACAGTAGGTAAATGTGACTCTCTGACTGGTAATTGCTAATTAAATAAAACTTTATTTGTTTTTCACATTATACTTACATAGAGGTGTTATAATTGCGGAATCCCGATGAGCAAAAGTCGGTGTTCGATCCGAAAAAATTTCCAAGCATAACGGCGTCAATTTTGGGCAAATTACTGCTGTTTCCTTTGGTAAATCGTGATTTCATGGTGTCTTTAAGATTAAGCTTCAAACAAACTATCAATTCAACAATAACTGCTAAAAAAACGAAAAGCGTATAAAAATAATCAGTTCACTTTATACGAAAATGACAGCTACAACATGATGTTTTTCGAGGAGTGACGTCACGCTTCTCTGATTGGTGTTTAATATCACGTGATTGAATGCCTCATTTTACCGATTTTATTTTCCAAAAATATTATTAATCTTATATTATTTTAATAATAATAATGTTTTTTTTGTTTACTACATATCATGATTAATCATTAGAAACTCTAAGCCACCCGATTTATTCTTAGTGGAAACAGGCCTATTATGCCTGGTAGTTTTAGCATGATAAGTAACTTGTATAAAAACACATAACTAGCTTTAATTGATACCTTTGGTTTGAGTATTCATGAAAAAAAAATCTTGAAAAAATCTTTCATCCAGAAACTACTTTACCCACAGTAAATTACAATTACTTGATGTGTTTATTATATCTTACACACAGTAACATTTATTTACTTATTGACAAAGTAAAGATAAAAAAGGAACTTGTATAGCAGATTATTCTCTCGTTTAATAGCTACCATCTTTTTGAAATTCTTTAAAAGCACAACGTTTCACAAACAATACATCTTCTGAAGACTTCGCAGAGGAGCAGAACTATCAAACTTTAATATTGTTCATTTATTTTAAGCTCAGAATAGAGCCGTCAATGGACGCGGAACTGAGTTGGAACTCGTTCAATTTCCGTCCTGAACAGAGTTAACTATCTTTGTTGGGAGAATATTTCAATTAATGTATATTGCTCTAGAAGATAGTTCGTTATCAGTATATATAAAATAATCATCGTTTATTCTAACTAGTATATTTATAATTCTTCCGTTACTGACTAACTGAGTTACTGACAGACAACGTACAGCCAAAACTACTCGCGATCCCATGACGCCCCCAGCAACGGCAGGCGCGGTAACGCCGCAGGGGTTTTAGTGGGTAGTCTGGGCCGTCTAGCGGCCCAGGAGTCCCACACTCAGTGCCTAAATGCATTTCCCCCTGCGAAATCAAAAAAAAAAAAAAAAAAAAAAAAAGGTGTAGGAAGCTGATATATGGTATGGATATAAGCTGAAATCTCCTAAGAGAGTGTAGTGGAGCACTAAGAGAGGATTTCCCGAAATTCCCGGGGGAACAAATTCCCGGACCCATGATAGTTTATTATAATGTCTAACTAGTGACCTAGTTGTTAAGACTCCTAAGACGTCACCTGAGGTCGAAGGTTTGAACAACTTGTGCCTCATGTTTAGTCACATCTTTTTAATCATGCCTTTCTTAATCGGTGCGTAAAATCTTAAAACTATTTTCAGTCTGAAAGTATGTCCAAAAGTTGTTATTGGAAAATCCGTATATTTTCTAAACTAGTGCAACAGCGCTATTTTGATTTGCATCGATTCTTCTTTGAACCATAAAACTGTAGCCAACGAGTGCAATTTTATATCGTCTTCGGAAGAGAAAAATGCATTCGAAAAGTAGGTAAACGGGATAGTGTCCAACGGGATATACGAAGAGATGATATAGTGCTGATAAATGGCACGAATTGCCGTACGTGAATAATGGATCAGAGGTGTAGTGTATATCAATGGACTGACTATGTTATTCTTATCTCCTATAAAAAAAGTTAAAAGTTGTGTTATATTATTAGCCAAGTCGAAAAAATGAATACAACAAAGAACATAATTAACTACAGAATGTATAGAGTCTGGTCGTTTCTTAACCTATGATATAGATATAAAAATTGTTTTATTTCTATTGGTTTTCATTGCAATTTCATCTTTTTGAATCTCATTCACCAGTATTGCTGTGCTGTGTTGTATTTCCATTGTTTTACAAATATTTTGTCAACTATAAATAAATTCCAATAAATTTTATCCAAGAGCAAAACTTGCGTCTCAAGACTCTAAAGCATAGAAATAGCGTGCTTTATCTCCGGAACTGATAAAAAATCCAATTCCGCTGTCGAGTCCACTTGTGACGTCACCGCAGTCCACTTGTGACGTCACTGTAGGACCTCTACTTGTATCTGTCCTACGCATGTGTCGTTTGATGTTGGAACGAACACAAAGGATCAAATTACGAGTGCTTTTAGATTAGAATTAAACGTTAATTCAGAGAATTCGAGATACTTGATGAACGAAGACGTGAAAATCAAAGCGTAACTCAAGGTCTTTTTTAAAACCACAGATGGAAACGAAATCTACTAAAACAAAGCTAAAATTTAGCCTGAAAATATAGCATTCCTGTAAAAATTCTCATATTTTGTAAGAAACTGAAATCAAACAAAATAAAAATGCGTATTTTCAAAATCTCGATTAGACTGATAAATAATTTGAAAACTGAACTATTTAGAAACTAAAACATTTACACAAATAGCAATGTTAGTATAATAATATAGTATTAATATAGTAATTTTACTTAAAAAATAAAATCCAAAAAATTATAATTCAAATCCAAAGGCTTCTTACACAGATTCATAAAATCCTGCCCTGATCCAAAAAAAGTGAGGATAAGGGCATTAAAATAAAATGGCTGATGTTAATGATGATTCAAATCCTAAGGCTTTAAACAGAAAATCTAGTCTCAAATACCTCAACTGTTCAATCATAATCATAGAAGCTTAACAACATCTAGTCTGTGGAACTAATTAGCTGGATACCGCCATTGATTATCTGTATATTAATTATGGGGGATAAACATAAGCTGGGAGACGCCGCATCTACCTGCAGTTAGTTTAGCGAAGATGTTATCTTGTTGTATGGTATAAGTTATGAACGATTGGACGAATTTGTGTGGGATCATTCCCCGCTCAATCTTGTTTTGAATTTGAATATCTCCATAAAGGACCAAATAAATCACAATTTAAATTCATAGGTATTTATGTTTCGTCATTACTAATTACAATATTACACATATAATAGAAATTGTTTTACTTATGTACCAAACAAGTTGTTTTACTTTTGCACGCCAAGTGCATTAAACTAAAAAAAAATTTTATTCCCGACCATTCAAAATCATCATCTTTATATTTGGCCACTTCCACCGCCCTCGTTGGCTTCATTCAGGTCCTCTAAGGTACAGGAGGAAGGGCAGTTGGGGCAGGTCGAAAGATGAGCCATGGATTGGATGGCTCCACAAAGGCTATCAGACGAGTACCCCCACCTGACTCAGTTCTCACGGCATCTCCCAACACCAGCCCGGAGTCTGTTTAGAGTCCTCCAGACTGCCCAGAAGAGATCACCACCCGGTGAGAGCTTCTCGGCTGGAGTGATGTCCGTAGATAGCGAATACTATTTGAAATGATTCATACAAACACTAACTCAATAACTACGAGGATGATTTATATATGTAAACAAATAAAACAAACTAATCGATACTGTATGAGTAAGGAGATGTTTCTTAAGATATTTGTTCTTTGGCTTCTTCCTATTAGATGTTTAGATTGGATATTAACTTGTATTATTCTGTTTTAAGATTAGTACGCTTAGACCATCGCTTAAATTCACTATTCCTAAGAATCCCACTCCAAACTAGAACTAAGAACATTATGGTCAAGAGGACGGATAGCTCTGTTTATCTATGACTTGGGCCCAACTCTCAAGTTTGTTGGTAGCAAGTTTGATGAAGTTTTAATTGAAAATTAGTCTTGGCCGTATCTTCCAGGCTTCAGTTCATTTGGCCGGGCGCGGCCCGGTAAATACGATGGCGGACCTCTTTAAAACTTTTTTTTAGTTTGTCAATGGTTTGTGAGATAGTCGCGAAATACTCCAGATGATTCTTCGAATTCCAATCGGCTCCATATTGCGGATTTATTTCGAATAGGAATTTTCGGAAATTCTATCAAACTCCTCTGACAGGTGTTTAAATTTTTATTTTTACAAGAGCACGTAGAGAGGCTGAAAAATCTTCATTATTAATTGAAAAGTCTTTGAGCTGTGACTTTTTTATTAGTCAAGACTTGAAATACTTATCAAAATGAAGAATGTAGCAGGATTGCGATCATTATAAATTCATGGTCAATCTGGTAAGCAAAAGTTAAATGAGATGTATGAGATGCTTAAGGCAGAAATATCTAATCGCTGATTGTATAGTTAATTTAGCCAAAATGTTTATGACATTGCCATTTTGTCATTACCATCGCATTTTCTACTATTTTACCACCCAGAAGGAAAGACGAAAAAACCAAGGAGTAAAAAACCAACAACAAACACCACATTAAGTAGTTGTTAAGTGCGACTAAAACGCGTATTTACTAATTCCCTAACTGGCCGAAAATAGCGAGGGAAGCGTACGCCGTGCTGTGGTATTTATACTCTGTGGGCGGCATAGCTGCGGTTGCTGTATAGTCTGTAAAATGCGCTTTTTAGTCTGTGTAAGTATATCACCGAAGATATTTATGTTGATATGATCATAAATCATGTTTTATGATTGGATATGATTAAACGAGACTTAACCAAGCAGGACACAACATCAACAGGCTAAAAAAAATTAAACTGTACTTAATTAAATGAAACTGTCTAGTACCTTTTTTTAAACTGTCAAATTATTGTTTTTATAAGTATAAAGTATATGACGTCCTCAATTTTGATGTCGTCGAATGGTGTAGTTTTTACCCCATTTAATCCTTCTTAAATTATAAATGCGAATTAAGGGGGGTTAGGCGGTCAGCGAAAATTCATATGAAGCGGCTGAGGCGGGGGGGGACGTCCCGGTTGCGCGCCATTCACATTTTTATCAAAAAGTTAATAGAAATGTTTAGTTTTTCAAAAATTTAAATCAGTCACGAAATCGTAAAGGTAAAATACCTTTGTGTTGGTGATTTTAAAACATTTTTTATTATAAAACACGGATGTTATCTGTATTCACATGAAATGTTAGAGGTAACTTTAGGATTTTTTTCTATCGAGCAAAATTTTTCCCATCGTGTTTTGGAAACAGTCCTCCCTTTAAACATACGTTCTACAATACATATCAGAAATTTCAGGGCGAAAACTCTTCAATTCTTTAAACAGCAGCTTATAGAAAACAGCCAATATTGCCGTTTTCACTTACTGAAAGCCCTTAAAATATAAAATTAAGTGACATATGTTATAGCCTATTTGTAAATTGCAATATTTTTTTACCAAAGAAACTTTTACAATGACACAGTTTTCAAAATAGTGTAGAATGGACTAAATTAGTACTTGTATAATAATATATAGCCTGCTGCATTATTAAAACTTACGTCGTCAACTCGAACATCCCTGTCAGTGCCTGTCAATTTAATTAAGAATAAACTTGAAGATTGAGTCGTCTCATTTGGGATGAAAGTGGGAACAAATGTGAAACGTTTCGGCTATTTCCGTGTGTTTCCGTCGGGGCTGCTGTGACAGCTGGCTAAAAATGGCGGTTTGAGTGATGGCTGACGTTTTTGACTTTTTGTTTCTTAAAAAGTTTTGGCACTTTCTTGAAATGTTATAAATAGGTAAACCTTTTACAAGAGTTGTGACCGCAAAAAATAGAAACACTTGCATTGGTGTGATCAGGAATTAGCGAGATAGGAAAAAAAAATATAGGAAAATAACTCACAAATATATTATACTTAATCAATAGATTTAAAATAAGTAAAAAATGATGAAAAAGTCAATTTTATAGCTCACTAGCTTTCGCCCGCGGCTTCGCCCGCTTGAATTTCCCACGGGAACAGTGCTTTTGAAGAAAGCGTGAAGAGGTAACAAACAAACAAACAAACAAACAAACAAACTCACTTTCGCTTTTATAATATTAGTTAGGATTATATTATTATATTAGGATTCTGAATCGCTTGAAATTTTATATAAAGTTCAATTGAATGAGAATGCAATCGTGGCAATGTCATTCATATATGACGTCGCGCGATCTGGTGAATTCCAGACCAATGTTGATATTTCCTACGAAAATTGTTGATACTTCAAGAACTGAATACAGTTTACAGAATAGAACAAGTTTATCTACACGGAAGCAAGTAATTCGGGCGCCATTTCTGGGGCGATCAATCACGCAGACTGGTGAGTGCTGAACTATAGTAGTACCTAGTGTAGCTCACGGTAATACAAAATGGAGGTTCTTACATATAATAGTGTTTTGTTTGGATGAAAGCATCAACATTGTGAAATAAATGTTCGTTTGTAAAGTCTTTATTGCACATACACATAAGAAAATTACAAAAATAGTGAAACGACACGCGTACAATGGCGGACTTATCCTTGAAAGGGATTACTGTTATTCTTAAAAGTTTTTGGGCGTTCTTTCTAGACCTATAAGAAGTTATGTTATCTATTCATTGTTAGATATTTATTTACTAAAAAACGTATAATGAAGATTCTTCTGTGTTAAGAATACTTATGTACACAACTGTTTCGTATTTATAGCAATCTTGTGTTAATTTTAATTTCAAAGATGTAATCCATCAATGTCTTGCTTTCAGCGGGTCGTTTCAGCTTTCTTCATGACATGTTGTTATTTTTGTGAGCTGTGAATATTTTTAGTTTTATCGTGGTAGCAGTAGAGTAACTATACTAAAACTTATTACACATAGGTGTACTGAGAAGGTTACTTTTATTTATTTATTGATAGAGGTAGTTGGAGAGATAAGGAAGAGGCTTTTGGCTAAATATATTTTCTTTTTTTACATCGTACAGATTACAAATTACTGAAATCATTGGCTTTTTATGCAAAATAATGGAGAGTTATTTAATTACAAGGCTAACTAAAGCTGTCACTATTAGATAATTTCTTCCAGCTCATATTTCAGATGTATGAAAAATCATTTTTTCACTTCTCATGCTCTGAAAGTGCTTATTTGTGCAGGATATAGGCTGCACAAAATCGAATTTTGTGCACAAGGGCATTAACGTATCTACTCATAAATGTAAATATGTTAAGGCAGAGCCATACAGCCGAACACGATAAAAAGTTCATAGATAAAATTTGTTGTTTTATAAATATTTACTTTAATTTATTTGCCTTATGTGTTTTTTAAGACTTAAAAGATATTAAAATTTAATTTCAAGTACGGTAGGTTATTTAATTAATTTAAGAAAATTATTATTACAAAATTAATTTAATAGTAGGCTGTATAGGTCTGCGGCCCAAGCCTAATACCAATGTCGTAAGATTTAAAAAATAAAGCGGCGGGAAACAGCACTTCTTTTTTCGTGCGTTTACTGTTTTATTTTATTTGATTTCCTCGCAATCGAAGTGAAAAGCAGACTTTATAACTCGTCCACAAAACGATTTTTATCCTCGACATTACTATTAGCCCTCGCCTTCGGCTCAGGCTGCTAAAAGTCTCGGATAAAAATGGTTCGTTTTGTGCACTTGTTGTAAAATCTACTATTAATCTACACTTTTTACAATATTTCCACATTCTGACCCCATATGATGACGTGTCGACCCCTGATGACGTCACAACAAACAATGACTCGCGATTGGCCAAACGGCGGCACGCGCCTGCCACACGTCAACTTTCGCGCCAAATTAGACGGGGCGTTGAATGCCAGTCATTTCGCCATTGAGAAACGCGGATTAGCATTCTTTTTCTGGACGAATGCACATTCAAAATTTAAAATTGAGCGTTTGAAGTGATAATTAAATGGTCGTGTGCGCATGTATAAAACATAAGCTTTGACCCTATGTGTGTTTTGTTTCTATTTTTTATGCTGGATTTCTCTTGCTTTGCTGTAGTGTAACTACTATTATATATTCTGTGGTGTAACTAGGAAAAAAATTAAGTTCTTTATCCATGGAATAAAATAGGTAGGTACCTAATAACATGAAGTACGTCCTTCCTTACCTAGCAGATTTTAAAAAATGTTAAAGCCCGATGAACAATTTTAAATTAATTATGATATCATTTTCTATTATAATATTTGAGATTTGAATTTTTCTCATGAAAAAATCCATTGTGTGCGAGGTTTTTAAAAAAGTGAACCTTTAAGTTTTTTTAAGTGTAAGTTAGTGGTAAAAACTGTTTGGGCTATGTGCGACCTTGTATTTATTCGAACATATGTACTAAACTGTGCCTGTAGTCTTTTTCAAATGGAATAAATAAAATAAAAGTTGTGCGAAAAAGCAAATTCGTACATTTTAGCTGAGAAGACATAAGGGGCATCCTTTTATCTAAATACGGACCGGCTGCTGTTCAAATCAATCAATCTGATCCTAATTACTGTCTCATAATCCTGACCCGCATGACTCATCTCTATTATAAAATAACGAAAGAACAGATGAGTAACTATGTAATACTCACCTTTAAAATAAGATAATTTATTGAAAGAACAGATATGGTCATTATTTCCCTGCATTATTTTGGAAAGAAAAGGCTTTCTCTAAGAGTAAGCAAGAGTAAATTGATGAACTGAGTTGTTTATTTTCGAAAGATGTCTTTCGAAAAAAACACCAACAGCAAATAACACAATTTGTGTTATTTAAGTATAATACCTAACATTAAATCATTTACTGAATTAAATCTCCTAGAAGTTATTGACATATTATTTCTCAAGAAAATTAAGAAAGAAAAATTTTGTAGGTATTATTATCTTTAGCGATATTATTTTACGTCCCCCTGGACGCTAAAGATTATAATACTTACAAATAGATTTTTTATATACGGACAAATCACACAGATTGAGTTAGCCCCAAAGTAAGTTCGGGACTTGTGTTATGGGATACTAACTCAACGATACTATATTTTATGACAAATACATATATAGATAAACATCCAAGACCCAGGCCAATCTGACCGGGGATCGAACCCGGGACCTCCGGTGTGGCAGTCTGGCGTGATAACCGTTAGGCTACGGAGGTCGTCGAAATTACTTATATTAGAATTGAAATAGAATTACAAATAGAATTGCCCCTGGCACTTCTACTAATTAGTACCTAGATATGGTGCCCCAATCGTGCCTCAAAAGCCAAAGACATTGCACTAAAGCATAGAGATATGGTTGTCCATAGAGATCACACAAGATCTCTATATGATCTCTATGTGGCTACTCCATACTGTCTTCAATTTATGTCTCAACTTCCCCCACAGATCACGGCACAGATTCACAAGATTATTGCTATAAATAATTCAATAAAGAATTACAATGCATCAGTTTGGGCCCTGCCCTAATCTGCTTATAGTAATCCAATACTGGATGGAATTTTGGGGCGAAAACCCATAGAAATTCAATAACAACCGGGAAATGTTTTGGTGGAACATGGAGAAAATTGTTTTGGAAAAATACTATGCGTACAAAAATCACCACTTTATTTTTTTCACTCAATCGAAAGCTCCAAAAATATGTCGATATAAATGCTGTTTAATTGAAGGAACTTTTTAGTGCTAGTATTTTGATATTTTTAAGTAGGATCCTACAAACACTACTTTGTACTGGAATGGACTAATTCATGAAATCCTAACTAATATTATAAATGCGAAAGTGAGTTTGTTTGTTACCTCTTCACGCTTTATCTACTGAACCAATCTTCCTGAAATTTCGCACACACATAGCTGGAAGTACGGAGAAGGACATAGGGTACATCCCTGGAAAAGGCACGGTTCCCGTGGAAAATTCACGCGGGCGAAAGCTAGTAAACTATAATGTATTCCCAATTTCATAGCTAAGCCATTTTGGAAATAATAGGCTTTACTTATAATATTAGTAGGATCAATTATAGTACAAGTCAGTCTGAATAATATCTGAAAATGTAATTAAATCGTTCTACCCGCTCTTAATTAAGATAAGATGGAATGTATTCGTCTGTAACCGGACTCCAATTTGTCCGGACCGACCGACGGACAGACAGACCGCGTCGGAAGGCTTTGACCCTTGATTTAATCGAGGAAGGACTAATTATCGTGGAATTTCTCAAACGGATAGCTGTGGCTGCTCTACGGTTTAAGGATGTGCATTGTTGATTGGAATATTGTCGAAAATGTTATAGGCTGCAAAGTTTTTTTTTATAAAGACGAGCAAACAGTTTTTCAAACCAATAGAATTGGGTCTATTATTTCATTTTCTCTATACGTGAGAGTTTGTTAGAATATAGCTTATTTGTTAAGTTTTTTAGCTAAGGATCCTAAGGATGATATCCTCACGTCTCGACTGCCCTACACTGAGGAACTGCATGTTGATGGCCATAGGGGGTCGCATTTAATTATTTCAGCGATTCAATTATAATCTAATATTAATAATTGTTATAAATGTAAATGTAATTGTATTCAATTTTCTATGAAATTATTTCTGTAATAATATTAGCACTAAGGAAACACTTATTCAAATAAATTTACTGATAATTGAGTAGGTATAAATCTTCAATTGCTTAAAAATTACTTAAACTCTCCCCTAGGAAAAGTAAGAGACAAATGTCTACAGAAATGCGATCGAGTTTCAGAATCGCCACTTACTTTCAATTTCGCATTCGTTTTCCGACGTCTTATTTAATTTCCATTAAGTCACTTGAAATCTTCGAGTGTTTGCTGTTTAATTTTTTTGGCTTTTGCATCTCATTTTCAGACAATTTTAAATATACGTAGTTGAGAATTTAGATGTAATTTATATTACTAACGAAAAAACAGGAGATGGAAAGGTTTCTAAATTATTCAAGATGGATACAAGTATTTTGAAAACTCTATTGTAATTTGTAATAATTATTATTTAAATAAATAAATTTTGAAAACTGTGCCATTCGTTTGTGTCAACTTAAGTCAAAGTCAAAGTCAATTATTTTTATTCATATTGGCTTAAAAATAGCACTTATAAATCGTCACATTCTTGTTTTTTAGTAAGTTGACGTCATAAAATTACTTAAAGCTAAGTTTACATACCACCGCCTCCAAAGCGCAAGTGAAGAAGAGGCGGCGCAACAAACTCCACTGCTGCATTTTCTCCAAAGACGTCACTTTACAACATATGTCTTACAATTAAATGACTTAAAACTCGATACAAACTTTAGAACTTGTGAATATTTCTTAAAGCATCCGCATTTATAATTTATAAATATGTAAATATGTATTTATGAACCAGTTACACAAACAAGTCTAATTCAAAAAAATGTAACTGAATTAAATTTTTGTCCTTTTCCCTTAGCAATTACTTAATTATTTCTATGTAACGGTGCCCCAAAATCATTGCTATTCATATATTAAAACGTATTCGGTCGTCTGTCTTTCTGTCAGCATTAGATATATCGGTGACAGCTACTATTGTCCACTATGTTGTCCACCCCTGGTCGGATGGCGTGAAGATTTATACCCCTTTCTGATCGCTTACGAAAAAAGGGTTGTTATTGGCACTATATCCGATGGTATAGTGACACGGTGACATCTTTGACATATAGTTTTTGTATGGAAATAATAGACATTTTTGGAGGAAATTTACAAAAGATTTGCGTATATATAACCACTTGTCCTCTAAAATTCGTCCACTGAAATAAAAGTTGCAGATTCGGCCATGTATTCCATTTAGTCCCCCGGCAGTCCGCCTTTAACCATATTTTAGCACCAATTTAGCTATAGTTGTTCTTATTTCTTACTTATTTTGAGAGCAAATGACACGACGACATACGAAAAAGAGTTAATCTTGACCCTGGAATGTAACACCCGCAATGACTTTCTTGGATAATAATAAGTGCAAAAGAAGAATGTACAAACAATTTCTTGTTTAACGTAACACCCACAGTATCCTCCCAAGGGTCCAAAGCGCATTAGAACTTACATTTATTCAGTTTGCCACCAATGAGGGTAAACTAAAACTGAGGGTACACTAAGAATCCTGGGGCCATAATCCCGGGTACCGTCAGCAGATAAAACGGTTGCATAATGCACTTCCCGTGTTGTTTGCATTAGTTGCGGTGATTAGTGGGAGCGAATACTGGTGTCGTAAAGGTATACATTATTATTAGAATGTGTCATATTCATAGAGATTTATGTATGAAAAACTTAAAACATAGGTTATGGCTCTATTGAATTCCTCCTTGAAACATCCCCATATTTTCGCAAGAGATATTAAATGATAGATGAAACAGCGCACCTTTATTGCACAAATAAATACATCAGTGAGTTACTGTAATAAATATAAGTTGTGCAAAAAGCAGCTTTAAATAATGCATTTATTTATTTAACCTTTATGGTACAAAAATACAAAGTAAACGTACGATAGGAGGGCTTAATGCTATAATATAAAGCATTATCTACCAGCCAACCTTTGGTATGCAGAAAATTTTCATCATGCAATCTCTTCCAGACTACCTTCAGGTACCGCCGTACCTGAAGGTAGTCTGGAAGAGATTGCATGATGAAAATTTTATATATAATACGTCACTATATTAATTTTGTTATTTAAAAATTCTAAAAACAGAAAAGACGAAAACAGGCTTTGCCAAGCAGTTTCGAACAGGAAGTGAAAGCTGATTTTAAAAAAAATACCAGTTAAATGCCTGCAAAGGTAAATAAATAAATTCAATTTCTAGTTATTGCAGAATTTCTGCAAACCATACATAATCCAAGTTCGGGGCTGGCTTAAACAAGGAGCTGGCGTCTTCACGGCCGGGTGACCGTTTTTAACGAGACGAGCCAACTCTGAGACAATGTCTGTTTGAGCACTAATTGTACGCTGCGGATTCTATTTGTTTTCTAGCTCCTGGGAGACGAAAATAATTGACGATAAATGGTATTGGCCGTTGGTAATGGTAATGGTAAAAGAACGATACTGCGAGCGATCTCTATCGCTCGCAGTATCGTTCTTTTACCATTACCATCGTAATTACCAGGTATTTCATAAAGTGGTCGAGTCGTATCGTGGCCGATCATTTTCCTCGCCTTGTCTCTACAAGGCGTGGAAAAATGATCGGCCACGATACGACACGACAACTTTATGAAATACCTGATCGTAGAAAAAGTCGAAGCTAGGAGGCGAAAAGGAAAGCCAAGAATGGCATTTAAGAACAAATAGAAGAAAAGGCAAGGGTTTTGTCGTATAGGGAGGTTAAATCGATGGCAGAAGGTAGATGCAAATGGAGGATGCTCCACCGACAAGAACATGGTTCTTAAATATGTGATGATGGTACTGGCCGAAAATAATACATAGTTTTATGAGAATAAAATATTTCCAAATTATTAACTTGAACGAATATTTTATCCGCAGCTCCGCTCTACTCTTCCCCCTATCTATTCTATCACCTATGTCATACAAAGATAAATACGTTAATACGGCACTAGTTGCGAGGAAGGATCAAATGAAGTCAATGACACGTTTAATTTTACAGTGATAGTAAAAAAAAAACTGGCCCTCTTTAAAAAGGACTATGTGTTCATTCTAAGGGCCCTCCTTACTTATTACTTTAAACTTAAATTTGGTACCAACTATCGCCTTAAAATTAATTTGAAAAACATCCAAGAACTTAACAAGATTAATTCAACTTATTGGGTTCAAAAAACAACCGCGTTTTCAGCAAATAATGTTGTTTTGCAGCTAAATAAATTAGTTAAGCTTGATTCAATAATTTTCACGTAAACATTTCCAACCGACAGTTGTCGAGTATTGATTTCCACTACCCTCGAGTTACGACGTGGCCCAAAAAGGAAGATATAGCGTTTTTTTTTTGGAATTTCGATACCCCGTTATAAAGTAGACGAATTGAAACTTACTTTAATTTATTGATTAACAGCATGTCTTTAAAGAATACACAATGTAATAACTTATTTTATAACTTAAAAAAAAACGCTACTGTAATTATTTGATTACTATTGTGAGAAACAAACACTATTTCTAACTACGGGCAACTCACTTGTGTTGTTTGCCGGACCAGCAGAGACAATCCTGTTTTGGTCAGTCGTATTAAGAACGAGCATGTAAAACTTATTGTGAATACCAGTCCTCTCTCTCAGCCTAAAGACTTCCACTGCTGGACAAAGGCCTCCCCCAAGGATAGTGAATACCAGTAAGAATATTAATTTATGAATCGGCTTATTTAGGTTGAGCAACATTCCGTTTCGTAACCCTCATTAAATACATTATTAAAAGTACTAGTATTTTATTTAGCGTAATTAGTATTATTCATTCGGATTCAGTGGCTAATGAAGCTCTCAGGTGATACTTCTCCCCGCTCTTCTCCTATGACACGGCCCTCACAAACTCCACCCCACTAAAACAAGGGTGGATTTGCAGAATTAAATAAAAAACGCACCTAGCTGGACACCGAAATGGCGTCAACTCTATTGGAGTTTTTGTGACAGCGCTTTCCTAATAGTATTACTATTGTTATGGGATGGGGACCGTGCGGTCGGCGATTTATTGATATTGACACATATGTCGGTATATTTTTGAAGATATTTTATGTGTAAAAATTGATCATATTTAAATAAATAAAAAATATATACGGACAAATCACACAGATTGAGTTAGCCCCAAAGTAAGTTCGAGACTTGTGTTATGGGATATATTTAAAAACTCGAAAAGTCATAATGGAATGCAATGCTACAAATCATTATTTCTATCTATGTAGGTGTTCTTAAATAACATGGCTAAACGTGGTCATACAAAACTAGTTCACAGAATTCGAACTCATTATTTTCACAGTGGTTATGATAACAGAACATCGGGGTTGCCAATAACAGCATACCTACTTTTGGAGTGTTGCCAACACCGTATTATTCCAAGTTCATATTGCAGTGTTGGTAATACGCAGTGCATCCGTACAAGAACAAAAGTGGAAATTTTGCTTTCATTTGAAAAGTAAGATTTGGAAATATTAATAATAATAAGTCTGGGATGTTTATCAATAAATATGTAAAAAAATTATATAAATTGTACCTATTCAGTTTGCAAAGTAATTAATTGTTCCTTTTGACTAACATTATGATTTTTGTATCTTGATGTGTTTTATACCCCCCAAGCTCTTTAAGGATTGAATTTGCAAAAAAAGTACTTTATTTTTGAGTCTTCACTAACTAACTCTAACTAGGTATAGTTATAGGCAAGGTAGGTATCTTAATACTTGCTTTGAATGCATCGGGCGGGTTGTCGCGGTTCACTATTTAGCGCGTTCCGATTGCGGCCCTACGATTTATTTGTATGTAATTTATATTAGATTATTTATGTTTTTGATGTCAACTTCCGAGGCCCGGAAAATCTCGGAAGAGATTATGTGGCATCGTACATAAAGGAAAATTGTTATATTTTATATTGTATTAAATAAATAAATAAATAAAATAAAATACCAAATTTAATTAAAAACCGCTTTCAAGCAATGAATGCATAACAGATTTTTGTATTTATAATTATAGATTTTTAAATAAATAACGCCGATAATAGTATAAAAATGGTCAGAAAAAACTCAACTATCTAGTATCGAGATCGCTATCAGAGATACTATACTTTAGAGGTACTATACTTTATTCAGGAGAAATAAATCCAGCAACAAATCAATATTTGCAGTCGGTAAAAGCATTTTGTTTGCATTAGAGTAGGAATAATACATGATTTGAGAACGGCAAGTTGGAACTAGAATTTGTAAAAGTGTACTCTATCCTTATTGGCTTAGACTTTTCTGTTTTAAAAATATAGCTAAGCTAAATCTAAGCTTCTTAGTACTTAGTTCGGACTAAAAATATAATTGTAATGTCATGCTAAATGTAATTAATGCAATGATAAGTGCCATTGATCTTTTTTTCAACCGACTTCAAAAACCAAAAAGAGGAGGTTCTCAAGTTGGCTGTATTTTTTTTTATTTGATATTGTTTAAAAAAATAATACGATTTTGTCTGCGTATACATTTCACTGACGGAAACGTAACAAAAACAAGTGTTATGGAATATATTGACATCCCTAACACGATTCGTGACGTCACTGATAGGCCGTGACGTTTTATTGGACGCGGCTCGCTTTGATCACGCCGCTCCGCGCGCTACTACCAATTAGACGAGGCATACGATACCGAATTCGCGTAGGGTTGTCAATTTTGACAATCATGATGGGGAGTGTCAGATATCTGTCAATCTTTTGCAAATAGAAGCATATTACAAATAAATAAAATACGCTACGATATATTTAACCCTCGGCGGAAATACGTTGTGTTTTTTTAGGTAGGAAGTTGTATACAAGTGCTGAAGAAATAAATATTTTTAATTTTTTTAAGCTATCTTATATGTTTTAATCAGCGTAATAAATAAATCACCGTTTATTTATATGCCACATCATTCAAAATACAACAAAATAATCTGACTAATGTCTTGAATCTGGCGCAATGGTCATCGTATCTTGTACTGACCATAAAGTTATAAAAATAATTTTTAATTTTCGATTTTTTTTTTCTTTGTCTATGGGGCATGATACATGATGCAATAAATGAAATTCATGCGGGTAAAGCTATAGACTAAAGCTTTACTAATCTACACAATCTTCAATTTTAATAAAAGTAAATTCTTGCTTAAAACACATTTTAATTGAAACATGAGTTGAGTCTACAGGCATGTGTTCCGTTCGCCACAAGAATATCGAGTTGCGCTTAAAATAAACGGTTAAAACACACACGCACTTTGTTAAAAAGTCACAGGCAAGATATTTTTCAATAATTTAAAGTACAAAACATAATGTACCTAGAGATATTTATTTTGCGGAGCAGACTTTTCCAGGTCGAGTTATGGTACATCTGTACCATTCATCGGGTATTTTGACAAAATACCCGTTGAATTTGCAGTCTATCATGGGTTTTCTTAAAATTTTAGTTAAAAGACTAGAACATTGGCTTGATTCGTTCACACCAATGTCAATAAAATGAGTCCAATTTACCCGCTGATTTAGAAGCTATACGACACTTAAACATACCTTTTATTTCTAAAAGATTCAAAAGGCATTGTACTGAAACGAAATAATCCAAGAAAGTCGCTCAAATTCGAAATATTGGCTACAGAAATAGGACAGTTACATAATCCGATAGATCATTGTGAATCGAGTCCAGTCGAAGACGGCGGGCCCTAGTAATCGAGTAATCGAATAGCTGGCATTCGGATATTGAATTTTGCCGCGCATTCCGACGCTGTGATTGGTCGCCGGGGCGGCGCCATCGTTTTTATCTTGTTTATGTTGTAAGTCGGTGGATCGGGTAAACAATTTTCTCTTTATCTACTACTTAGCAGTGTTTGGAAGTTTGCTTACTATTGTACCATATTTTCGTGTTCAATAGACAGAAATACAAAAGGACTTACTTAGAGTCAAGTTGGCATTTGGTAGTAAAGAAAGAAGTGGGGGAATAATTTTAGCGGTCTAAAATTTGGTAAAAATAAACTATGAAAAGTCACTCCTTTGGCTATTTTTAAATTTTCACAAAGCATAGTTACCAAGTTTTTAGATATTTCACAAAGAATAGTTACCGAGTTCAACAGCAACAGAGAGAGCAGTGGTCTGGATCAAATAATTCTCAAATATAATCTACTTACACACACGTCACACACACACTGTTGTTGCAGTTCTCATCTGTCGTATCGGCTGCTGCACCCTGCACCCCATATATTTGTCCCATCCATCAATAATCGTAAATTTTTAAGCGTCACGAGCCTCGTCATTCATATAAGATTTGCAGATTCGATCAGTTACTTGATAGTGATAGGGTTGCCGAAGTGGGTATACCATTGAGTGTAAGTGAAGTAAATATATTCCCTTCAGATGTATATTTGTATTAGTCAATCAATAAATTTCCACAAATTGTTGTAATTTCAGCCAAAAACATACCTAATTAGGGACGTAAATACGTTTAGTTTGCATTGCATAGTATAGGTAACGAAAGTGTGTAATAAATGTGAGAGTGTAATAAACAATAGGGAACTATAGTTACAAAATGTTAATATTACTTCCGGTCTAACCTTTTTTTTAACAAACTGAAACAAACGTTATAAATGGTTTTTGATGTTACAAAACTTTATTGCATGCATGCAGGGAGCATCCAAGGGAGCGTTTAAACAAGTACCTAACTACGCTGTCGATATTAAGAACGAATAAAATTGTGTATATGACCTTTTATCGAAATCTCTTGAGTAGTTTTTATATGAAAGAGCTTCAAAGATCTTAACATGCATACCTACATCTTAAACTTTCACTATTATGATGTTTTCTAGATTAGCAGATTTCGCCAACCCTACTCCTGTAGCAGCTGATGTTGCGATGACGCGCAATTTTCCAAATAGGATGATGTAATGATGAATGATTATGTGTGCGTGATAGGGTACACCCTCATATTACAAATTATTATTTAAAAAACAATCATTTTATAAACAACGCTTGTAAAACTATACATTTGAAAAACATATGCTTTGTCAAACTCATTCTTTTAAAAATGGATCATTTTACAAACTAATTACTTGACAAATATTGTGTTTTTTCAAATTATCATTTTACAAACAAATTATTTTACTAAATTTTCAATTGGTAAAACAACGTTAGACAAAATATCTTATGGAAAATACATCGTTTTATAAATATTATTTACCAAAACTAGAAGATATGAAGTTTCAAGTTTAAACTCACTGATCCCAAGATTTTCATCGTAGGGTTAGGTACAGAAGTCATTACTCGTCTTTTATTTGTAAATTAACTCACAAATCATATTGTGACATGATTTCAACATGCTTATACCTTTTATTGTGTCACACCGGGTGGGGGACCTGGTAACCTGCAACATAGGATCTTTTGATACCTAGCGCGGGCACCAGATCTCCACAACGATACTGCCCTTTATGGTATTACATTTTATTAATGTTTATAACATATTTGCTCGTAAAGTGTCATTTATTTCACCAATTTCAATATTGTATTGTATCTCATTACGCACTTGTGCGTTATTGTAAAGTAAAATGCACGCTCCGTCTAAAAACGAACGATACTTTTTTAAATCTTAGCATAGAGTTTTTATGTCAGAAAAGTGGTCAATATTTTATGAATAAAATTAACTTTAGGAGATAAAATAAATAAAAATTTAATACTTTAAATTAATTTTGACAATAAATTACAACCATTTATCTGTATTTCCTCGCAAAAATGTTATAAAACGTCGTATGACATACGTGCGCTTTGAAAATTACAGCCTCTGCCTTTCTTGTAGCCCTCGCCTACGGCTCGGGCTAGCAATATCGCCTCGGCTGTAATTTTCAACTTACCGCACTTATATCACAATGTACTATTATCACATACCTATGTAATGTAGTCCAAGGCCATTTTTTGTGGAGTAAATAAACAATTTTTAGTTTTTTAATAAAAAAAAAGAAAGTTTGTCTCCAAACGATCTAAGCTGTAAGTTAGGTTCAGGTTATTTTTTTTATGACCGAAAGACTTGAGGGCAGAAAATAAGTTGGGTTCAGGTTATTTTTTTTATGACCACCCGGAAAGACTTTGAGGGGGGAAAAGAAGTTAGGTTCAGGTTATTTTTTTATGACCACCCGGAAAGACTGACGGCGGAAAATAGTTAGGTTCAGGTTATTTTTTTTATGACCACCCAAAAAGACTTTGAGGGCGGAAAAGAAGTTAGGTTCAGGTAATTTTTTTATGACCACCCGGAAAGACATGAGGGCAGAAAATAAGTTGGGTTTAGGTTATTTTTTTTTATGACCACCCGGAAAGACTTGGAGAGCGGAGAAGAAGTTAGGTTATTATTTTATGACCACCCGGAAAGACTTTAAAGGCGGAACAAAGTTAGGTTCAGTTTTTTATGACCACCCGGAAAGACTTTGAGGGCGTAAAAGAAGTTCGGTTCAGGTTATTTTTTTATGACCACCCGGACAGACTTTGAGGGCGAAGAAGTTAGGTTTAGGTTGTCTTTTTATAACCACCTGAAAAGACTTTGAGGGCGGAAAAGAAGTTAGGTTCAGGTTATTTTTTTAATGACCACCCGGAAAGTTTGAGGGCGGAGAAGAAGTTAGGTTTAGGTTATTTTTTTATGACTACCTGGAAAGACTTTGAGGTTGGAAAAAACTTTAGGTTTAGGTTATTTTTGCCATTGGCATTGCTTAGCTTTTGGCCAAAGAAGCTGCCAGCCCTTGATTAATAATTTACCTATAGTAGGTTTGTAAAATGATGTTTTTGTCAAGAGAGTTATTTGATGAAATAAAACTTTATAAAATAAAAGTTTTATACTCGATACATTTGTAGAGTTAAACATTTATATAAAAAAGTGTGTAAAATGAAACGTTTTTAAAATAACGAGTTTGTAAAATGAAACATTTTTAAAAGGTATAGTTTTTTAAGTGATAGTTTATAAAGTGATGGTTTGTGAAAGGTTTTTTGGTGAAACATTAGTGAACCGCGTGATAGGTTTGACGTTAGGGTGATAATTCTGTTATCACTTGTGTGATGTGTTGTGCATTTGCGAGATTGCTGTTATTACCATTCAAAAACCTATTTGATTTTGCATCTCAAAGACGCCATTTTGTTTTATACTAGTATCTATATAAAATGAGTTAAAATCAAAGAATTAAATTGTTGGATAAAATACGGTTACATGCAACGTTTGTTTTGCAACTTGAAAACATGCACAAATTTTACTTGTAACTTAAAAGCTTTTTGTAAACTTCACTTATGAAAAATACAAAAGATAGGGAAACAAAAAGAGAGGCGTACAATGGCGGACTTATCCCAAAAAGAGATTTCTTCAAGTGTTTGAAAGGAATATTAGAATGAAATAAGAAGGGTAGCGTAAGGCAAAAATATAGGATCAGAAAAAGTATAGAAGAACACGTAAATACACGTAATACTTAGCTACATTATTTAAATTTTCAAAATAAGGAACTTTTAAAATTATCAACTTAGGATTGATTTGATTGACGATATGATAATGATACCTATATGGTTGTCTGTCTGTATGTGAAACATAAGTACGCCATTACACTAATGTCCGCCCCCGGGTCGGCCGATTATGACTCTGTTTTTATTTTGCCATTAAGCATGCTAAAACGATTAGGGCGTCGAACAACGAGCAACATTGTAGCTGGACTGTCGTAACTCAGTTACGATTATAAAGCTGAAGCTCCACTACCGAGCTCTCTTGCATCATAATCCTGCTGATGGTCGTGATCTCTTATCAACATTGTTCCATAAAGAATTTAAATGATTATAATTTTTATCGGGTATTTTTATTTCCGTGCCTTAATTTTCATTTCATTTTTATTCAAATTTAAGAACAGTGTTCTTGTCGGTGGAGTTCCTGCCATCTCTCCCTATCCTCAGCCATCGCTTAGACCTCCTTGTACGATACAACTTTTACCTTCTCCTTTATTTGGTCTATATACGCTCTTCTTGGCTTTCCTCTTCGTCTTCTAGCTTCTATTTCCCCTTCTATCAGGTTTTTAATCAAATCGTCATGTCGTAGAAGATGGCCGAACATCTTTCCACGTCTTGATTCTATAACTTTTAATAACGTAGCGTTATTTATGTTCCTAATAAACAGTTTTAAAGTTTTTTGTCCATCTATCTTTGTTGCTCTCAAAAAGAGTATCAAGAGTATTTTAAAGTAGGTATAAGAAAAAATTGTCAAGCATGAGTTGTTACAAAAGCACCCTATTATGACTGTAATTATTCACATTTGATGGGTTTTTGTTTAAACCAACATAATTAAATACCTTAAATATCCATGGTTGGCTGGTCTGGGAGCGAAGAAAAACATAGAATTTGCCAGCTGCTTCTCTTCCCGCGCAGATTGTAAAAGGATCGAGGAAAAGGCCTTAGACTTAAACTGAGGATTCCTCCACTCATAGGCGATGGGCTAGAAACCTGTCACAATACCTGAATCTCCATTCCATCAGAGAGCCCACTATTCAGCTAAGCGTGGCCTTCGAGTCTCACGACTCTTGGCTCTGTCTACCCCGTAAGGAATAAAGCCGTGTTTCTATGTATGTATGTATGTTAAATATCCAAAGAAAGCTAAATAAATGTAAGCTCCACTATAGCTCGACAGTGGAAGCCATTCTTACTAAATGAGAGACATCTATCCATACTAAGTTTTATAGCATGAGCTTTCAAGCGCTTTTGCTCGGCTACTAATGGCGAATGTCTAACTTTGTTACTGTGAGCTTTTTGAACCGTTTTGTGATAAACTTTACACGCTATAAGTAATTAAGTTTCCACAATAAATTAAAGATTATTGTTAGAGCTGCTTCAATCAAGTTAACTACTGTATTTTTTTTAATTTTATTTCAACCTACGTGCCTAGTTCTTAAGCTGTCATTTGTCTTCCAAATCATTTACTATTTATCTAAATAATTTAATCAAAAATAGGTATTAACAAGGTATTCACCTCAATCTGTAGTATGCCAATACATTTTTCTTTTTGATTTATCTGCCTATTAGGTTATTTCATGATTTAAGTTTTATAATGAAAGTCGGTTCATTTTTTTTGGATTTTTTTTATTATTTTAAGTTTTTTGTTTGTTTCTAGTTATTTTTTGTTAGTTTTAGTTTATTTGTTACTATGTACTTATATTATGAATATTATGCAATTCAGGAAACTCATTTCAAGTCATAACGAACCATTGCGTTGTCACCGTTAGTCTTCATATATCACATCCAGACAAAAGTCGGCAAAAATGTATAATTCCCGACAAATAACTTTGATTTACAAGCTATCGTGGTGCAAAATATATCCTTTTTAATGTTTATGTATGGAGGCGGATATTCCACCCATAAAACTCGGGATTTATATCTTTTTTTATTTTTCCCGGATTATTGAGGCGTAATGCGGATTTGACTATTTTTACTCCTTCATTTGTTTTGGACGGAATTAATCTATTGTGAGAAATTGGAAAATGTAATTTTTCCTAATTTTTTTATAAAGAAAACTTGATTCTTTTTTTATATTAGCTAATTCATACACTAATTAGCACAGTAGATCGGGCCTTCACAGCGATTATAAAATACATAAAAATATAATAAATATATACATATATATTGTAAGTTACAGAAGTTTTTTTTGAATAGGTCTTTCGTTAAATTTAATGGAGAAAAAAAGTTGAAATAGCTCCGATTTCGCAAAAGAACCATACTTACCAGACTTGCCTTTTTGCTACCTATACCTATGTTTCTATGAGATTAAATTTTCTTTCTTTAAAGAAAGAAAATAGCATGCAAATATCCACTCCAACACAGACATAACACACGACAAAAGCCAAAGTAAAAGCTGTTCTACTTTAATTAAAATAAGACACGTTTTAATACTAACATGATTGACACCGGAGACTCTGGTCTTGTTCAATTTAGATAAGTTGGTGCCCATCCGTAGCCATTAATGCCAGTCCTCCCAGCGGCTACTCAAATATCGTCTTTATAAACACACACATAGAGTTCAAAACGAGTTGGCACAATAAGGACACAATTTGGGCTGGACCTTATCAACACTATCACAAAAGTCTAAATGCACAGTCTAAGTCTAAAAACACAGTCTGTTAGTTTATAAGAGCCACTTTGGTATAGTCCATTCTCGGAAGCTGAAATAGAGGTTAAATATTTAATATTTCACTTTATTTTAATTAGTAATAAGATAAAATAAATAATTTAAAAAAGCATATAAAATTAAAGAATAAGAAAGCTTTGAAATTAACACGATATCATAAAGTTCCGATGTCAAAAAAACTGGTTCAATTATTCATGTAAATCTAAGAAAATTATCTCCATTGCCAAATATCAGTAATCTTATGTTGTATTTTTGGAAGCCCATCCACTACTTAATTGAATAGCAATAATTTTTCTATCCGGTACTTTGATGAAAAGTAGAAGAAAAATACCTTGAAATCTATCTTTTTGTAAGCGCATCAACATTCGATTCAATATGGCGCGAAAAAGGCGTAGGAAGATGCACAATTAGAGCATTAAAACTCTAGATATCAATGCATTCGTTATTTACAAATCCACTTTACGAAATCGCCCCAAAAAGAGGTTCGCTTTTATTCAGACCTCGCCTACGGCTGCGCGTGGGCAGACCCGTCCGTGATTCAACGATGGATCAATGGGTTTAGTCGATTTAACGACATTGACCACTTAGCTCTTGGATTTGAAATTTAAAGAAATAGAGGAAGGGCAAAAAAATGTGTTGGCGATGTAAAAAAAAAATCTAGCGATGATAGATAGAGGGGAGATATGTGGAGAGAGGAGATTGGCGTAACTACATAAAAGATCATACCCAGCAGTGAGTTAGTAGAGGGTAATAATGATGTTCGAACTATTTGGCTAAATTATGGCTTGTTACAGTGAAGTTACAACGAGAAAATGGTTAGTATTTCGTTAGAGCCATTCATTTTAGTCACACATAAAAATATGTGCCTGCCTTAAGAAGACATTAAATAAGAAGGTAGAGGGCTACAGGGGAAGAGGGAGATCAAAGAAGAGATGGTTGGATTTTGTCAGGGACGATATGAAGGGGTTGGGAGTGAATGTTGGTATGACGGGAAACAGAGACATGTGGAAGGATAAAACATATTGCGCCGACCCCAGATGATGGGATAAAGTGAGGAATATGATGATAAAAATATGTGCCTGCCTTTGGCACGGAAGCAATTTCTAGGTCTCTTTAATAGACTGTTTTATTATGACATTATTAAGTACCTATCTGTTTGTCGAACTAACAACGTTTACTTAGTCGTTTTACTCCGTTAATGTTCATTTACTAAGTTTTCCATGGACAGTTTGTGGATCAAACAAACTAGTTCCGCTCAGGAATTAGCCTAGAGATAAGTTGAATTAGTCCAACTTTGTTTATACTTAGCGACTATTAAGCGTGGAATAATTTATTAGTAAAAAATTACAATATAAGTAGATGGATTATACCAATCATATTATTATTTTATTTATATATTCTATTACTTTTTCTATTATTCTTTCCCATCCCATCTATTATTTTTCCCATCTTATTTCACTTCTTTTAATAATTCCAAATATAAATAGTTTATATAGAGTTTGTTAATACTTATTTATTTATTTAGTGAAAATACAGATACAAATGCAAAATCATACTTTCACAAGTATAAAAAAAAAAAAATTTTTTTTGGCTATCAAATAGATCAAGTCAAACAACTTCAGTTAAATATTCAAGGTTGAAAAAATCAATAACCACCCCTTAGCAGAAAATAATCTGTATGCAGTCTGCAGGGCAGTAAAACCTGTGAGTCATAGGGACTTGTGTATTTGTTATGTAGAATAAACAGGGGTAGTACTGGCCTTGGGGTAGTTTTGAGCTTGACCGGTTAAAATTATAATGAGAGATAATTTTAATTGAACTTTTGAACAAAATTAAAAAATATTACAAAAATGTTTAATCCTTCGAGATATTATGTATTACATGGATATGATAAGAATGAAACCAACTTTTAAAAAATAATGTAACTCCAGTTTAGAGTGATCCTCGAAAAATGCTAATGACCTAAGTAAGAATCTCAAAGAAAGTAGATTTTTTTTTTTCAATAGTATAAACTTATTATTTTCAGTTCAATGTATCTATAAATAACTTTTTCCAATATAATACTTTATGTCACTTATTACAAAACAAAACGCAAACGCAACAAGAATAGTGACGCGCATTCACAACACGTTACGATATAACTTATAACAGTGACAGGAACGCGTATGCCGTGAGTAAAACATCGAAAATCACAGTACTTGTGCATTATTGGTCCTATCTGTCAAAACGCATTGAATTTTCATCTTTATCTACCACGTTTAGAGTTCGAATTTGATCGTCGATGTGGATAATATGTGGTCGTCATTATAATAAAGTGTGGTTATTCATTCTGTGCATTTCTTTGCGATCGATATAAGTTTAAATTATGAGGAAGGGTTAGAGCCCTCCTGATGGGACGATAGGTACAGATTAGTACTTGTTCTGAGGGTTGTTATTGAAATGGGTATCTATAAATAGATATACATGATCCATACATAAATAGGTTTTGTAATTGAATATAAATTACAATATATGCATGTATTTTATGAATGAGATAGTTATGTGATTAAAAGGTTGCTCAAAATAATATTATAATTATAAAATAGAATTAGAATTAATTTATAAAAAAAAAGTTTATAGTAATTTATATTTTCACTATCTAAATCATTACAGACATTTAATATAAATAAATCTATGCACTTAAATTTATTTTGATAAATAAGCTGTTCAAGTGAAAGATGGCCTTATTACAAAAATGCTTTACAATTTTAGGAATTAAAAAGAGAACTTTAAACTATCAGAAAAGCTGATTTCACCTTAGAAATTTTTTTACACATTTTTTTGCCTTATTTTGTAAAATAATAAAGATATAGAGAATATACTATAGACAAAAAACATACATAAATAAACCATATATGCTATATCGATTGTATATTTGCTATAAAAATGTAAAATATATAATAATATATTTTTTATATTTATTTAACGATACTCTTACATATCTTTTAGATCAAGCTCTAAAATTACAAAAATTATAATAGAATTTTCACTGCAAAAAGTTAAAGGAACCATTTTTCAGATTTAATTTTGATAAACATCAACGTAATATTTCTCCGGCATTAATAGCCGCTTTTCAAATTCCATTTCACGTAAAGTAATTTACTTTAGAGGCCTCGCGACACTTTCATTACTCTGGGACGAAACTAATTATCATTTCAATTCATGCGGGAACATTCACCCAATACATGTGGGTGGTCGTTCGTGAAATTAAATTTAGCGAACAAAAAAATACTGGCAACTAAAAAGTGAAATTAAAAAAAAGTCACCTTGAAAAATTGATACAAAATAATTTTTACTCCTTGTTATCGTTCCTTTCACGAAGAAAATCACACGCGACTTGATAACAGTGCACGTGACGTCGCACACTATTATAAACACTCGATATTTAAAACGTTCGAAATTCAAAATTTGTAAACAGTTCGCAACCCTAATTGAGCGTGAAAGGTCACTTTTTGAAATCACTAGTATTATTACTTGTATTCGCGTTACGTGAACGAGTATTTTTCAGTCCGATCGAACCAGCGCAGTTCCTAAACAGACGTCCTCTCGCTCGGGACACCGACCCCTGACTGCGGAACACACCCGCGCTAAGGGGTATTCTGAGGGCGAACTTATTTGGGTTCTTTGTTGTGTCCCTAAGAGGGGTAAATTATTACGGTTTTGCGATAACATAATAGAATGGTGCACTAAATAATCGAAAGGATAACGCTTTTTACTGCCTAAATATTGAATTTTCGACCGTTTTTCACACAGTAGAATTAAGGTTGTTACATGTGGGCGTGATTTGAATATCTTTGTACACCTTATCTCGCATCTGGAACGTCCCTTTGTCATGAGAAATTTTAATTGGTTGCATTAGAAAGGAATTCTTGTCTATTTTGTTTCACTTTCTTTTCACAAAATTTTACAAATTCATATTCTACTGCCTAGTAAAAAGCTTTCGAATCTTTTTTCCAGATTTATGAAGACTACTACAAATAATTTTCCTCGACGATGACGTGCGACTCGTTCAACGCTGCATTTATTTATTTTAATTGCAGTATTTATTTAATTTAGTATTTTTATTTCAGTAAATAATGCAAAATTTACATTATCTTATATTTACACACTTTTCATGTTGTCATGTTCCAAACTTAAAATACCTACTATAGCGTATTGTACTATAATAATGTATAAGTATATTCTAATGTACTAAGTAGTATAAAATCACTTCACTTCAATTTTTTTTTTATTTGCTTGCCATTGACATTAGTACAGGTTGTACATGTCACTTTGATGTATACATCTCACAGGAAAAGTTTTTTTATAATGAGGAATGAAAAAAATTCTGAGATTGTTTTGATAACAATAATTGTGTTTTCTTTCGTTTCAAATATAACAATTGTAGTTTCGCATGTTCATTTCTCTAGAAATTGAATTTACATAAAAAAACGTTCTTACTTTCAGAAACGCTGCTTCATTGTAGTATTTTTACAATATAAATGATGACATACCTGAAAATAAAAAATAAAAATATAAATAAATGCTTTGTGCAATGCACCATTTATTGTATAATATTCATTATTACAATAATTCTTCATATTCTCATAATGAAATATAATAACAAAGTCATATAAGAAAAGATGATATAGGTACTACCACAAGTTGCTTATAAAAAAATAAGAAGGTACGAAAAATAAAAAAAAATGTAATTAAAATTTCTCCCAGATGCGATGGAAACTATAACAATCAGAAGATAATAATATAATAATAGATTTGTTCATAACTTTCTATAAATTTACTATGTGTATATAAAACTAATAACTACCTATATTCCCTGAATAAACATTTGAACGAGTGCACAATATTAAAAAAAAACAAATCGACTACGTCTCTAGACTATTCCTATTGCTTTTATTAAACTATGCATTGCAATCGGGTTCGCTCGCGTGATGTTTTTCAAATAAAAGTATGCAGTGCTCATACCGATGCAGCAGACATGATTTTTGCTTATATAAAAATTCATCGACATCTCAATATTATGGTGAAAAACCTGACTTTTTACGTCTGTATCGGTTTTTTTGTACGTTTTGCTGTATACCTACTGTAACCGACCTATGGAAAGAAGTTATTAATAGTATTTAAATATATAAAAAAATCTGATACTTATGTATGCGTTTTTGTATATTTTTCTACTAACCCTTTCCAACCGACTCGTAATCGAGCGTGCATGTAACTTTGAAAAAATCTAGTGCTCGCCTGAATTTATTTTGTGGAACGCAACCGACACCAATCGTTCGTGCAGGATCCTGTCTATGTGAATAATAATACTCGGGCTAGTTTGGACTCGCCAGTCCGACGCAGGATTTCACGAAAGATGGCGGCAAATTTCGGCGGGGGACGAGCGTCACGTAAGTATTTATTTTTAGGTTATATTTTATAAGAATCCGTTTATAAAGCATACATTTGATTTGAGTGTGAATTACTTTACTTTATTAACGCGTTTTTTTCCTAAATATTTCAGTGGAATTTATTTTATTCGTCTTTTAATTCAAAGATGCACGCATGTGCGGTTTCGGTGGTAATTGCACGAAAATACGGCTTATTCCGTACTACTCGGTACTACTTGTATCGTGTTATTTAACGGTATTAAATGGTGTTTCAGATTTCTTTCAGGACGAAGACATTATAGAAGCCTAGGGAAATGGTGACGATTCAGATATTGAGTATTTTAACGACTCTGATGATGAAGAATGCTTCTTTAGCCTCGATTATCTTAATAAATTCGATTTTCAAGAAGCAGCAGAAGATCATCAAAATGCTCAACTACAAGACGTTCTTGGACCTGAAAATTCATCTCCCGGGCAGCCATCAGCAACAGAACCACCATCATCAGCTCCACAGTGTCCAAGCCATTCAGGTTCCCGACCGAAAGGTTGGAAGGTAACAACTTTCGAAGACAAAGAGCATTCCTATCCCATTCTACCTAATAACCTGGTAAAAAGTCCAAAAGAATTCATGCAAGGTTATTTGTGGTGGAAGCCAACAGGTAGTTAGAGATTCTACAGTACTGGTGAAGTGGAAAGTCTGTACTGATAGCTTCTAATTGCACTGGATCAAACACGACTGAAATTATTAAACGATGGGACAAGAAAATTCGTGCCTATGTGGACGTTACTGCTCCTAAAATAATACAGAACTATAATCGTTACATGGGAGGTGTTAACGTCGACGACAACGACGGTGTTTTGATGAAGGTTCTGTAATACTCAACCTGTATTACAGAACCTTCATCAAAATAAGAAAATGGACACTGAAAGTGTTGATACATTTTTTTGACTTGGCACTAGTGAATGCCTGGCGTGCGTACAAAATAGACTGTTCCGCTATAATTAGAAAAGAAATAAAATTATGGATTTATTGGAGTTTCGTCTACAAATTGCTGAAGTATTACTGAATACACCCGACAAGCGTCGTGAGTCTTCAGTAACACTTGAGCTTGAAGTACCACGAAAGTTTAAAAAACTTTAAAGCCATCAGATAGTGTAAGGCATGATGGTAATGACCATTTGCCAATTTTTGAAATGACAGAGATTTTGTCAATTTGAAAAGTGTAAAAGTAGGACTAAGATTCGGTGCATAAAATGCAATGTTTACCTTTGTACAGTAGGGGCCAGAATTGCTTCAAAGAATTCCATAAAAATTATGAAATTAAGTGTTTTTTGCATTTTTTTATTTACCTTTTATATTTCTAAAGTACTGACCACTTGTTTTAGAAGATATTTAATAAGGATTAAAATTTGATTTTGTTGACTTACAACTAAATGTGAGTACATTATTATTTTTTCGTAAAAAAACACAATTCTAATAAGTTTTAAGAATTAGTTGTTCCTATTCAGGTTAACTATTATTAGAATTGTAAAACTGATTGTCAAATTGATTAAAATAAATATTTTCTGATTTTATTATGGTTTAAAATACCTTTTTAATCAAGATGCACATTCGTGCACATGTCAAATTATTCCTGAGACGCACGATCGTGCAGACGATTTCCCGGAAAACTGTGATTTTCCGATTTTTTTAAATATTTTTTCCTGGTACCTTGGACATCTAAAAATATGAATTAAGCATAAAAATTTAAAAAATATAAAACATGCTTTGCCGGTTGGAAAGGGCTAAGTATATTGTCAAAAAGAACCGTGCATTTTAACAATTTTATATAAGTACCTACCATACTTAAATCGTCTAAAAAAGCTAAGTGCTTAGTGAAATAACACTATACACATACATATATATTCTAATACTCAAATAGATATACTAAAACATAATATGTCGGTGAATTTCTGTGTAAAAGCTGTTTGCCGAATAGTTCCTCTGATGTGCGGCAAGACGGAGCGGCCGGCTGTGTTATTAATGTTTTTTTCCTCTTTAACAGTTTTTAGCCAATTGTTAGAGATTTTAAAGTTACTAAGTTACTTTACCTCGCTTGGTATGGTAAGTAGATTTGCAAGTCAAGAAAAGTGTTAAAATAATTTAAATAAACTATTCACATTATAAAAAAAATGCTTATTATTATACAAGAGTTGAGAAATTAAAATCACACATGAAAACTCGGACGTTATGTCACAGTTTCTGTTATCTTCAGACTATATAAGATTTTACTTTCAAAACATGTCGGTAGTCTATAGATTGAATAATTATAGATAACGTTATATAATTATTGTAAAGATACGGTCAATTGAATTAGAATCAAACATTTATTCAATAGTTAGACCTTTACAGGCATTTCACATCAAATCTTTATATTAAACAATACAAATCTCAAAGCTACAAACTACTAGGTCTCGCCATCAAGCCGCACACATCAGCCAGAAAGTCAGCGTTTGATGGATCGGCCGGTTTTACTGCCTGCTGTAATGAGGCCGGTAATCGGGGAGGTTTTATCTGCGATGCCTGATGGATGCTGAGGGGATTGCCTCTCGGCTGAGGGAATTGCCTCATGCCTGAGGATTTTGGCCGATGCGAAAATCATTTGGAGAAAAGTATACTTCTGGTTTCATCAATGCGATGTGTAAAGATTGCTGTTATTATCGTGTAGTTTAAACCTTCTTGCCGGTAGTTCGGATTTGTTAAAATCTCAGGTCCTAAGCGGAGTATCACAGCTATAAAAATATGAAAAACCCATCAAATTTCATTTAGTAGTTTGTGTGATGTGCATACAAACATACTGTCAGTAATTCTGAAAAACTATTTTGACGTCTATTTGCCATATAAAGTCTCTTTTTTAATATCTCATATGTAGAGACGAAGACACAGACGTTGAGTAAGAAGAGAGCTCATTAAAAAATATATAGTCACGTGCTTATCTTCATTTTTTTGATGGTAATGGTTTGAGTGACTATTTACGTTATAATCATTCCTGAAAGATGAGAATCTGCGCGAATCCAGCAAACCATACCCCTGGCAGCACCCGTTCACGAGTTGACCCATGGATCAGCCATGTTGACTATAACCCAGTTGTTCTATATAAATAATCACTCTTTAAGGATAAAGCGAAGGGCTGTTCATTGAACAATTTCCGCTGGATGGCGTTAATAGCAACATTTTCCGTTTTATTTTTTTGTTGCGTTGTTGCAGTACTTATAGGCAAAAATTTTGAATTGGCGAGCGGTAAACATACTATTTTATTTATTTTATGGCCTACGATTATATTTCAGTCAACATAATGAAAAAAAAGCTTTAGAATAGAATCTGCCATGAATCTTCGTATCTCTACACTCACTCACACTACGACGAGAGCTTTCAAAATGACATTAAATATAGCGCAAAGCATTGTTATAAATTTAAAAATACGCTACTATAATCGGGCCGAAACCTAAACTCCCGTATGACAGGTGTCATCAGGTTCAAGCCCATGAAGTTCCGAATTTTTTAAATTTTAAATCTATGCGCGGAAATGTAGTACTTGAACTTTCGGCTTGCCCGTTTAGGGAGTTCCATTGCATCCGTCTTCAATAAATCGATAGTGAAAATGTAAAAAATCGCGATACATCGTTTAATTTATCGATTTATTTAACAAGTTTTGTAAATGTTGGATATAAAAATTATTGCGTTTTATGATTTAAAATATTTAACATTAAAGTATTACAAAAAAAGAAAGAAAAAGGGACAAGAATTCACGCAATCGTATCGAATCGTGACATTAAGTAGATAATATCATTCACAATGAATTTATTATCCATGTTATTGACGATGACAGCGACTCAGACTCAGGTTCAGACTTCTGATTAATAAAAACAATTATTTTATTTCCATTTGTCTGTTTACGTAACATCAAATAATCGCAGCGATTCGTGTTTAGGTACATCACTATTATTGTCAAAGTGACATACGTCATACGGGAGTTTAGGTTTCGGCCCGATTATAGATGGCACTTATTTCAAAAGAGTGTCTAACTACAATAATGCCAATCGGACTGGCTGGCAGCATAAGAAAAAAGAAAAAGAAATTTAAAAAATACAAAGAACGAAATATAACCTATAATTTCTTCTAGTCATTGTCATATTTTGTAAGAAAGCAAGAAAATATATTTATGAAAATTAATATACATAGATAGTTCAAGTTCGTATCAATTGGACTCAGAAAGTCAGCAACGAAAAAGTTCTCCAGCGCGTTGCAATGTCTAGACTGTAGTTGCAAAATGTCAAAAAGCGCAAAGTTGAATATTTGGGACACGTTTTGCGACACGACAGATATCAGCTACTTCAACTTATTATGATGAGAAAAATAGAAGGCAAGAGATGTGTTTGAAGACGCAAAAAATCATGGCTAAGAAACATATGCGAGTGGACTAGAGTCACCACGGTTGAGGAGCTGTTTCGCTTAGCGACGAACAGAGAAGAGTTTGCGAATCTGACGGAACCTCCAGTAATGGAGAAGCACTACAAGAAGAAGTTCTAGTTCAGTAGTGCAAAATCATAATTAGTAATAAGAAACTGTAATTTAAATACCTATCTACCAATAGTTTCAGCAGTTTGGATTTCACCACCTCTTAGATTCCCAACAGAAATCTAGCAATACTTCGAACATCTATTTTCAAAAATCAATCAGCAAGCAGGAAAAGCCACCGCAGACGTCATGATCATAATGTTCTATTGAATTGTATGACTAGAATTATATATTTTTAAATAAAACTAAATAGTACATATTGTTGACTTTTATTTTTAGTAATGAAGTGGAAATTTCTTTTCCGAACTTTTTTTATTAAGGAAACAAAAAAAGATTAGGTATAGTATAGTTATTCCTTTCCCATATAAATTGTTAAATATTGCAGTCATTATTCTGTGCATGATGACTCCTTCATTGCTTGGAATGATGGATGATGATGATAAATTCTTCATCACGACAAACATGTGTTACAGTTTTTGTATTTGTATTACAGAATTAGTGTATAAAGAAACACTTGTGCTGTGCATTTCCTGCCAATATGAACCATACCTGAAACAGATTTATGACGTGTTTACAACAGTTTCAATAAATAAATGTCAAACTTTAGTTGTTTTACAATGCGGTGACCGTGTATATATACATGTGTGATATTTATGTCTTTGCAATATTAATGTATCATTCAATAAGATTTTAACTTACGTCAAATCGGTACCTATATCGTTTCAAATCTCCAAGCACTCGCTTCCTCGACTGTAGCGGGTCAGAATTTACCTACATGCCTCAGATATATCTTCCTATCAGATCTAGTAGCCATTATTATCTTCAATGAACAATAAACTAATAAAGCACAAGAGAAACGTAATACACTTATATGTAAAAATCTATTGCAAAAAAATAAACTTCCATAAGTACAACTACAATACAACACGGGGCGTCATAGAATAGGTAAATAGTAATGTTGCAACAATATTGTTGACTATCGATAGTATTGTCAATAGCATTGTGACCATAAAAAATAGTCCTACTATCGATAGTATTGATAGTATTGATTTGCAATACTATTAATGTTAACCAAAACTAATATTTCAACAAACAATCGATACTATTGCACTATCGATAGCTTGTAAAAATTCAATAGTATTGTTATATAATAGTATCGATACTATCGATAGTATTGAAAAGCAATACTATCGATTGTATCGATAGTTTTGGTTATCATCAATAGTATTGCAAACTATTGGCTATCGATATAAATATATTATCGATATAATAAATATTTTTTCTTTCTTTTCTTTCTTTTCAATAGTATTGATACTTGTCAATACTATCGATAGTCCTGCAACGCTAGTAGATAGATATGTATGTAGTGTAGACTTTACATCGATACCACGACGAATATCGATATCTTTTATTGTTGATAAAAATTAATATCGTTTTAAAATAATTAAAATAAATCACGGAGGTCGAGCCCACCTTGACTTTATCGATAATTCAAAGTATCGATACTTCGTGCCCTAGAAGTTCTAGGATTTTAAATTAGACGTTCAGAAAACATGTTGGGAAATGCAAACTAAAAACTAAAAAATAATTAATCAGTAATATTTGTTTACTTTGAAACTAAATATAAATGTATGCACATATTCCTATAGTTTATTTTTTGTTAATGAATACCTACGTGTATAATACCTACCTACTATAATGTTTTTTGATAAAAGTATTTGCAAAATTAAATTGTTTAAGTTTCAGAACGAACTCTCTACAATCATAAGAGATGATTGTAGAAAGAAATATCTTTTTGGGTAAAAAAAGCAACGTTGCCATCTTACACCTCGCACGGATCGGCAACAACGTATCGATGAATTCCTGAGATGAATTCGCACAAATATTCCAGTCCAGTCATATACGTAATGGCAAGCTTGTAGTAATAAATTAACTCTAGGGTTCAGTACGTATTTATATGAAAGATTTTTTTATGGTGAAATTTAAATTTGATAACTGGGACATATTATATATTGGATATGAAGGCAGGGATATCTGAATATAACATCTTGACATCTGGATGTGAAGACCTGGGTGTCTGGTCATGTGCATATGAAATGCTGGACAGCTGAATATGAGGACCAAAGCTTCAGGAGATGATCACCTGTACATCTGGAAATGAAGACCTGAAAATGTGGAGCTGAAGACCTGGACATCTGGACATCACCTGCACATATGAATTTGAAGACGTGGGAGTTTGGTCATGTGGATACGAAAACCTGGACAGCAGGACATAAAGTCCAGGACTTCACATCCAGATGTCCAGGTGATGTCCAGATGTCATATTTAGATAGCCTGTCTTCAAATCCAAAAGTCCCAGTAATCAAATTTAAATTTCACCATAAAAAATCTTTCATAAAAATATGATTGAACCCTAAATTGAATTTAATATTGAAACTTGCTATTTTATATTTTTTTAGCATTTCATAATTTTCTTTTGTTTTTCACGTACAGCCGATGGCGCTGTCAAGGCTAGCAACGTCGAGGAAGCATGCATTTAGGTCTCAAAGTGCTTTTATATAAATAGTAGTAGTCAGTAGTTTGTAATAAATCTGCTAGACGTCGCCCCTAAATGTCACAAAATATTACGCACACATCAACAAGAATCTCAATTTTTGTCGTATTTTAAAAGCCGTTTTTCTCGTAAATTATTATACATTATTTTGTTAAATTCAACATGAGAGCACAATTACTTCATAAGAATCGGAAATTCGATTTTATCATGAGAATCATTAACGAAGTTTAGAGCATTGCTGTAGAACAAAATGTATGGACAGCCAAAGCTTGGCTTTCACCTTAAAAACCCACATGTTTACGTAACGACTAAGTAGTTATTTTGTTCGTCTGTTCACCGCGGGGGTCCCACGGTCACTATTCTTGTATCACAGCTGTTGGTTCATTCATAGGATGGTGATTAATTACTGAGAAAGTACTATTTATTAGCTTCACATTATGGACTCATGTTATACTTAAGCTGGGTTGCACCAAAAATTGACGTTACTGTAAAAGTTAGTGTCAAAGTTAACGCTAACTTTTGACATATTGTTTCATGATTGACAAGACTGTTTCATGAGTTTCTTTCGGCATTTCTTCTCAGCAGTGGTCGTTCCGAAATGCTAGTAATTTTTAGCTTTGAAAGGTATAACACACTATCCTAACCAATAATAAAAATGCGAAAGTGAGTTTGTTTGTTTATTTATTTGTTTGTTTGTTTGTTACCTCTTCATGCTTTATCTACTAAACCAATCTTCCTGAAATTTTGCATACACATAGTTAGAAATATGGAGAAGGACATAGGGTACCTTTCATCCCGGGAAAAAGCACTGTTCCCGTGGGAAATTCACGCGGGCGAAGCCGCGGGCAAAAGCTAGTGATTCTATAATTAGTTATAGATATGAAAAATGCCTTCTTTGAAGGCCAAGTTTCAATAAATAATTTTTGATTTTGACATACTATTACCAACTGGTGCAACTCTGGTACTGGTGCCTATTTTAAACTTGATTCTGTTATAAGTAGACAGACTTGACAGCCTTAATGCTTCGTTTACACATTCGCCAAACCTCGACGAATTCACAAATCTTATTATACCTATATTGCTTAGTTTTAATGTGAGTTATGTTTTGACAGAAGATAAAAGTAAGCAATGTACAAATACGTATGATTCGCATAGAAAATCTAATCTCATCTTTCACATTCGCACCTTTAGACACTTCATGATGCTCAAACTTAGAGCATTTGAGCGAATCATCCGTTGAGCCTCAAAGGGTGATTCGCAGCAACGAATGGCAGGTCCTAACCAAACATTAATACAAGTTATATTCAGTTTAATTTACAACAGGGGAGATAATAATACCATGTAATTTAAGCTAATAGCTACAACAAAATTATCTAGCTTTTAATTACCGAATTACCTGAACCATTAATAATGTCATTAAAAACTAACAAAGGAAGTCAAATATAGCTTGTGTCTGTTTAATTACGGACGGATCGTGTTGTGTGAAGTGGGTTCCATTTGCCCTGTCATACTGAGTGTCTTGTCGTTTCAGAGTACTTGGAGGAGAGTACCATGAGTGCGTGTCATAATTTGTAAAGACTTTCAATAAAATTGCTGAAACACTAGAAAATGTATTGTTTTTACCAGTTACTAGCTTTTGCCCGCGGCTTCGCGCGGGCTAAGAACATTATCTAGAATCATGTAAGTATAATGTTCCCGTGGGGAAATCACGCGGGTGAATTTCCCACGGGAACAGTGCTTTTTCCCGGGATGAAAGGTCCTTGTCCGGTCACCTATGTCCTTCTCCGTACTTCTAAAATTTCAGGAAGATTGGTTCAGTAGATAAAGCGTGTAGAGGTAACAAATAAACAAACAAACAAACTCACTTTCGCATTTATAATATTAGTTAGGATATTATCTCAACAAGCATTTCTAATCTATCGTGGGTCTAACTTATTACTATGAGAAACACAAATTTACTAATCTCCTCATTTTTTACGTCCTATTGAAGTGGTTGGCCACTGCCTTCTATCACACACGATAAAGAACTTCACTCACTAGTGTGTATTTCACTTGTGTGTTAAAAATCACACTTGATAAATCAGCAACAAAATTGTAGTTTTCCTCACGATTCTTTACTGAAAGCAAGTGATGATCAAGAATTGATTATCTCAACAAGATGCTTAGAAAAATACTTCATAAATAACTTTCTCGAAAGTAACTCGACTGAAACCAGTAGTACCACAAAAGGGACGTATCAAATATCTGTCTAAATATGCCACTCCTGTATTAAGTCTGTGAACACCTTAAAATACATCTCTCGTTCAGCTACTTTCACTCCAGAAAGAAGGGAATTCTTGTCAAGTTGTCACAAAACATACGGCAGACTTAATTATACCCTCAAATAACTTATGCATTGCCTTGGCACCTCCACATCACTCATGAATAATAATGGATACATGAAAGATCGAATAATTCTCTTGTTCTATATGAAATAGACAAAGATTGATTTATATATGGAATTGTCGAATATCTTTTTCAAAAAGTAAATACAGTCAACACAAAACATCTCGTAAATTATAGTAGAGTTAAATATTATCTTGTATTTATTAAATCTGGGACCTGTACTCCAGGAAAAATATCCTATGTGCTATTCTAGGTACATATTCCTATCAGTGTACCAAATGTTATTTAATCATTTAATCCGTGTAGTAGATAATGCATTGAAGTAACGTCATCCTTAACTAAGGATGGATTGTGTTTTGAAATATCGAAACTTAAATTGAATAGCGAGAAAAAAGCGATTGGCTTAAAATCGAATAAGCAATGTCTCATTTCTGGAAAAACGCTCACACCAAGTACGTATAAGCACTAAAATAGTACCTATAGTGGTCTAATATCAAAAATTCTAAAACTTTACAACAAAAATGGAAAAGGTTGAAATGAAGCCAGCCCAAATACCTCTGAATGCCAGCCTTCGCGTTGTGAATTCGTAATGGAAGTATTTCAGGCAAAGGTCAGGGTCAGCTCTGGCTGAACGGCTGCCAAGGGTCGATTTTCTTTAGCTGTAATTCAGACTTTCATACTTTTTACTTTTTGCTTCGAGCGGAGCGGAGAAATGAACAAAATAAACTTTTTGAATGTATTTTTGATAAAAGCATCTGTTGGCGCGGCTTGGCAGTAAAAGAGACTTGAATGCCGTGACGGGATATGGCATGATATGTCGTGCTACGTTGCTCAATTGTTTTACATCTGCCGGGCGTCCAGAGACAGCAGTTTGGTATGGTTTTCTCACTATATTAACGAATAGATTTTCAGGCAATGGAACTCGTATTTTCTTTTATAGGACGGTCAACGAGCAAGTGGCCACATGATGGTAAGTGATCACCGCTGCCCATGGTCAATTAGACTATTAAAAAAGAAAATAATAACATAAAACAAGACCCAAGGAACTCATCAAGTTTACTAAGGATGTTTATGATGTAATGAATAAACCGTCTACTCCAAATTTTAAAAAGTGTTATAAATGCATAGAAAAAATCCTAAAAGTTGATTCAAAGCGAACTCGTAAAACTCTTTTAATTAAACTCCCTACCAATTTGCCGCCATCCAATATTAGAAATATGCTCTAAATATAAAATTGCAATTAAGTCTAGACCGTACCGCGGCAGGAATGCAGGGGTTCCGTAGACCGTGCCTATAGGTACAAATCGCTATTGTATGACCCAGACGGGCAATGGCCTGAACGTGGATCCTTGTGGAACACCACTTTTTATTTTACTTTGACGTTCTGTGAGATATTCTATTAATATTATATTATAACCGTGACAGTTTTTTAGTATGAATTTTTGGATGTTTAGTATTCTGTCACGGGAAATCTACGGAACTGATTTCGATAAAATTACGTAAACGGGTACAATGAAACCTGGTATAACACATAGGTAGAGCACTCCTGACTCCTGTAGTAAATTGTATGCTTTTTTGCCGGATAAAGAATTTTCTTTCTTTTTTTCTTTTACTTTTTATCCTGAAATTATCACCCCCGCCGCCCCTGAGCACAGCAGGTAAGTATTAATCATAATAATAATATACGTGGGAAAAGTGTGGAAACGATATTTACCAAGTTTAAAAATGTTTGATTTAGTCTTTCGCCAAGGTACCTAATTTTTTTATTACCTATTAAATAATTCTTAAGTTTCCTCGTCACGGGATTTTTTTATATAGAAACTGCAACTATTTTTTTTATTTAAGAAAAACTCGTTTTCTAAATACCTATATCAAAACCATGGAAGTAATAAGTACTTTGTTATTACTTCCATGATTAAAACACAATGAGAGATTATCAGAGACCCAAATTAAAAAAAAAATAGTTCCCGATGACTTCATAGATAGCGCTTAGTAAAAGGAGAGTCCATACAAAAAGCAAAAATGCACGAGGTTGGCATATTTTTGAAATAAAACTAATAAAAAAAAACATCTAAAAGTATCAATATTGTGATTTGTGCAACTGTCCAACTGCTAGGTAATTTTTTTTTTCTGCCTCTGGTTGACAAGAAAAAGCGCACAATATAGGTACAGCCATTATTACTACTCGGCTTTCACAAAACTCCATTTATTGAGACTTTTTCATACTGATTTTATTTTTCTTAATTAGCTGTCAGAAAATCGCTCATAGGAAAAGATGTCGGCACTCTACTCATGATAATGATCGAACCATAGATTTAAAAGGACCATAGAATATAAACATAGAAATATATTTCTTATATTTTTATTTACCGTTCTCAGGTGGGAATATCATCTTCTGTGATTTGTTGTCGAGACAGACTAATGTTCTAAAGAAATAGTACTATTTGTTCGCGAAATTCGAGTAATATTCGTTTAGTTACGCCAATAGAATTTAGGGGAGAAAAAGTGGAGTAGAATTTCGGAAATTCCACTCCTAGGTGGAGATGAAAAATGAATTACACGCGGGCGAAGTCCAAGGTTAGCGCAAGTGTTAGGTATTTACATATTTTATTTAACTCTGAAATAGAATAAACGCTACCTAGAGCTTCATTTTGTTTCTACATAATATCGCAATCAATATTTCAGTCTCTTTTCTCATTATTATTTCAAAACTTTTAGTTATCATAGGCCTTTGACGTCATATAGTCATAAATTATCAATGTATACAGTGGGTTACATTGAAAAGTATACTATATTTTATAGTATTCGGGTAGGATATTTTTCTAAATGGCTACTGTACTGTAATGAAGGAGGTCTGTCAATAGTTTTAGACCTCTTTCAGTGCATTCCATAAAGAATAATAAATTAAAAAGAAGAGTATTGAATGTTTGTAAATGTGACACAGTCGTGTGGTATCTGAGCTGCAAGCTCATCCTAGTAGTTTTGCTTATGCAATAAAAAAGTATCAGTTACAAGTTATTTCATTGAAGAGTTCACGTAAGGAACAAGATCCTTACATTACTATATTAGGACTTCCTTCTTAACTTTATACAAGTATCTACATTAATATATAAAGTGTAATCGCAGTGACATTCGGTCGACTTTAGAAACCAATGGTAAGTACCTATAAGATGCACCTTTTCCGGACAGTGTGTTTTTATTGGGTACTGATCTATGCGCCAGACAATTTATGTTTTTGAAATAGCGTTTATGACTATGTTTATTATGTTTCCATGCCGTATTTAAATTCAGAAAATTTTCAGTGAAATAGGTACTCAACTTATGTTTTCGTACTTTGTTTTTTTTAAGAAAGATTTTTTTTTATTTAGCCCACATTCAAAATACGTTACTAATACTATATACTCATTACTTTGTATGATATAAAAAACTAATCAAATATTAGGATTTGAACTCCATATCTAGATAGTAAGTAGTATATTTTGAATACCTTTGTTTTCATCAATTTTAAAAATAAGTGGTACCCAAAAAACGCCCATTGCATATTTCCCAAACTATTCTTTTAAACATCTTGGGCCCAAAAAGCGATAAAAAACATCATAAAATTTCCATTACCATCCATCCGAGCGAACTGTAGCCTCTTTGTCAAAGGTTAAAAATGTCTACATAAATTGTGGAAAACCAAAAACGTGGGTAGTTGGTAAACAAAGGCGTTATAAATGGCGGGGTTTTGATGTGAACATTTATAAAAAAATACCCTTCGCGGAAGGAGATAGTGGGCCGTTAACAGTATTTTTAATAAATTATGCTTTTATGGTCTCGAAGACCCCTTACTTTATTTTACAAGTTATAATTTGAGTTCAATTTCAGGTACTTGATTATAAACCATAGGGCACCACGGACTCCTTGTTGCTCGAAGATATAAACAAAATATATAACCCATTTTTGTATTCAGTGAAGAAATTAGCAAGATACATAGAAGACACAACATACGTAGAAAGAAACAAGATTAGATACTTGTGCACTGGTGAACAATGCTGCCAGTTTAGTCCACATTCACCCCACACTATAATACATACATAGAATCACGTCTTTATCCCTTACGAGAGAGAGAGTAACAAGCTAATTATTTAAAAATAAAAACACGACTGACAACTTACATAGCCTATGTCACTCGGAGGAATGTAAGGAATCTAACAATACCTCTCACATCAAAATCTGTTAAGCTGTTCAGGAGTTATGGTGGAATAAAGAAACTTACATACATACATACATACTTACATACATACTTACCATACTTACTTTATACATGAACCCTGAAAACATAACACTCCTTTTTTGGTCAGTCGTGTAAAAAGAGTTAGAGCCAAGAGTCGTGAGACTCGAAGGCCACGCTTAGCGGAATAGTGGAAGTAGTGAAGGGCTTTAAACTTGGGATTCCTCCACTCATAGGCGATGGGCTAGCAACCTGTCACCATACCTGAATCTTCATTCCATCAGATAGCCCACACTATAATAATAAACGATAATATGAGTTAGGTTCTTATTTTGTCGACATCACATTAAAAATTTTGTCCTAAGTTGTAGTTTGTAATGTAATCCCGGTTTTAAATATTCATGGGGCAATAAGTGGCGTACGTTAAACACAGTTTAATGACCTCAGTCATAAAATAGGAGTTTTCCCATAAAACCGAACAAGAGTTTACTTTCAAGTTTATTCGCTGGCGAAAGCAACAAAATTGCGATTTCATTGGCTTCCAATTTTGTGTTATCGCTTTGCATATAAATAGATCTTGTTTATTTCAAAACAAATATTGAAAACCTTTTTAAATAGCTTAACAAAAACAATATACTCTCCTAAATTATCTCCGTCAACTTCAAGATTCCATTACAACTTTAAACTCTTTTTAGGTCCGTGGCTGTAATATGGGCTACGAAAATAAGAATCTAAAATCGATATGTATCTGAAGAAGTTCTTGGCGGGGTGTCCGATAAATTGGAACAATCCTCTTTTCTAGAAGTCGGTTAAAAAGGCACTTATCAATACTGAAGCGAATGCGTCACGTCACGTGTTATACGTCAGTTGATAAAACGTAAGTGCACTACAGTTTATCTGAGATCACGTCTCACCGACTCAAGATAAGCTTCTGAAATCATACAACGCAAATACATACATACTTGTAGTATAGCTTGGCTTTTGCAAAACGAGTATACTAGTTACTAGTTGACTAACCTCAGATATCTATGCTATGATTACTATGCTTCTATATTTTTTTATATTTTCAGTAGACAGTTGACGACTAACATCGAACAGCGTGGCTTACTTTAGGAGCCTTGATAAACTAGTATGTGCAGGATATATGCAATTTAGTGGACGGCTACTATAGCGGGGGACGCTAGACAGATGCTCTACAAAAATGCTCAACAAAACGGTACAGTATGTACTGTAAATACACAACATGCACTAAATAACCGGGAAATCCTTAATTCACTAATCCAAATGGATCACTAGGGAAAACCTAAGAGACAAGTTTATCTAAACCTAAAGATAGCATCGATAACAATTTACAAATAGTTTATAACAAACAGTATCGATTGTTCAAAGTTGGTTGACTCCTCTCTCCGTGCAAATCAGTGAACGATGCCAGTAAATACAGAAAATAGGACTATACGAAACAGACTAAAACGCAGTGCTCAAAATGTGTGTAGTTCAAAAACATTAAAGAAACGATTACCAGTATTGGTATGGCTCCCGAACTACAGCTTCGATTACTTTTTTCAAGATATTATAGCCGGAGTTACGGTCGGTTTGACAGCTATACCCCAAGGAATCGCCTATGCAGTTATTGCTGGATTATCACCTGAATATGGACTGTATGCTTCGTTGACGTCTGGGATTGTTTACATGATATTCGGAAGCTGTAAGAGTGTTACTGTTGGACCAACGGCTATTCTCGCGTCAATGATTGCCCGATACGTTTCAGATTATTCTCCAGATTTTGCAATATTAGCATCTTTCTTATCTGGAGTAGTTCAGTTGGTTTTGGGCATTTTCAGACTTGGTTTTCTAATAGATTTTATATCAATGCCAGTTATCAATGGATTTACTACCGCTGCCGCTATGCAGATTGCTGCAGCACAGCTCAAAGCATATTTTGGATTGGCTGGTTCATCAGGAAATACTTTTGGTGAATCACTCTACAACTTCTTTATAAACATCAAGACTGCACAACTTTGGGATTCCCTATTGAGCACTTCAACTATTATCATGTTATTATTGATAAAAAGGATGGGAGACGGATGTAAGCGTACTGATAATATATTCCGACAATTTCGATGGTTCTTTTCTTTAGCCAGAAATGCCATTGTTGTTATTTTTGGTATGATACTGGCTTATATTTTGAAAATAACACTTGAAAGTGAACCTTTGGAATTAATTGGTGATGTTGGAAATGGATTACCTGCTATTGGATTCCCACCGTTTTCTACTACTGTTGGCAATGAAACATTAAATTTTATTGACATGGTGATGGTTTTAGGAGCAAAATCAATTGTTTTGCCGTTTGTAGCTGTTTTAGAAACTGTTGCAATTTCTAAAGCCTTTGCGGACGGAGAACCAGTGGATGCTACTCAAGAGTTGATTGCTATTGGAATGTGCAATATTATTGGATCATGTGCTAAGAGTATGCCAATCACAGGATCTTTTACAAGAACTGCTTTGAACTATGCTTCTGGAGTACAAACTCAAGCCGGCGGAGTTACCAAGATTCTTATTATAATTGCCGCGTTGACTATGTTCACTTCTACCTTTTATTTCATACCCAAGGCATCTTTAGCTGGTTTGATTATAACTGCTATGTTTTCAATGTTAGACTATAGCGCAATGATAAGGCTTTGGAAGTACACAAAACGCGAATTCTTCTTGTTCATAATCACAACAATAGTTTGTCTTTTCTGGGGATTAGAATACGGTATTTTAGTCGGTATTTTTATTGAAGCAGCTATGCTATTGTATAAAACAGCACGACCTAAACTCGAAGTAAATCATATGATAAGTATTCAAGGTGAATTACACATTATACCATTAAGTGATGATATAGCATATTGTGCTGCTGAGCACATAAGAAAAGCAGTGATAAAAACATCGTTAAGTTCTGATAGTGAATCTGTTATTGTTGTTGATGGATCAAATCTGAAACGAATGGATATCACTGCAGCTGAAAATCTAATGTCTGCTGCTAGAGACTTTGAGAAAAACTCTCGTAAAATTATATTTGCAAATTTTTGTCCGAAGCTCAAAAATCTTTGTTTAGATATAAATCCAAAGCTAGCTAGCTATTTTGTTACTGTTTCTAATGTATTTGACTTGACTGTGGCAATACAGAAAGAAGTATGAAAGTTATTGCTAATTTGGTTTTTGATTTGTATAATTTTATATATTTATTTTATTTCCTACTTGGAATTTAAAGAATGGGTATTATTTCAGTTTTTTAGACGAAAAAAAAACTGATTATTGTAAAACACATTTATTTAATTCCTCTCAATATAGTTTTATTTATATTAAGTTCAGGAATTACATGAAAAATGTATTGATTATGTAATATCTTAGGTATTAAGTTAAAATAAATACTTCTAAGTAATTTATTGTATTTTCATTTTATGAAAAATCGTCGAAAGTTGGGGTGATTCAACATATGCATCTAGCCAGGATAATACAACCACGCATCTATTAATCACTTACTTATCTACGTCTTTAATATGTATAATATCACTAAAATACAGGTTTGGAAAATATTGTATTAGTAGAAAGTTAATCTGTTAACAGTTTTTCTTGAAAGAAAGAAAAAGTAGTACCTCCCTATTTTATCTATATCTGAATTCAAATTTTCACGAGGCTTTTTATTGCTTAATTTTATAGTATGAACAAATATAAAACAGCCAGTTGTAAATCATTTTGTAAAAAACAAAAATAACATGAAAGTATGTCGTTTGAAGAGTTGAGTAAGTGAATGCGAGCCAAAAGTAAAATAAAAGTAAGTAAAATAATAACAATTGTTAACTTGCACCATTTACCTTTCATCTCTTTATAAGAAATAAGTATACGAATCAATTATTTGAATCTATGAGTCTGATTCATGCCAAAAGTATTGATAGACTACCACTTGCTTCAGTAAAGAAAATTTTTGTTCCTAATCAGCTAGTGTGAGCAATTGCAGAATCGCTGGTTGGTTCACTTTACCTAATGACCACTAATTTTATATAATCTCGCAGGTTTTTGATGACATTAAAAGCTTTTGATCGAAAACCGAAGACAAAACTTAATAGTTATTATCATAAATCTGAGAAAATTCAAAAAACTAACTCAGTCTAGGTTTTAACAAAGCATCGGTCGATCTAGGTGTATTTTACAAGTCCAATTTAATTTAAGAGGTTATTATACTTCCCCTACACACTGCAGTTGATTTCATAAAGCTAAATGATGATGGATCATCAGTCCCCCAGTAATTATCACGTTATTGACTATTATGGACCCCACTCCTGTATTTAAAACATCTATTAAAAAGTAGTTCCGTTAAAAAGTTAGTGACGTGGAAATGATTAATGTGATCACTTAATTTAAAGTCAAAATTTATATAGACAATAGTAAAAGTGTTTACGGCTTGGTAATTTGATAAAATTAGTTAGTTTCTATAAACCCGAATAGTTCTTTTGAGTGTTTTGATTCTGCATTATGAAGATACCTATGTCATTTTTACGTAAATTGTAAAAATAGGTTGTCAACCATAATTCATCAATCATCATAGGTTGCCACGTGCGCGCGTCTTCTCAATCTATTATTTATTTATTATTATTTATTTATTTATCTATGATGTCACCAATAAATTTCTGGGTTATTTATATTCATTTTACAAAATAAAACAAACAAAATCCTACACGCTCAATAATTGTGAATGAAATAGGTGTAAGATAACTCTCTCATCAGGAATGTGAAGTGGAGCATTTCGGACATGATATTTTGAAAATATCAAAATACCTAGAATTTTTCTCCGATGTATAAAAAAACCACAACACTTTCAAGCTATCGAAACAAAGAGTTACACAAACCTTTATTCAACCTTCAATTATCCTTATGTCTTTAACCTAAAGTTCAATTTAGCTGATATCAATAACGACTTTAACTTTGTTTCCCATAATGCTGGCCCCGTATGCGGAACCACGCACACCTCCATCACCGTTATCTACCCAGCCCGAGTCGAACCCACTACCCTATCGTCCGAACACAGGCTGAAATGTCGATAACATCACGACTTATTGCAATCAATGCAAGAGGTGGTGGAAAAAAGTATTGTTTTGGCAAGCAATCGGAGGGAAAAAAACTACTTGGCCAAATATCGTTATGTTTAACTATGTATGTATTGTATAATGTTATTATGGTGTACCTTTTTTACAGATCGGAGATAACGCAAAATAAAACAAAGAAAACGTGAAACTCTATCTTGAAAAGATTTATCGGACTAAAGATATTCAAAATGAACTTGACTTTACTAAGATATACATTACATAACAAAGGATCACCATGATCTTTCACAAGTCAGTTTGAAAAATTTTATAATCTAATAGACAATTTTATCATATCGAGATAAGCAAATCGATAGTAACTACCTGAGAATGAAAGCAATCAAGATAACTGATAGCAACTGGACGAGTATTGGTGAAGGCACTACAGTATTTTCTAAGTGTTGAAACTTGTAAGTGGTGTGAAAATAACAACATGACAATCAGTGCAAGTATTTTATTGCGAAGAAGGCTCAAAACCTGTATTCAAGATCTGTGTAGCGTCAAAACATTAAAAAAACGTCTGCCGATACTGGAATGGCTTCCAAAATACAATGTTTCTTTTTTGATTCAAGATATCATAGCTGGCGTAACTGTTGGGTTGACGGCTATTCCTCAAGGTATCGCGTATGCAGTCATCGCAGGACTTCCACCAGCGTACGGATTATATGCATCTTTAACAGCTGGAGTCGTATATATGGTGTTTGGTAGTTGCAAAAGCGTTACTGTTGGACCTACAGCAGTTATATCAACGTTAACCGGGAAATATGTGAGTGGATATTCGCCTGATTTTGCCGTATTAGCAGCGTTTCTTACTGGCATAGTTCAATTAATTTTAGGAATCTTCAAACTCGGATTTTTAGTGCAATTTATATCAATGCCTGTTATCAATGGTTTCACTACAGCTAGTGCTTTGCAAATCGCTGCATCTCAATTAAAACCACTATTAGGACTGAGTGGATCATCCGGACATAATTTTAGGGAATCAATGGGAAACTTTTTTGAAAATATTACGACAATTCAATTGTGGGACAGTGTATTTGGATTAACTACTATTGCAATATTAGTGTTTTTGAAGAAAGCAGGTGAAGGATGTAAAAGAACTGATGGAGCTGTTAATCAAATTCGATGGTTTGTCTCGTTATCAAGAAATGCTGTGGTTGTAATAATTGGCATCGCCGTTGCCTTTATAATAAAAAGCCAATGGGATATTGAACCTGCCGCCCTAATCGGTGATATTGGACAGGGGTTACCAAAGTTTGGTTTACCACCTTTCTCCAGTGTCGTAGATAACAAACCTTATAATTTTATAGAAATGCTCAAAGTCCTTGGTGCCAAAGCAATTGTATTACCCCTTGTTGGTATTTTGGAGTCTGTTGCGATAGCAAAAGCCTTCTCTGATGGACTTCAAGTAGATGCTACTCAAGAACTTATTGCTCTTGGAATTTGCAATGTAGTTGGATCATTCGCAAGCAGTATGCCTGTTACAGGATCTTTTACCAGAACTGCTCTTAACCATGCTTCTGGTGTACAAACGCAAGCTGGGGGTGTTGTTTGCGTAATTATTATAGTCGCAGCATTGACACTACTAACATCTACATTCACTTACATTCCAAAAGCGACATTAGCTGGTTTAATTATGACAGCTATGTTTTACATGTTACATGCCGATATAGTTATAAGGCTTTGGAAATATACTAAACGGGAATTTTTCTTGTTTATTTTTACAATAATAGTTTGTCTGTTTGTAGGCTTAGAGTATGGTATTGTATCTGGAATAGTAATGGAAGCAGTAATGTTATTGTATATATCAGCAAGACCACGTATTGAAGTGGAGACGATTAAAAAAGATGGTGATAGTAAATTAATAGTTTTGTCACTAACAGAGAGGTTAGCTTATTGTGCTGCTGAACATACACGGAAAGCTATCATAGATCTAACTTTTACAACTGACAAAAATACAGTTGTTGTAGTTGATGGGTCAAATCTCCGCAATATGGACATCACAGTAGCCGATAATTTGGTGTCAGGTGCAACGGATTTCGAAAAGAGTGGTCGTAAAATTTTATTTTCAAATTTTGATTCACATCTAAAGGCTATGTGCCTTGATATTGATGCTAATTTAGCTAAAAATTTTGTAAGTTCAACCAATTTGGATGAAATAACGGCTCCGATATATAAAGAAGTATAAATTGTACATTAAGATGGAAATGTATCTATCAATAGATTAACATAATACTTTTAAGAAAAAAAACAATATACAAATGTAAATGTAAATAGATTAATTTATGACCTTTTAGCAAATGATTTTGTAAATCTTAGAAAATGTTGCATTAGGTAGGAATATAATTAAATATCGTAAATACTATTTAAAGAATGTTTTTTATTAAATGTGATATGATCTGCTAATGTTTTTTTGTTTCATCTCATTTTATTTTATTCTAATACCAGTAAAAAAATAAACCTAGAATAGGAATGTCAATAAATGCTAATGCCATAGGTAACTAATTTATGTGAGAAGCATACTTCATACAACAGAAATTCAACAGCTACATACGAAAAATTGCTGTTTAAAAATGTTAAAGCCATTTCAAAAAATTGTAGTTAGAAAATGTTGCATTATGTTGGAATATAATTAAATATCATAAATACTATTTATAGAATGTTTGCTAATAAATGTGATATTATCTGCTAATGTCCTTTTTATTTAATCTAATTTTATTTTATTCTAATACCAGAAAAAAATAAACCTAGAACTGGGGGCTAACCACAACGTCTTATAGCAGTATTATTATAATATTACATTGAGTTTTCGTACCACAAGGTCTTTAAAACAAACTTGAAACAATATTACTTTTTTCAGCAGTTTTGGTGACGTCACCTCTATTTTGTTCATTCAATTCGTACCAAGACGTGCTTTTGGCCACTAGCATTATTGTTTTAATGTCAAATTTAACAATGTTAAAAAAGTTACTCTTTCGCAACTGATACAACATTTTTACTACATTTACTATTATTTGCTCAAAAATATAAAGTAAATCAACTTATTTTCGAAAAATAATTAAATATAAAGTAAACGTGAACGTTATAGTGAGTGACTTAATTTTGATTGATTGATTAAATTTGATTCTAAATGGATTTTGACTTAGAAATATTTGAGTACTTGGAAGCCGATATTCTAACTCCGAAGAGTGTACATTAGGAAAAGGCGTCGCGTCGTATGCGTTTTCATGAGGAGATATTAGTGTATATTACGTAGGTAATAAGTTACTGAAATATACATAATTTTCCAAAAACGAGCATTTTAAATCAATTCACACTTCTATTATTATGAACTAGCCTATGCCCGCCACTTCGTCTGCGCATATTTCAGGTTCCGCCTAAGTGGCATATCAAGATGAAACTACGCCAGATTTTAAGTTAGACCTTCTATAATACGACAGTGAAAACCGCATCAAATTTAGTCCAGTAGTTTTTGCGTGATGCGCGTACAAACAAACAGATAGAAAGACAGACAGACAAAAATTCTACAAAAACTGGTTTTGGCTTCTATTAACCCCATATAGACCTCTCATAGTTTTTCTCTTAAAAATCTTCTATGTACAGACACAGACCGTTACAGTTTTATTATATGTAGTGATTATAACCTATAAAATCATGTTACGCGGAACATCATTGGAAAAAGATGGCGCTATTATTATAGCACTGTTTCTTCTTATCCATGGAAGTAAACGTAAGTATTTATTACTTCCATGTTCATATCCTCAACTGGAAATAGACAATGTCAATTCGTTCTTTCGCAACACTAAGCAGTAATAAGTACCTTTGTACAAAGGTATTTATTACTTCCATGGCAGGAATAAAATAATATTGTTCGGTAGAGGTCATGGTACGAAATCGAGTAATGTTATTATAAGCTTGAAACAAAACTTCCTTGAAATAAGATTGTTTTACATAAGGTTGTGGTTAGGCTCCAGGAATGTCAATAAATGCTAATGCCAAAGGTAACTAATTTATGTGAGAAGCATCCTAACCAATATTATAAAAGTGAAAGTGAGTTTGTTTGTTTGTTGGTTTGTTTGTTTGTTTGTTACCTCTTCACGCTTTATCTACTGAACCAATCTTTCTGAAATTTGGCATAAACATAGTTAGAAGTACGGAGAAGGACATAGGGTACCTTTTATCCCGGGAAAAGGCACGGTTCCCGTGGAAAATTTACGCGGGCGAAGCCGCGAGCGAAAGCTAGTACTTCATACAACAGAAATTCAACAGCTACATAAAAAAAATTGCTATATAAAAATGTTAAAGCCATTTCAAAGAATTGTAGCTAGATTCTTTCTACAAATACTAGGATACTTTTAAAGACATATTTGTGTTGAAAACACACATCTAAAGCTCCAAGAATCGAGCTTTCAGTCCGGAACACAGACGTTCAAACACACACGTCTCAAATCTCGGAAACTATTTCCGTGCAACGATGCTATCACGACTATGATGTCGGAAATTGAGGAAAATTCGGGTGATTTAATATATCATGTAGAGAACGCTCGTAGAAGGAACATTTGAGAAATCGTTTTTAGTTTACGGAGATGGTAATTTTAGTAAGTTTATTGATTCGTGTTGTAATATATGATAACTAGCGACCCATCCCTACTTCGCACGAGAATGTATTATACATATAAACTGATCTAAGATATTATCTAAATAATAATGAAAATTCACTCGGGACTCGGGAAGCGACTTTATCTTATATGGTCTGTTCTTTAACGAAATCTGATCAAATTTCATACAGTTAGTATTATAATAGTAGGTACCGTTTATAGTTCCGTTTAGTATTTTTACGTGATTTAGTAACAATTATCACGATTAATACTAAATTCAAAATTATCAAGACTAACAAATTGATTAATGTAAAACAAAGAGGAGACAGCAAAATTTCACTATTTCTATAAATCCAGAGAGCATAACTATACGAGATTTGTAAATCATAAATCCGCCATTCTCAGAAGTGCTGAGTCAGGTTAATAAATATTATGAACGACGACACCCCCTTTGAGGCGTTCAACTGAGCAATAGAAATATTGAGGGGATCACAAATTTGTGATAAACTTATCCGGACTTTTCCCCCTGTGGATCGATCTCCGATGACTCGGATCATCTTGAGCTCATTTTGGCAAACACGGAATCCCTGCTTTGAAAATTTTATCCGTTTTTATTTTATCCTCAAATGAAATCGTCCAGTAGGAAGCGCGCGCCGCCGCCTCTTCCGTTCCTACTTCTATGATTTAAGTCAATTTAAAGGCATTCCCGTCTCATTTATCTTTATATAGCTGTGCCCCGTGACTTCGCTCCTGTGGAAATTGCGGGATTCTGGATAGCCTATAGCTTTCCCTGGTTGTGGCTTATCATACATACATTTTTTTTTCAAATCGGACAAGTTATCTAGACATTAGCGCGTACAAACAAACAATCAAAAATTTCAGCCTTATTATATAGAAGATCATTAAACCGAAATTAAAAATAATTGAAATCAGTTTATAAGCAGGAATTGGTGGTCTGGTTAACGTTTGGCAATGTCGAACTGTGTTCCCGAGCATGTACTACCTGACTCTCTTCAAAACCAGAGTGATTAGGCTGCTTCTGGGTAAGCTCGCTACACCGTAGACCTCATCTCTGTCCTCGGGCAAGATTGTGGTCAAGAGCAAACCCATATTTAAAAATAAAAAAAAAGAACTGGCTGAATATCTCTTCTGTTCAAAGCTGGAGCTATCTCTAAAAAGCTGAAAGTATATGGTCCAACTTCAATTTTTCTAGGCATAGCAATTTAGGGTCGAAAGGTTTTGTATAAAAAGATAATGCCTTGGTTGCTTGATCCATCTTTGCCGTTATCTAACACACGAGACCATGGCAATGACACATCAAATCACGTGGAAATAATGGTTCACTGAACACAGTTGTCGTCTACTGACCAGTTTAACTTGATCCCTCGCAACTCTATTGATTCCTCCAAATTTGAATGAAGCACTGCGTGTTCCTTGGGTCATGTTAGATTGGTCAGTTTAGCTCAAGTGGAAACAGCGCCCTGGAGGTTTTTTAGGGTTCTGAAAATGAAACTGAATGAAACAGATTGTTGCCACGTCAGCCTGAAAACGTAGACGAAGCATTTTTTCTCTCATTGCTAATTGGACTAAATATATCATGTTATTATGAAATCCTAATCCTAACTAATATTATAAACGCGAAAGTGAGTTTGTTTGTTGGTTTGTTAGTTACCTCTTCACGCTTTATCTACTGAACCAATCTTCCTGAAATTTCGCATACACATAGCTGGAAGTACGGAGAAGGACATAGGGTACCTTTCATCCCCGGAAAAAGCACTGTTCCCGTGGGAATTCACGCGGGCGAAGCCGCGGGAAAAAGCTAGTAGATAATAAATTACACAGTTACGTAATATAAGAACAAGACTTTATTTGCTGAAAAGTTATACTGAATCATTGTTTCGTTTTGAATATTTTACTATCACGAATTTTTACAAGTAATTGATGAATTATTTACAATCAAACGAGACAAAATTGTAGAAAAGCGGGAAATTGGGAAAAAATGTATACGGGACTTGCAGTATTTGAGGTAGGACTCTCCCTTGACCAATTTTTTTGTAAATTTCAAGCGCCTGAATAGAGAATAGTTTCCAGATGATTACCCTGGGCGTTATGTACTGATTTGTTGCAAGGAAATACCTCATCTGTGAAGATGGGAGCCTTTGTCGCGTCGAATATAATAGTAAATTTGAAATAAATAGGATCTATCGTTATTCAAATCTTTTCCTTGAGGATATTTATGGGTCTAATATTACTCTGTATACACCATGAGTTCGTATTTACAACAAATTATACTAATATATCAAACGCTATTTATATGGCATATTTATCTAAAAGTATATATTTCAGAAATTCATGACATTTTAAACCCAAACATGGAAACTTTTAAACAGCAGTAATATGTTTGTCTGTTTCCACGTCCCGTTTATCAAAGCGTAGGTTAATTGCTGAACTGTCATTAAAATTTCGCAACTGTACACAACCCATATTTCTGTGCCAATTAATCTCCAGCTCACGTTAAACGCTGGTTTAATTCGGGTCGCATCTAAAACAAACCCACGTATTAATATTAACACTACCTCATGCCTCTCAAATATTTCTATTGTTCGACTTTCATCCACATCAACTTTTATATCTCCATCATTAAGATTCAAATTCCTGTATGCAACATCAAAATTAACATTGTAACTTTCAAATTCATGCATCACATTTATGGAGTTGTTATTAATGGTTCTTGTACGTTTGATGATAAGGTCTATATTTGGTTGGTCGGGTCTTTTACGTTTAGGGTCGCTTAGCCCTTGTCAAGTGAGCTCTGTTTCAGACAGAGGTAATGAAATACCTAGCAAATGAGCCGTGAGTTGCCAATAGCAACGTTCGTCGTCACTCATTTTGGACTAGTTGGACCTGGCGATATATAATTGTATTTGAAGTTTCTGGGTGAGGGTTTGGTTAGACGAGTTATTTGGGGTTATTGTTAACCCATTAACAAAAGGTTTAAAATGTTCCTGTTTTACTTAAAATTGACGGATTTAAAATAAAGATACCTGAGAGTACTGTAATGTTTATACTTTGAGCGCGATATTTTAATAACTACTTTTAAGTGACAAACAGATACGTAGTAGGTACGAACTACTTAAGATTATAAGAAGATCTTCCGGTCTATTCACAAGTGATAAACAGCTACGCAGTATGATTTCATAAATCACTGTCAAAATCTAGGTATCTTTCTGATAAAATCCTTAGAAAACGTGGCTTCCTCATTTATTTCTTTTGAGTATATCTCTCAATCTCTAAATTAATTCTACATGTAAACTTTGGAAAGTGAATAATTTTTATATTCTATATATTTTTTTTATAAAAGATGGGTTTGCTCTTGACCACAATCGTGCCCAAGGATAAATACAAAACAAACTATATAAAACAAAATCGGGTTAGTGACATAATAAGTAACTCAATAACGACTAGACCGATTTTTGTTAAATCCCAAGTATTAATAATCGGGTAAATTTAACCAGAAATAAAACATAGGGTAACCACAGAGCGCAGCTAATGATTTACAAATATCTCACATTTTAGACCCAAAAGTCCTGTGACCTTGACTAAAATAATTCAATTAAAACAACCACAACCTGGATTACAAACCAGATCTCGGAAACTTTAGGCAGGAGTGATAGACGAACGAAGTTAGATACAGTTCGCTAACGGTACTAACTTCGGTCTTGTAATGGAGATGGAGGCATAAGTTTTTCTATTAAAAGTATCTATTGCACGTCGTTGTTATCGTAGTACCTTTATTTAAATTTTAGCTAAGAGGTAGTATAGATCGTTATCCGAAAAATGTATTCGATTGGATAATTGCAAACAATTTATTCAAATTTATTTTTTAAAACGCGTTATAGTCATAAAAAATCTGTTCATTTGTAACAAGACTAGTTGTGCTTTGGGGCTACGCTCCCATGGAAAATTTTGGAATAAAACTCTGCACTACCCGTTTTTAAATAGGATTACCAATAATTTTAACAAATTAATTATTAAACAATAAAAAACACGACTCACATAGCCATAGCCAATCACATATGTCACTCGGAGGAATGCAAGGTATCTAAAAACACCTCTCACATAAAAATCTGTTATGCCGTTCAGGACTTATGGTGGAATAAAAAATGTCAGGTCATCTGTCACGAATTTTGTGACATTTCTAAACTTTTCCCTGATAACGACCGGTTTAGGTGATAAAAAGTGTAAACAAAAAAAACACGGCCGTCGCCCAATGAAAACGCAATACTTTCCCGCCGATAGACATCGCACACGAAAGTGTAATCAAATAACCATTTTTATCGGAATTCCCATTTATTTGCCCACAATAAAGACTTGATTGTGACTGTACAATATTATAACCGACTACGACAGGAAGGGTCATAAATTTAGCTTACTTTCGTAATCAAATTTTAAGAGAATAAGCGATTTTCTAACAGCTACATTAGGAAAAAATAATTAGTATAAAAAAGTCCCAACAGATAGCGTTTTATAAAAGCCGAGTCGTAATAATGGCTACCTATGGGCTATCTATATGGTGCGCTTTTTCTTGTCAACCAGAGGCAGAAAAAAAAAATCAACAGTTTGACAGTTGCACAAATCACATTATTGATACTTTTTAGTTGTTTTTTTCAGAGTTCTACGGACTTAAATTAGAGGATTGTCTCCTAAAGCTGAATATCGCTATACTCGATTAAATAACTACCCAAATATGAATTTCTACTCAACCCTTTGCAAGCAAGAGGGGTACTTAAGACCACGTCGAACTATCTGATATATAGCCGAATTAATACCTACTTAGAATTAAGTCGGTAATTCCAAATCCATTGCTTCTCAAAGTTTTGAACAATAGAGTGACAAATGCGGAGGTATTAAACGTTAAGTTCCAAGAATTTGGGATGTAGTTGAATACTTACTGAACAATCTGTATTGTTGTCGATATTAGGATTGCTTAGTGTTTGTCTGTTTCGGTGCTTACCTGAAAACAATGATAATGAAATTAGTTACAAAGCTTATATGAAATTATATTATCAATTTGTAACATGATGATTATTTCAACAGGGCAAGTATTTACAATTTTTTAAAAGTATTGTCTTTCGATACACAATCTCTTTGATGTACAAGTATTTATTTTAATACTAGATATACCCTGCACTTCTGGGGGTGTTTTGGGAACAGTTTAATTTTAATCAGTAGTACATAGTAGTTGTAGGATTGGACTCTTAAAAGTAAATAAAATATGGATGTAATGAAATAATAACTTTATTACTTAGTCATATTGTACGACCAATGTACGAAATAATTTTGGAAATAATTAGGCCAAAATTCAAACAATATCTTATTTGTTTCTTTTAATTTAAAAAAAATGTATTCTTCTTCTTCTTCTTCTCTCAGCCGAAAGACGTCCACTGCTGGACAAAGGCCAAATGTAATGATGACAAAAAAAATGTGTATAGGCAACCAAATCTACCTATTGCTGTTTCGTATAGTATCATCTATAAACGTAAGATTACGTTCACGAACCAAACAAGCGATCTCCTCGTACCTCATGTTTCATGTACAACTCATTAAGCCGTCCGAATCAAACCATCTAATTCGGGCCAATAATACCGGTATTAAAGGCAACATTGTTCTGCGCGCAGTGGGCCGGAAACACCCCTGCGGCTTGTGAAGGGTTAGTTCTCGATTACATAGTATGTGTTTAAGAAATATTATGAGATGTAATTTAGTGATATTTAGCTAAAATATTCCCTTAGGGAAATGTGAAAAAATTGTCTAAGTGCGAGTTGGACTCGAGCACCGAAGGTTCCGTATAATAATTCATAGGTACTATGAACCGTCGTCGTGGTGGTCGTCGTTTGATGTCTGTCAAGATTTTTTTTTCATGAACACGTAGAGGTATCGCAATAAAAAATATGACCCGAATTTTCACAAATATTGCGATTTCAGAAGAGAATTACCTAAGAGACCTTGGGGTCCTTTAATTTTCCTACCGCTTCCCCCTTAAATTGACCTTTGTACAGGAGTGGATTTCTTTTAGATGAGGTGATAATTTATTATAATGATAACAATATCCCGAAATATCCAATTAGGTATATCTATAATCTACGTATTTTCTTACTTTTAACGACGCATTCTAATGATATTGGTTTGGAGTTCCTGAGAAACAGAAATACATAATTTGGCGCAAATAAATTCAGCATTGTTTTGATACCAATGGAGCGGAACCACCCCTGAGCTTTAGGAAGGGTTGCGTTGAGGTATTTGGCTTGTAGTGATTCTCAATTAGGGAATGTTTCGGATTGTTTTCATTATGTTTATTAAATTAATTAAAATTAACTTCGGAATTTTCTACGTATTTAAAAGGGTGAAGGTTCATATGCTTTTAATTATTATAAAGTGTTACACAGTAGACACGATGCTGAATAAGTTATCATTGAACAATTTTTTATAAATATGTTACAGTTGAAAAATTATGAAGTCACTATTTTACAGTCAATAAGGCAGTGCAATGCTTTCAGGATTCATCAAACGTAAGTGTATACATATTGTTACCATTTTTATTATTACAGTTTTCAAGACGGTAGGCGGTACGCGTCGGAAATGTGTCATTTGAGTTACCCTCACTTTGTAATAAAATCAACGTGCGATCGATATGTCATTTTAGTAAGGCTGTCTTCTTAATGGCGCGGTACGGACGTGTCGTTCGGTTGTGTTGAGTTCTCTGTAGCTATGTAGTCAGTGATTGAATAGTGTTAATGTCGTGTTACTTAGTGCGTTAACGATGTGACTGTGTGTGATGGTGTTATCAGCTCGATATAGGAGACCTTCGTTGTTGGACAGTTTTGATGGTTAAACTAACTGTGTTTGGCTAGTTGTCACGGAAG